>JAUPMG010000014.1:12093857-12105212 GCA_031762675.1 Pachysandra terminalis | reverse complement strand
TGAAATATTTCCCAATGATTACCATTATTTTGCTTGAGTATCTGAATAATATTCAAAACTACAGTAAAATTAGACCCAAAAAAGTCAATGATCAAACAACTGGAAAAAAAAAAAAAACCCAGGAAGATTGAGAAAAAAAAAACATAAATAGAGGGGAAAATTAACACTCACATTCTCAAACTCAGAACGGTGTTTCATAGGGTCCACATACAAGCTGCAAGAAAAAAACAAGAGTACACTTTTGGACCCAAATATAGTAGGGGTCCAATCAGACTTCACCAACTGGGCAAGTAGGGGTGTAATTTGATCGGTTTTGGTTCGGGTTTAGTGGTCAAACTTAAACCAAATCAAATTACATTACATTAAACCGAACCAAACCGAAATAGAAACTGACGTAGAAAACCGAAAACCAAATCGAACTATATGAATAAAACCAAAACCTGAACCAAACCAAAATAGAAACCAAAAAGTTTTGTTTTTTGGTTCGGTTTGACAAAATTATTACTATCTTCTATTAAAACACACACACACACATAGATAATCTACTTCGGTTTTTCAGTTTGGTTTAGTTGAAGCCTTAACCAAAAACAAATCCGAATTAATTCAGTTTTTTTTTTCTAAATCATAACCAAACCAAAATAAATAAATAAAACCAAACCAACTTTATTTGGTTTATTTTACAAGGAATGATACAAAGCAAAAGGGCATCCAATGATCATAGCTTGATTGCACAAAATCTCTCAAATTATTTGGATAGAAATCCCTTAATATATCAAAAAGCATAGGGGCGTAGGTGAAATTAACCCTAAAAAAGGAAGTGTAAGTGGAATATCAAAAGCATAGGGGCGTAGGTGTGGGGTCTAGAGGATGTAATGCTTACTTTTAAGATGTAAGCATTAAATGTTATCAAGATATAACTCCGGAAGATTTAATGCTTACATTCTTCTATTATTTAATGCTTTTAATGCTAACATTAAATTTTATTAAGAATGGTGAAAAAAGTATCCACTTAGTCGAACAGTATCTCTTTAGCATTCAATGTTATTAAGACTAGAGAAAACATTGAAGAAAACTGCATATCTCAATTCTCTCTCCCAGTACGACCCATGCATGCTCTCTCTCTCTCTCTCTCTCTCTCTCTCTCTCTCTCTCTCTTTATTTGTCATCTTCCATTTTTAGGGTTAATTTCACATACACCCCTATGTTTTTTGATATTTCACTTACACTTCTTTTTTTAGTGTTAATTTCACCTACGCCCCTATACTTTTTGATATTCCACTTACACTTCCTTTTTTAGGATTAATTTCACCTACGCCCACACTTCTTTTTTTAGTGTTAATTTCACCTACGCCCCTATACTTTTTGATATTCCACTTACACTTCCTTTTTTAGGATTAATTTCACCTACGCCCCTATGCTTTTTAATATATTAAGGGATTTCCATCCAAATAATTTGAGAGCATTTTTGCATTCAAGCTATGATCATTGGATGCCCTTCTGCTTTGTATCATTCCCTAAGCTTGAACTTCCTGAATCTTCACATCACCCCAATAGGAAGAGTGAAGCTATCAAGGTATACTTGCCAATAGGGGTGTCAATTGGTTCAATCTAAACTGAAAGCAAAACAAACCAAACCAAAAAAAGTTGGTTTGGTTTTATTTATTTTCATTTGGTTATTAGAAAACAAAAAACTGAATTAATTCGGTTTTATTTTCGGTTAAAGCTTCAACTAAACCGAACCAAACTAAAAAACCAAAGTAGATTATCTCTGTGTGTGTGTGTGTGTGTTTTAATAGAAGATAGTATTAATTTTGTCAAACCGAACCAAAAAAACAGAACTTTTCAGTTTCTATTTTGGTTTGGTTCAGTTTTTGGTTTTATTCAGCATAGTTCGATTTGGTATTCGGTTTTCTACATCAGTTTTTATTTCGGTTTGGTTCGGTTTAGTGTAATGTATTTCGATTTGATTTAGGTTTGACCACTAAAACCGAAACCAAAACCGATCAAATTACACCCCTACTTGCAGTTATATGAACCACCTTTTTCGATATATAATTGATCAAATATAGTCCACTCTTTTTTTTCTTTTTTATAATAAAAATGAATAAAAGTTGAAGATACTTCCCCATGAACCAAATCAAAGAGGGATTGACATCTTTATGAAAAAATAAATAAAATGATCAAGCATGGATAAGATCACTGACTAGTTATAGCTTCCATAGACTCGAACAAGAACTTCACCCTCTGATCTGTTCTTCGATTTACGACCTTCGCTCACAGTATTCTCATCAACAACCTAGCCAAAAAAAAACAGAGAGAAGAAAATTATCATCGAAGCTGATTCTACATGAAGAACATTTGTTATGGAAACAATAAACAACATTAGAAAAACAAAAACCAGAGAGAGACATCTAGCATACCTGTCCAGGCCACCAAGAACAGTTATTGAGTTTGATCCATATTACATCCCCTCTCAATCGATTAACTGCGGATTCCTCTTCCCTATCCTTGCGGACACGATTTCTTTTACGTGTGAGTCGTGCACCTTCCATAGCTTAAGGAAATGCTTCCAGTGATCTGATATGGTCGTGAATCCCTCTCCTCCGTCACTGACACGAAAGTTACACAACTGAACCAGAAAACTATTTCCAGTGCTTCACAGAAATCCACTAACTTCTACATTTCAGAATCAGGAAAAAAAAAATCAACTAGAAGAGATGAATGAGGAGGAGCTAGACCTCTCCAAACACAATAAAAACGACGACAACAAACATCAAGAAAAAAGGAAGAACAGTATTACTCACAAGAGACAGAGAGAGGAGAAGGAAGTCGCGTGACTTGCGTCAAATATGATGAGGAAGCAAAGCTTCAAAAACCGCTTTCAAAACGGAAAGAAGGATCACTGAACTCCCCAGTTCAGGCCGGCGTCTCTTCATCTGCATTTACTGCTCGAAATCAAAGAACTGATTGATGATTCAAAATCAGAATCGTCCTTTTTTTAATCTTTTTTTTTTTTTTTTTTTTTTATCTAAATGGGAAATGGTTCGGCTTCCAGTTTAGCGAGAGAGATCTCTGGGAGCACGCTTCCCAGATATTTTGTGTACTGCCTCCGCCAATGCTCTGTGCTTAGTGGAGGGCAGGGTGCTCTTCAACCGAGAGGTCATCTAAAGATTATTATTCCATCCCCACCTAGGGCTGTCAACGAGCCGAGCTAGCTCGGCTCGGACTTTGGCTCGGCTCATTTGAGCTCTAAAATTAAGCTCGAGAGCCGAGCCTGAGCCCAAAAAAAGCTTATTATTTTAACAAGGCCGAGCTTGGGAAGGCTCCGCTCGATTAAAGGTCGGCTCGATTTGTATATGTGATTATACGTTATATTCTTATATCTTATATAATGTATTAATATTAAATACACATGTTAATATATTATATCGACTCAATTTATATATGTGATTATACGCTTATATTCTTATACCTTATATAATGTATTAATATTAAACACACGTTAACATATTATATTACATATAATAACAGTTATCACCTATAATGTTGATATATTTGTATTAATCTAAGCTTTTTTACGATGTCGATTTTTTATAAGCCAAATTTTTTGCTAGTCTAAGTCCAATTGGGCAACGCTCGGCTCAACTCGAATCCTAAAAACTTTTAACGAGCTTGAGCCGAGCCTAAGCTTTGCTAGAGATTTACGAGCTTGAGCTGAGCTGGGCTCGACTCGTTTACAGCCCTATCCAGACCCTTGGACGTATTTGGACCCCACACTAAGGCTACGTTTGCCCCGACTTCTAGAAGTACTTATTGCAACTTAGGTTGCGTTTGTCCCGGCTTGTGCTTATGGATAAGCACTCATTGGATAAGTTGCTCAATGGAAACACTTATCTACAGTAACTATAAATTGCTTATTTGAAGAAAATAACGTTTGGTAAATACGTTTATTTAAGTGCTTGTGAAAGTTTAGGGGTAAAGTACGTAATATAAAAATATTATTAAAATTTAGAAATAACATTTATTTAAATACTTATAAAATTTTGGAGATAAAATAGATATTTTAAAAATATTACTAAAGTTATAAAATAGCTTAACCCATAAGAGCTCGGGAGAAGCTACTATCAGTAGATTCTCCTTATGGGCAACCTTCCTTTAGTGCTAATGGGTAAACACTTACCCATAAGCATTACCAAACACATTTAATTTTAAAAAGTGCTTATCTAAGCTATTAGTTGTAATAAGTACTTACAGAAGCTGGCCCGAACGCAACCTTATGTAAGCATTTTTTAAAAATAAATGTGTTTGATAGGGCTTATGACCCCATATGGAGAAGCTGCTGAGAGCAACTTCTCCCAAGCTCTTATGCGTTAAGTTATTTCACAACTTAAGTAATATTTTAAAAATACCTATTTTACCCCTAAACTTTCATAAGTACTTGAATAAATGTTATTTTTAATACCTATTTTACCCCTAAACTTTTATAAGCACTTAAATAAATGTATTTACCAAACGCTATTTTCATCAAATAAACAATTTATTGTTGCTGTGAATAAATGCTCCTATTGAGCAACTTATCCAATGAGTGCTTATCCATAAGCACAAACCGGGCCACACGCAGCCTAAGTTCCTATTCGCTATTTACCATTAGATCCTTTGAATCCATCATTTGATTTAACGCCCTCCCCCTCTCCTTCCACGTGACTTTCCTTTGTGACATGGGCCCATTCTTGAGTTCTTTCTCTTTTTCTCCTCTCTTTTGGCATGGTTTCGGCCGATCCAAATTAAACGAATCCATCCCAAATTCAATTTTGGACCCAAACCCAATCGGCTTTTCCCAATCTATTAGGCTTGGACGGGGCGGGCCGAGAGGGAGGTTTTTGACATATTTAAGCTGTGTTTGGCCCTGCTTGTGCTTTTGGATAAGCACTCATTAAATAAGTGAGTCAATGAGAACACTTATCCACAACAACAATAGAGTTGTTTACTTGAAGAAAATAGCATTTGGTAAATACATTTGTTTAAGTGCTTATGAAAGTTTAGGGGTAAAATAAGTATTATAAAAATATTATTAAAGTTTAAAAATAACATTTATTCAAGTACTTATAAAAGTTTGGGGGTAAAATATGTATTATGAAAATATTACTAAAGTTTAAAAACAGCTTCATGCATAAGTGATAAGAGAAGCTGCTCTCAGCAGCTTCTCCTTATGGATAGCCTTCCTCTATTGCTTATGAGCACGCACTTACCCATTAGGTGTTACCAAACACACTTTTAATTTAAAAAAGTGCTTTAATAAGCTATAAGCTGAAATAAGTACTTATATAAGCTGGGCCAAACACAGCCTTAGAATTCTTTCCTGATCTTTTTGGATGACATTGTTGTGGTTGAGACATTGATTACCTGTGATTTGAGAGGAAAAAGTCATAAAACTTTGATATGTACATACATATGGTCAATTCTTCACATTTGTGAAGGCTTACATGTGTAACTTGGTATCCTGCAGCGGCAAGTATAATCAAATCTCAGGCAACCAGTAGCTTTGAACCGGCATCGAGCTTAACTGAATCCGAATCAATCAAAATTAGTAAAATAACAATTAATATGATGTTCATGCTGATGGTTTTCATCCATGAATTATATGTTTTAGGAAAGCTTCCAGCAAGAGGAAACAAAACGAACTGAAACTCAAACTACCTTTTCAGAGCGATCTTATATACTCTTAAATGTTACCTTGTACATTATTCTCATGCTTCAAACAAAATTAACCTGTAATTTTCCAGAACCGTGGAACCTTTTTCTGATAATGCAAAATAAAACGACGAGAAAAAATAGTTCCTACTAAATCTAATGGTACCTTTAAATGGGGGTCTCCATGTCTCTGTAGGACAAACTTGGTACAATATTTTTTTAACATCTACTAGACTAGTGAGTGAGCATGAACTTCAATGTTAGCAATGGCAGCATCAGCGAAAACTGGAAGAGAGTTCTAAGACAGTGTTTAATACCTCAAAAGAATGTTTAGGTGGGATTGCAGGACAGATTACCGTATACTGCACAACCTGCAATAAAATGAAATTTTGGATTCCATTAGTAAACCAGTCGGATGCATACCAGCAGGGCATGAACCAAAGGATGGGAACTCAATGATGCAACTAACTCAACAGGATGTCGGAGAATTCTCATTCTATTCTTTCTAACAAGGGCAAACTGAAGTAAAACCAGTTTGAATATGATCAACAGTTTCAAAACACTATGCGAAAACTATGGTCGAAACCATATTCAATTTTTCACAACAGCTTAGTTGATACTCGCTTCCCTGTTATGATAAATCCATCCAAAAAATGTCACATGTAGCTATCCAAGTAACATATGTACAAAATATCTCAGGCTTAAAGCTACCTTGGGACCAAAATTCAGTAGGAGAAATAAACATTGATTGGTAAATAATTCATAAATCTGCGTTCAGAATGAGATGGATCACATACCTGATAGTCACCAAGTGTTAAATCTTTCTTCAGGCAATGTCCACAAATCCCTCAATTACTCATCCAAGTGGGCTGGATGAGTTGTGTATATGATCATAAACAATACCTAGATAACAGCATTAAGTTGATTTCTCCTTACAGATCATCAGCAAAGTTTGATGTAATTACATTTAATCATTTTCGTCTCTCTTTGTTCCAATTAGCAACAAGAAATAATTATGAATAACTGAATACAGAGATACTAAGAAGAGAGTTTCCGTGCACTCATAATTTATGATGCATAAGGATTCGATAACTACGAAAACAGATTAAATCAAGGATTTGGGTTTTAGGAGCCTGTTCTGATATCACGTGATTAAAAAGCAGAATCAATAATGAAGCTGATACTGCGCTCCTGTAATCAAATAGAAATACAAGAAGATAAACATAGAGTTATTTTGTACAAGATTGTCACGAAGAAAATCTGAAAAACATAGAAAGTGATACGCTGTTTGCAATTACTGAACTAACATGACGTCTCAGAAACCACGGGCCCTACAATTACTACATCCAATAAAAATCTACAATGAAGAAAAAAAAAGGCATCTTAATATATTTAACCAGATAAAATAGGGAAGGAAGAACTGTGGGAGAAAAGGGATTGAGAAACTACATCACAGCCATTTCCATGTGTCATCACATCTTGCCATCCAAAACATAAAACTGATCATGCAACTTCACATTCCGCGTAGTAGAACTCTTGTATCTGAGTGGTTCTACCAAAATAATCCAAAATTTCAGTTTCTAAGCTCCAATTTAGCAGTGTTGGTAAGTTCATGTATATAGCAGTTTACTGAGATTGATGAGAATCAAATTTCTACAAAATAAAAAAAATAATAATAAAAATAGAACAGAAGGCATTCGTTGACTTAGCTACTTTAAAGATATGGTGAAGTAGGTGCTGGCAGTCCAATTCTTTGAGGGACATTTGTAATATATATATATATATATATATAAAAGATATGGTGAAGTAGGTGCTGGCCAGTCCAATTCTTTGAGGCACATTTGTAATATATATATATATATTTGTGTGAGCATCAAGGAGGAAAAGATAGCATGGGTCAACAAGCTACTGATCGTTGAGTTGGGTTTATCTTTATCAGTGATTTATGCAAGCCGAATCTATAGATGAAGATAAATTAGCTAAGACAGTTAAAAGTCATATTATAATCACTGCTTTCGCAAACTATACATGTTCAGACTAACCAGTTAAAGAAAAATTCTGGTTGTTCTCTGCTACATCACGCAATGAGAGAAGCATGCAAACAATAACAACATTTCTACTGCCCAAACTAAGCAGCCTCAACCTTCTCCTCCTCTACAACATTAAGAATAGGTAGACCGGCCAGGATATCATCCAATCCTTCAAAGAAGCCAGTCCCTACTACAGTTGCCTCTCCCTCCTGTCCACTTCCAATCCACATTCCTTCGCTCATTGCAGATTCAATGTCTCCACCATCAATTGCGTTTTCCACATTCAAATCGAGCTCTCCCAATTCTTGCGCCGAATTCCTTTCCTGTTTCTTTTCTTTAACCCCTTTCCCCATTTGCTTTTTCGTGTTCTTCGCAATCGCTTTCTTATTCCTTGTTTGAGGTTTTGCAATGTTGGGCACCTCCATGCCATCAACTTCTCCTTCCATTACAGACCCATCTAAAGAACTCTGCTCTTCCTCAATTACTTTCTCTCCTTTCGACTTCCTAACATTCCTCCTTGATGAAGCTATCTCCTCAACATCTACACTTTTCCCTTTCTTTCTACGGTTCCATTCAGCCGATGCATCGCCACTCTCCTCCGAAATTTCCACCAACATGTCTTCATCATGTAAACTAGTCTTATGTACAGCAGCATTCCCTCCCACCGGAGAGAAAGGTGCTTGACTAGGAAAGCCTTTGCTAGTACCACAGTCCAAATTGGGTATAGAAAACCCTAATGGGAAAAATCCCCAACAACAGAAATACGCATCTTTTCCGGGAACCACCGGAGGCAGCGACGGAATCAAAGAAGCATGAAACCCCTTTTGACAATTCTGACATCTAAGACAACAATCCTCATAAATTCTAGGGTATTCATAGATAAAATAACAATACGGACAAGCCGTCCAGAAACTCGTCAACGGCAAAGGACAAGCTTTACCGGAAGATCCAGAATCACGTTTCTGTCCCTCTGATGCCCTCCTCTTCCTATTTCTAGGGCTCCTTCTCACCTGTTTCTGCAGTTCTTGTTGTGATTCGTTATGTAAAGCAATCGAATCGAACTTAGAGAAGAGACTGAGCTCATTATCGTAGGGAGATTTCTTAGATGGATTAGACAGAACAGCCCAAGCATCAGCGACGAGCTTGAAGGCGTTATCGGCGAAGACGAACTTGTTCTTGTCAGGATGCAAGAGCAAGGCTAATCTCTTGTAGTTTTTTTTTATGAGTTCAGTATCATCAGATTGACGATTGAGTTGTAAGATTGCGTACCAGTCGAGGTGGTTGTTGATCCGCTTCTCGGCGGCGAGGAGGACGTTGGCAATGGCCAGAATCTGATCGGAACCGTCAAGAAGTGGGTCGGAGTTCCGAGCTCGGACGGCAAAATTCCAGCTGCCGACGAGATCTCGAGCCGTGAGAAGCTTCTCTGCGATTCCTAAGCATCGTTCTGCCTCTGCTCTTTTGCTACTTTCCTCCATTTTTGCTCTTTCTCTCTCGGAGAGAACAACGATTAGAAGCACGTTACAGAGAGATAAAAGGGAAAGATGCGATGATTCAGTGGACCAAATAGGACTGGTATTTTGTTGAAATGGCTTCAGACCTTCTATTTCTCTCTCTATTATTTATTACTCTCTTCCGTTAAAAGGAGGAGTTTGCAAGAACGTGGGTATTTTGGTCATTTCGGCATCTTATAATTAATTAATAGCTGGATTCAGGAGAGGAGAAATCCATCTTTCATGTCTCTGTCTCACTTAAAAAACGTCGCGGTTCTTTTTTAATCCCTCAGATCCTCACTCTCACTCACATACTCTTAAGGCCCGTTTGGGATGTGAAAATAATTTCCAAAATAATTTCCTAACGCTGGTTTGTTTGGATACCGTAAGAACTTGCACGATTATTAATAAAAATCATGTAATTATACGTTTGGTTGACAAAAACATCGTAAAAATCTTGGCATAATTTTTAATTCTACCCTTATACGATAAGCCAGATATATGTTATGTCAACTAGGGGTGCAACTTAGGTTGATTAAACCCAAACCTAAACCGACCCAAACCGACTTCAGTTTTGTTTGGCTTGGATTTGGTTTTGATTTTGAAATTATAAAGCCAAATTAAATTGGGTTTAGGTTGTAGCCTCGGTTAATCCGAACTGAGTTGCACCCCTATTAGGGAATACCATCGTCAAATGTTAAAGAGATTTGTTCTAATTATGTATAAAATACAAGGTAAATTGTTAGTATTAAAATGACTGTAGTATCCTAATTTGGATGTGCTTATCCACGATTGGCTACAACGCTATCTTTCTATCGTGTTAGTGAAAGGGAGAGAATTATATTACTTGTAAATTCAGATGTTCGGGAAGGGCATTGTAGAAAGAAGATAATTTTTTTTCTTCTCACGACGTATATTCGAACTAATCTTAGAAGAAAGAAAAAGTTTCTTTTTTGATGATTCATTTTCTTAGAAAATTAGTGGGCCCATAATTTCGAACTAATCTTAGAAGAAAGAAAAAGTTTCTTTTTTGATGATTCATTTTCTTAGAAATTAGTGGGCCCATAATTTCTTGCATTTTCCTACTATCCAAACACATCTGGAGTGCGAGAAAAGTGAACTTTCTTTCTTGCTCTCACAGATTCTATCCAAACGCAGCCTAAGAGAGAGTATGGATTCCAAGGGTGAGACATGGAGGAGTCAAGCTCAGCTCCTAAAAAGTGTATAATTTTGTAGAAGCCATGGATGACCAGATGGTTTTTTGGTTTATAGTTGGATGGTTTTATAGTTGTACATTACTAGAGTTGGATTGTTCATCTTATGGTTTTTGGTTTTGGTTATTTTGGCTTCAATCCTTTGTACATACAACCCAACAATAGGATCAATTATCTTGTAGAATTTCTTTCACTACCTTGACTGCTTTTAGGAGATTTCATTGTTGTCTTTCAATGGACCATGTCAAATCACAAAAGGTTAGACCTAGGACCTTGCTCTTCATCCTTCCATACCTGAAAGAGAGATCTTTTTTGCTTTGAAGTTTTAGATTTTTTGAACAATTTATTAGGAGCTGATTTAAAATTCTTGGAATCACCCTTTCACAGGTTTCAGTTGGATTGATTTGCTAATGATCTCAAGAAGTTGAACAAAAAGGTGATTGGAGATGTAAACTTCAAGACTCAGTCCCTCTTCTAAATTTTTGAAACCCAGCAGGCCTTCAACTCTAAAGGCTAATGAAAATAAGATTGGGAAAGAGAAATCTCTTACCTTTGGCTACTGGTTATTGTTTTTCTGCTATTTTGTTCTTCAGGATTCCTAGCTTTATTCTCTTCTTTACACAGTTCTACTGATGATCTAGAGTTTGATATTCTTCTACTTCTTGACACCAGAGATTTCAAATTGTAGTGCCCATTGGATATTCAAGTCTGATGATCTATGTTCAAGTCAATATTAGCATTAGATTTAAAAAAATAAATAAATCAATGCAACAGTCGATAATACGTACTTTATTGCCAAAAAAAACGTAGATCGTTGATCCAAAATTATATTCACACCCAGAATTAATTTAGGAGATAAATTATGGGCATATGTTATACAACACACATCAATCAAGACTTTACATCTTTCAATACTCCCCCCTTTTCAAG
>JAUPMG010000014.1:12071920-12083064 GCA_031762675.1 Pachysandra terminalis | reverse complement strand
CGATTCCTCGGAGCTTCAAGACAATTGATGAAAACTTGGACTTCTTTTCCTGCTTTATATTCACTTTAAAGCCATGACTATGCTCATCGAACAGATGGGTCCTCATGCTACGATCATAATGCACTGGAGACCTGCCAGGACTGTTACCTCGGTTGGAGCTTCTACTACGGCCGGTATTAGCCTTCTCTAAAAAGCATTGAACTGGAGAAACCTATAAAATAAAAGGTGGGAAGTACCCACATTATCTCAATAGAGATGCAGGTTGCAACAATATATTCTTGAGGAGGATGATGTAGGTAACAATTTTTTTTCTGACACAGAAGGAAGCATCTAATGCTTTCGTTACCTTAATTGACTGCAGCTCTGGGGATTTAGAACGCAAAGATCTTATATACAGAATTCTGACACGCGAAACAAGCATAGTATCCATCACCCTTCTAGACTCCATTTTACGGATAAATGAAAACACAGCATCTCTAATTTCAGCCAGTATTTCGTGCTCCCTAGCAGCCCCTGCTTTAATGACTGCAGCCAAAACCTGATTTCAAGATTGGACAGTTCCTTTCACATTAGAAGCATGAAGATAAAACTATGGTTAATTAGCAAAATGACGAGGAAAAATCCTGCATAATAACACATTATGTAGCTTTTCTCTATTTTTTCTTTCCGATAAATAACAGTGTTCGTCTTAGCATAAATGGGGAAGCACACTGTATTTGATGTGTATATAAAGAAAGCTAGGGAAAAAAAACAGTTAACCATGGCTGTAAACATTTATACTAGTAATAATCACCATAAAAAAGACAAAAGTATGTCCCCTTGAACTCCCACACGGGGACGACCATTGTTAGAGAAGTCTAAAAACATCTTCACGTTCTTCCTTATTTCCATGTATTCGAAAATCCGGCTATTACTTAAAGTAGCAGTTAACAAAAACAATTACACCACCCCCCACAAAATTATTGGATAAATTCTAATCATAATCCCAAGCAACCAATAATGCAACAGAATGAAAGAGGGATTAGTATCTGAAAATGATATTTAATATACAGTAGGACCTGGTAGAAATGATTGACAACATCCTGTTGCCACATTGCTTCAGATTACTAACACTCATTACTTGAACTAAAGTCTTTTCAAGTTAGTGACAATGATTTCACAGATGTTACATTATTAACTATCTGTATTCAAATAGATATAGTCAATAAATGAGGGGTAGCATTACATGGAGAGCAAACTTCTCTTACATCTCAAGTAGAAGCCAATTACCTTCAAAATCTTTAAGAAGTTGAGCAATTTGACAAAATACCATAGCAATCCAGAAATACTGATCAGGGAAAAATGGTTAAAAAAAAACTAAATAAAAGACTTTTTTGATAGATAACACAAAAATTTTATGAAATCATTGTTTATGAGAAGCTATAATTACAGAGATGGTTATAAGACAAACAAATATAAAACGAATAGGCATCACTTAAAAAAGATGGAAGAAAAATGTCACTCTCCCTTCAAAATATCCTCCCATTTAAACTGTAAATGTATGACATTATAATGCAGACACTGTGGGAAACCATCATAAATCAGTAGTTCAGCAAAAGTTGCAAAAAGATAATTTTAAGCAGACAAAGCCATTTGAAACCCAAAGTATCTATCTCAAAATTAAAATAAGTAATTCCCAACTAAAAATTAAGCAACTATAAATGTAGCACTGTAAAGAAACAACTATTTTTTTTTTACTATTGTGCTTTATATGAAAATCATATCATGACCCACACAATGTTCTCATCCCATCTCCAAGTAACAGTTCCATAAGATCCTTGTCTAGAACGTATCTACACAATCCAGATCAAAGAGGACAAAACATCCCTGAACCAATAAAATTATAATCTGTTGTAACTCAAAGCATGAAGCTCCATTTTTTGAAGGCTTCTATTCTCCATCAATCTGAGTTCTATTAACTGAATATTCAGTTTCCCAAGCAACATCCTAGTCCTACCTTAACAATTGGAACCATATCTTATCCTTCAATATCAAAGGAATTACCTTGCAATTTTCCTCCTTTCACTTAGCCAGGAAACCCAACACTTTTTAACAAAAGAAAGAAAAGTAGAGGTAATATTGAAACACAGTGACCCCATATCACAAGGACTACAGCTTTTATTCTAACAGAAAAGTTTTTTCTCTCTTTCAACCACTGGGTCTGAAATTATACGACAATTTATATACAGAAAGTGAACAAGATAAGGGGTCTTAAAGTAGGCCCACTAGCAACCTGAGCCTCTAGCACAATCATAATATAATCCATCACCATTTTTAGCAACAGACGGTTAGGTCAGAAGCTGCTTTGAAACATTGAAGACTCTCCTTAGCCACCATGTCCATGGACAATCCCATTTCCGCTGAAAGTCTTCCATTACACAGATTGTTTGTTTGCAAAGCAGGAGAAGATTTAAGTGTATAACTTAATCATCCATTCAGAAGAGTTAGACGTGGCCATTTTTCATATCTACCATTAGGCCCTCATGGATATTTCAAAACGTGACCTTGAAATGTTCTCATCCAGGGATTGTGCCCCTCCTAACTCTTAGGCATCAATCTGAGGAAGACGCTCACTATTACTTTGTGCTGGTGTAATTGGAAGGGAAGGAATAGGAAAGTTAGTAAACACATTTATCACTCAATGCAGAAGGTTTGCTACTCTATTTGGCCTAAGTTGGTGGACCAGTCAACCCAAAGAATTCAGTGGAATGAGCAAAAGATAGTCGATGGTAAAGATCTTGCTGTAGGCACTCAATTAGCCAAAGAAGTTGCTTTGAAGGGAATCTGCATATTTCTAACAAATCTTGAAGCTAAGAGCCATCCTTGAAATGCAAAGAAATTAACTGAAAAGCCACCTTTACAATTTAAAATCCAACGACATTTGGATATGTTCATTAAGATGAATCAATATATAGCTAGTCACAAAAACTAGTCAATGCTAACTAGAGTCACAGAAACCCCTATACTGTCTAGCATCATGCATTAATTAGGCAGCGCTTAGTTGCAGTAGTGTCAAGAAACCATATATTCCCTAAAGATCTCACTCACCTTGTAACCAAATTCACTTTGTAAGAATTGGCCTTACGAAATTCCTCAGACACTTGACATATCTTTATCTAAGGGTGGTAGGCTTATCCTTATTAAAAGCTCCCCTTCTAGCTTATCAGCCTATTTGAAATCACTTTTCTAATAACTTTGTCAACAGCTCAAAGGTTGAAAATGATTCAGCATGACTTCCTCTAGGGTGATATGGAGGATACCTCCATGTGTCGTTTGGTTAATTGGAAGCAGGTGTGCAAAGCAAAAGGTTCAGATGTCTTTAATATGAAATGGTGACTTGGTTTTGTTGGACAAGTGGTTACAGAGGTTCAGCAAAGAAAGGAATGGTTTGTAGAGAAGGTTTATTAGTGGTAAATACGGGTGTAAGAATCCAGATTAGGAAAGTAGCATCAATAGGGAGGAGGGACATGTATGGTATTTGGCTGGAAGGCTATGTCAAAGCTACATGAGCACTTTCAAGTAGGTGTAAGGTATGTTACAGGTGTAGGGACTAGGATTAAGAAAAATGTTTGGAGTGGTGAAGCCCTTGTTAAATCCTCTTTTTTGGAAAGCAGCTTCAACAATGCCTTGATTTGGGTAGCGAAAGGTATCAGGTGTCGTTGCAGCCTGTCTTTAGAAGAGAGTTAAATGATTGAGAAATGAATTCAGTTAGTGGACTGCTCAGTTATTTGTATTCTACTTCTTTATTCTTTATCCAAGGATGGTTTGGATAAGAGGTAAAGGCATTGAATTCCGGAGGGCTATAGTCGGTGCACTTTTTCTATCATGAGCTTTCAAAGGATGCGTTTCTTTTTATGACCCTTGAAGTCTCATTTGGAAGACTCCGATTCCATCCAATGTTATTTGTTGTCGGTGAAGTTTTCTCAAAGTCCATCTGGCTGAATAGCCTGACGTTCCTATTGATCTAGAGTATGAGTAGGTAGGAAGGTATATCCAGTGCAGGCCTAAACCGCAATCTGCAGCCATTCCCCATTATCGTGTCAATCTGAACAAGAAGATGAATCAATAAGGCGTGCAAGGTAAGCAATGGCTAAAGATCAAGAATGGGAGATGAATAGGCAGATACAAATGCGACTTGAGATTCCTAACTTAAGGAATCTAGTTATGTAGGATCTCTTCTTTGAATCTCTAACAGTCTCACTCTTATATAATCTCTTCTCTCTTCTCCCAATCTCTTTCTCTCACCTTCTACTAGAGATATTTTCTGCAGAGAAAGTCTTCAAAGTCTCAATCTCAAGTGGACTAGGATCTCTAGTCTCTAGGATTCCCAAAGTCCGAACCTCTCTAAATGAGCCCAAGTAAGCTTTTTATAGATATATTAAGTCTCTTAGATAATTACAAGTTTATCATCTAAACACTTTCTCTTCTCAGATAATGGCAACCATTCTAATGAGGTGGCATCCTATTGGATCTGCAGGAGCAGATTCATTGACTCGTCTGACACACCCACACCCTAGGACAATGTGCCGGAGTCCAATCTGACCATTAACAATTCCCACACCTTAAGGACCACTGGGAACTCCCTAAATGTGCTCATATCCTGAATGGAGATCTCTTCGGCATATAGACACAAGTCTCGTTGTAGATACATAATAATAAATAAATAAATCTCATTAGCCATGCCTTAACATATTAATCATGATCAACTTCATAATCATTGTTTTAAATTTTATCTCCAAGGGGATTTCCCCATTTAAACGAAAACTGATCAACACAATCGACATGGGGGAAACTCGATCAAAATATCCCCCATTTCGATCGAAACCTCACTTTCTCAGCAAAGTGACCAAAAATCAATGTTTTTTTTTTTAACATTTTCTTTAAAATTTGAGTTATAAAATCGAATCTGAAGACTCCATTATTAAGATCTAACAAGAATCGCACAACATATTGAAGATTGAAGCATCAAGTTTGGGGATTTGTGAGGTATAACTAACACCCTCATACATTTTTGTTTTTAAGTTGTATTTTTTGCATAACTCTTAGTTCCATGACAATGCATCTATTTGAGCCGGGTCGACACTCTGTGGATGTGATATTCATTAGTCATACATTTGATCATGTATTTGCATGTTGCTTTTTTAGTTCTTTCAATGTTGTTTTTGACATTTAGATGTATTTTGATTCTTATGTGGATGGTAATGCATTCATATAGTAGTTTATAATTACAGGTTGACGGCATGTATGGTACTTAGATCCCTAAATGTTTGTTCATCACACAATGTAGTTGTTTATTATTATCGAAGTTTTAGTGATCCCTGAAATTTCAAGAAAAAAAAAATCCAAGTTTTTCCTAAATTTCCTCACATTTCTCTCCGTCTGGAGAAATATTCCGCCAAAACAAAAATATCTCCCGATATCTCAGTAAAATTTCCCTTGGGTCGCGGTGGCAAAATTTTTAGCGAAAGCCACATTTAAAATATTGTTCATAATTTGCCAGACACTAAAACATAAAGCCAAAATCTAAACTCTTAGTGGCATAAGATATAGAAGACACAAAAGCCCAAAATCATCAAATGCTGGAGATGCAAAAATGTTGGACCTGTAAATGCCAAAGGTCAATATACGTCATTTGCCAGAGCTTAAAATATTTGAAAAAACAAAATGCCAGAGTCGGAAAAGCCACAAAGCCCCGAATTGAAACCGGACAATTTAGTCTCTTGCCAGACACAGCTAAACTGGGCATCCAGACTGGACCGTTCGACCAACCAGTCCAAATCGGTCACTCGATTGTCGATTCACCCGGTCCAAAGTGCTATGACACCTCGGCCTGGTTTGGCTGGTTCAGGTGTCATCTTGTCATTTTTCAACTTTTCAATCATATTTTTATTTGGCTTTCTCACCTTCTTAAGCACAATTGACCTCTCAAATCCATCCAAGGCATTTGCCAAAACATCTTGCTGAATAAAAGTGTACCAGTTTCATAAAACAACAACTCTATGCCAAATAAGAACCCTCAAGGTGATTACATGGCACGTTAATTGTCAATACATCTCCACCTCGATGACATGTCATGTCTTCCAGAGATAGCCATCAACACTTTCATATGGATGACTACTTCGAAGAAGATTTTAACTCTATAAAAGTTTATGTCAAGGACGTGGACACTCCTAAATAGAGGTCCCTTTGCAAATTAGCTAAAGAGTTCGTTGATTATCACCCTCATTGTAAGTTGGTGAGACAGATATCACGCACCTTCTTTTGTAGACTGGGAGTATCATGGTGCTTGCCTAGAAATATATTTCACATTCTGTGGGATGGAGGCTACATATCAAGAAGAAGAAGAAGAAGAAGAAGAAGAAGAAGAAGAAGAAGAAGAAGCTCTATTTAGTAGGAAATATGACCCCCTTTTCCATTTGTTGGCTAATCTGAAAGAGAGAAACTGTCGCATCTTTAAAGACATAGATGGGATTTTGTAGGGAGTGCCCAGACCATGCATTACATCTAGTGGAAAATTGAAGTTCCATCCAAAAGGAGCTTCAAGCTTCTAACTTCAGGTTTTTTTATTCTTCGGACATTTATGTATCTTTTATAGTCTTACAGATAGCAGATTTTGTATAGCCTCCAGCCGGTGGTTTTTGCAGCTAGCCTCTGTGTATCACTTTCTTGTACATGAGGTTAGCCTCCACATTTTTCTTAATAAAAATCTTTCTACATGGTCACCCCATAGCCGATGGAAACTTCATTACTACCCACCGGTGTTCCCACTGTGATACTCAAAAAAGGAGGAGAGACCTCCACAATGTGTTTACTTTTAACACAACACATCCAAATTCATTTTCCATGGATTTGGTTCAATCTAATGAGGCAGTGCCTTCATCGAGATGATATAGGTGGGAAACTATACAAGGTATCGTGGATGAATGTGAGTTGGTCCCCTTCCCAATGTATGGTCTATTCCAAGAAGTTAAGCATCTTTGTTCTAGCACCGGATTCCACATTGCCTTGGGCCATAGGCAGCACCAAAGGTGCATACCATGGAAGGAACCCACTTTACAACCCAAACTTATTACAATTTCAGGCAAATTGCTATCCTATCAACCACAAAGTTCTCATTCCAGATTGATCCACAGCATGCAACATATGATGCATTAATAAGTTTGATCTGCCAAAGAAAAGCATCTTAAGGAACCAAGGTGTCACTGCTGATGTGTAGATGGGCAACGTGTCACATTCCATCACATAAAATTCTTCTGAAAAATGCTTTTCTGGAATAATTTATTCAATAACGATAAACAGAAACAAAAAAAAAAAAAAGGGAATCTCCATGAATAAAAACATATATAATGAGTTTTTAGCTACATTACGGTATAATTTGAAGGGCTCTTCCCCATAATAAAAAGGTATATAAATTAAGAGCACATAGTAAACCTATTATTATTAACCACTCGCAGCATCATAATGTGACCAAGTATAAAGTTCATGTCCAGACTAAATTGTAAAACTAATCATAAAAAATACCAGCATCAAAAGTTTATTTGCTCCATCAGCAATGGCAGCTAGGCTCTCATATTGTTCAGGATCAAATTCCATCAATGCTGAAGTAAGATATTCCCCAGCTGGGGTTGTCTTTATTTTCTCAGGACCTTTGACCAGAGCAACTGTGCCATCAGGCTTGTCAGAGGCTGAAGACAATGGAACAACATCCAATGAATGTCCTTTGCAAATGTTGCTCCTGCATAGAAGTTAGAGAGAGAGAGAGAGGAGATCCCGTAACTAACTACAGAAAGTATGAAGAGAAAAATAGTGAAAAGTAACAAACCAACCACCACGCTGATTTTCAGAATGAGCCAAGAAAGTTACCAGCCCAGGTCCCGAGATTGAACATTCATCAGTTCGTTAGAGTAAGGACTTGACACCTGGATAGAAATCGTAGAAAATTAAAACACAATCCCTATTACTATTATAACAACAAACATGCATGACAAAAAAAATGTCACTTAGGGAATGCAGCATTAGGTTAACTAAAGAGACCCCTAAAATTAAGCTTGTCCCTGTCATCAGAAGTCTAATGGAATAAAGATTTGGAAACATAGATCCAAAGAGCACCAATTTAGAACTTCCCAAGAAGAGATAAGATAGGAAGATTTAAAAGTTATTAGAATGCACAATAAGAAACTTATTAATCTTTTGATTAAAACATCAGCAAACCTACTTTCATGGAAGTTTTCATTCATTTTCTTACGCTATTAGAGTCATGTCTCCAAGGAGTAAAGTCTAACGAAACATACACGACGACATGTCAAACTAGAGATTCTTGACCAGTGGAACCAGGAGTACACAGTGGAAGACAACTGCCTATACACTAAGCATGGAGTCTCCGGGTACAGAAAAATATTCAACAAGTTAAAAGATTGTTACAACAAATAACTAAGTTCAACATAATTTTCACACTATTGGCCACGGTGAAATTCAGAACTAATTTTAACTTTCTTTATAAGTTAATTGCAAGGACCAATCACCAGAGGATTTTGATTTTAACAACCATTAGTTACCACACATTACTGAACAATTAAGGTGACAATTCATGAGCAACAGAATAGTTGTGGCGGATTTAAGAACATCAATTCCAGTGACCATGGATCATGCTTGCCTCAGAAAATATTGTCACTTTCAATGATGATGGACAACTGCAACCCACCAAATTTCACATGAGGGTCTTCTTAGTTTCCATGCACTCCTATACAGTTTAATCGTGGTGACCCTTACTAAATATTTTTAATAATCTCACAGTTGAAAATGACATACTTAAGGGAAATGAGCTTCCCCGTGGCTTGAAGTAAGTCATCAACATTAAATTATGAGGGTGCTATAAAGTATGTTCTACCATTTAAAGAAAGAGATATAAGAGTGACAATTTCCACATAAGAGTGATAAAAGACAAGATGAAGCCTACCATTTGTTGATCTTGGCAACCAGGGGAAAGGATCTTCAAAGTAGTGGAAAACTATTCTCCCAATAGCTTGAGATAACGTCCACATAGTTCTCTTCAAAGACCTTAGGTGGCGAACTTTGATCACTAACAAGTAATAACCTTGTCACAAGAGAAGCATTTCCCTATCTCCACACTTGTTCAGAAAGCGTAAGCCTTGGTCCTATTGGAGTCACCATAATCCACAGGTAATCACATACATTAGCTGCCATGTGGGATTTCCAAAAGCAACCCCCTCCTTCCGAAGATAAAAGAAAAGAATATATTGAAAAAACTAAATGCTGGATCATCCTTGACCATCCAACATCCATCAAAATTTGAGTTCACTTCACCATGACATGGAAGACAACACACTAGCGAAGTAACTAAAGAAGAGGATGGGAACATGCTAGCATTTCCAATCATTAATGAGATCTCCAGACAACTAAACGACATGGATAGAGATGCTGAAAAGGACATTGATACCCTTGGTTCTAAATGATGACATGATGCCTAGGAAATATTTCTCCAAAAAAAAAAGGCAAAGAAACCTCTTCTATTCTATCCTTCCACATGATCTGAAGAATGGGCAAGATAGTACTATGCCAAAGAAATCTTCTCAAAATCATGCAATGGGAAAGAGATGGCTAAAAGACTTCTCTAGAGCTTCACATCACATAAATGGCCATGTACCTAACAACCCAGTCGACCCTACCAAGTATATGACAGGGCTTGGGCCTGACATACATAGGAACCATAGGAGTATGTCACACAATTGCAAACATGTGACATGATTTTGGCCAAACTAAGAAAACAGCTCTAATATTTTCCGATAGTAAATCCCTCCACAAAAACAAGCTCAAAAGTATCATCAATTTGATCACCTTCTCTGCCATCAACTTTACAGCCTTAAAGTATATGTAAATTTTTTAGGGCAGGCTGGGTTGAGTCCAAGCTTACAAGTCCACTAAAAGCCTGGCCCCAAGAATGCATCTTTGAGCACAAAACTGGGAAGGATCTGAATCAAAAGTATTATCTACAGTGGTCAGCCAGACCTCCAGCAGCTTCCAAAGAGAGAAACTCAAGTTTTCTTGTACATCGAAGGATATCAAAAGCATAGATCCTCTTGAAAGCAAGCCTTCAAGTGAAAGTTTAATCTTTGGAGGACATGTAATCTCCATACGATCTTACATGCAAACATATATATTATCATTTCTATTTTCTACAGGATCCCAAAATCACATAATCCAGATTCTGTCGTGTTTGGCAAGTTGGAGTATTGCAAGGTCCAATAGCTTATCCCTACTTAATGAGTCACAAGCCATAAACTTCACCAAAAACTTTTCAAGGAGCAACTCACCGGTAAGATTATAAAGCATCAACATATTCCCAATGGTTTTATATGTTGTCTATGCTTTTTTAGTAACTAAAATGAAATCTACTCAAAATAAAATACACAATGGGACCATCAAAGAGAATTTTGATGGTTCATCCTTTGGTAATCCTAGGAGCTCAGGGATTGGCAGTGTGTTCCGAGATCACAGAGAACAGGTGCTTCGTGTTTTTTCTGGGCCAGTTGAGTTTGGTGATTCTACGAGGGCTGAACTTTTGTCCCTATTGACTAGGGTTAGGGAGGCAGCTCATGTGGGATACAGACCGGTGGTGGTTGAGGGCGATTCCGCCTCTGTGATCTCTTGGATGTTGGGTGATGGGAGCTTGCCCATGGAGATTTTCCCATCTTGTCAGGCTGGCCAGGTACCTTGGCAATTTGATTCATGCTTCCTTCATACACATTCCCAAGAGGTGGCAACGCCTTGGCTGATCGGCTTGCTAGGAGTGGGTTTAGTAGAAAGGGCATGTTCGTGGGCTTCCCGTCTAATGAGATGGTCACGACGGAGTGCGATTCGATTATGGGTGTTTTCTTTACAGATATTGGATGCAGATTGATCCCTAGGTTTTTTGTATTTGTACTGTTTTTTTCTGTTTGGGCCTTGGTTCACATCTTGAGTTCCTGGCGTTTTTTTCTTTTCTTGCTGTACTCCTTTTCATTGATATATATATATTGCTGGTTACTCATCAAAAAAAAAAAAATTCCAACTGAGTAAAAAAATTATAAAGCTTGTGACGTTCTTCA
>JAUPMG010000014.1:12040674-12058435 GCA_031762675.1 Pachysandra terminalis | reverse complement strand
AAAAATAGGTATTGGTTTATGTATCCACCGTTTTCCTTGCGTATCCACCGTATCCGTGATTTTTACAGGCGTATCCACCGTATCCGTGTCGATACTCGATACGTATCCGTTTTCGAGCAGACCGATACGCTACCTCGATACAATATTTTGAACCATGAATAGGATCCAATTACACCATACAAATGTTTCACGTAATGCATATCCCCCACCTTGTCCTTGATCATCAATATTGATGGTTGTTAAGCTTGAGCCAAAGAGTCAATGACAATACTACACACAATAGAATATGGATGGTGTAGGCTCATGTGAAATGCTTGATAAAAAAGCCCAACTAGGCAGAGTGAACAAGAACAGGTAAAAGCATAACTAATGTTGTTCCAATATCAGAAACAATCCAGATTCAGTTCAGAATATTGCATAAAAACTGCAAAAAGTGATTTGAATGAATCAATATATGCAAGTTCACGACAAAGCCCTGAGAAATCTATGGAAAGTATGCACCCACAATCCTTGACAACTGATGAACAAACATCCAAACTGTAAGATAGTCATAACAAAAGCAGAGTTGAAGAATCTACCACACCTCAATAAGCGCTTCACGTTTTAAAAGTTCTTCTTCCAGTTTCTTCGTTACAGATGAAGAATCCACACTGTCCTCTGTTTCCTTTGGAGTTGGTAGAATGCTGGGAGAATCAAACTGTGAGGCTGTTGTTGGCCTAGCATCATTGCAACGGAGAGCTTCATTGAGTTGCAACTCCATTTTCTTGATTTTCGCCTACACCAGAGAGTGCAAAAGAGAAAAGCCTACACTAATGAAGAATGCGCATGGAACAGAAATATCAGATCTTGAAAACATAAAATCATAATTTAAGTTTAACTATTGAGAGAATACTAATAGCGCATTATCTTAAAATATAAGATCCTGTAAAAGAAATTTGGTTAAGTACCATTTGAGAACACGAGCTCTCACAAATAAAAGAAGAGCCAAAATAGAGAAAACAGGAAGGGGGCGATCTCACAACTTTAGAACAAGAAAATGAATAAGAGAAGCACAAACAATTATAGCTCCTAACCATTCCCAATTATTAAAAAATCCAAATCTTCTTTTTTTTTTTCTTTTTTTGATAATTGATGAATTGTATAAAAAGGATGAAAAGGGGAAATACAACCTCCATAGCTTCAGAGATAATACTTAAGCAATGGCAAAAACAATAAAAACATACATCAAATCGAGCCTCGTGGATCAACCATCACAGAACACACCACAAAATCACCTATCCCTCCACAAAGGCCATACTATACAATCAGTCTAAAAAATCCAGAATCCCCTCAAACATACGCTCCTCTCTCTCCCCCCTCCTAGCTAAGGACTCCGCAACCTCATTTGCCCCCCTCGAGACGGTATGGAATGAAATGTTCCAACCCCTACACAGAGACCAAGCCAGATGGACAAGGTGGATACATCTCCACTCACACAACTCCTGCCTCAACATCCAAGCCATAATATAGGAAGACGAGCCCTCCACAATCAGATCATGGTGACCCTGTGCACTAGCATATCTCAAACCGGCCACTAATTCCACCATCCCAGCTCTCTCCATCCCTCCCTTTCCGCCGGGTCCAAAGTAAGCGACTAAAGTACCCCCTCCACCATCACAGAATATACCACCAACGCTCGAAGGACAAAAATCCCAATCTTCTTGAAAATTCAGATGTAAGCAATTTCAACTTTATCAACATGACAGCCCGCTTACCCCTTACAAATCTTCAGCACAGACCAGATGCTATTTTTAGAGACACTTCACCATTTTCCAAAAGCCCCAATAAATTGCAAGAATATAAATGTTGCAACGGATTTTTTTAACAACTTACATTAATACACTGTAACGAGTATATTATGTAAATATAAATGTTCCAACAGATTCTTTTCAAATGTAATAATAAGTACATTATGTAAGATTAACAATACATCATAAATTTTAGTTCATGTCACCCACCAATAAGTAATAAAAACATGGGGTGATTGAGTAAGGCAAGGAAGATGGGAATGATAAAGTCTGTTTGCATGTGTGCGTGCATGTGAGAGAGAGGGGGAGAAGGAAAGAGGTGAACACATGGTGATATGTGGTAGAGAATGAGAATAAGTACGTAAATGAGAGAGAGAGAGAGAGAGAGAGAGAGAGAGAGAGAGGACACAAATGAGGAACACGCAGGTTAAATGAGAAAAAAATGGGCAGGTTGACTCACGCATGAAGAATATTTTGGGAAAAATCAAGGAAGTGGATCAGAAAGATGGGGCAACTTTCTAAGGAGGAGCTGAATATGAGAACTGCCTTGAAGGAAGAATACAAGAAATGGTCAAGGTTAGAAAAAACAAGTTGAAGACAAAAATCAAGAGCACTGTGGTTGAAAGAAGGTTAAACACTAAGTACTTCCATAAAATGGCTAGTGCTAGAAAAAGAGCAAACACAACCACAAAGCTTAGAGTTGGGGAAATGGTGATGGAAGAAGGAAAGATTAGAAAAGAAACTCAAGATTATTATCAAAAAAATTTCCAAGAAAATGCAAGGTTGACACCTCAACTAGAAGGTATGGATTTTGACATAAAAAGAAAACGAAAAGGAAATTTCATAAAAGTCCTTTCAAGGAAGAAGTAGAAAATGTGAATGAGGAATTAAAGGGTGGCAAAGAACCAGGTCTGTATGGCTTCACATTGGCCGATAAGAAATGGCAGGAAAATAGTAAAAAATACTATGGATGTCTTAAGGGGAGTTCTAATAAAATGTAATGTTTCAGAGAAGTGCAAATGCCACTTTATTATCCTTGATACCCTAAAAGAAGTGATAGTTTGGAAATCATAGACTACAGGCCTTAGTTCGATGGAGAGTATGAAAAACATAATTGCTAAGCTCTTGGCAAATAAAGTTATGTCAAACATCATCAATTCATCCCAAACAAATTCTGTGAGAAATAGACAGATTTGGGATGTTCTGGTGGCAAATGAATGTCTCTAGATTACACAATAGGAACTGGAAATGAAATTATATGCGAACATGAGTTGGAAAAGGATTTATTTCAACTCCAAACAGGTGCACTCTTTGCGAAATGGAGGCAGAAACAGTCAATCATTTTTATTTTATTTTTTTGACAAATGATGAATTATATAGAGTCAATCATTTGCTTCTTCATTTCTATTTGGCTTTGGAACTGTGGTGCTTTGTTTTTGCAACTTGGAGTTTCTTGGGTGATGCCTAGAAGCTTCTTGAATGTACTCGAAGCATCCAAAGATCATATTGTCCCTCTTGCGTCCCTTTTTGCCTACTCAACAGCCAAGCTATTAGCTGATCTATATACCCAGGAAAATCTAGTGTCCATTGGGGCAGCAATATATTGAAAGAATCTGATAGAAGCAGATCATCTCCACGAACAACTGAGTCCCTCTTTAGCCATCCTATAATATGAAGAGACTCCTTCAACAATTAATTTTTACAGCATATTCTTTGCTTCCTCAGGCCTGACCAAGCCTCTACTATAACAGAGTGCAATCTCCAATATACGCAGAGAAAATGTATAATATCTCTCCCAGATGATTTCTAAAAATAACCCCCATGCCTGGTCTGTTCAGGTTTCAAAGACAGCAACTGTCAAAATTAAGTTCAACACAATCCTCTGGAGGCAAAGTGCATGTTGCAATTACATGCTGTGCATTGGAGATCATGACAAGCCACTTCACCGCATATTCTAATCAAGGCGCGAATCTTGTGAGCTTTGAATCCTCAAGAACCAATACCCACTGAGCTGCTTGAAATTTGACTGTCTCCACAATACCTGCAAACCTGAAAATCTATTTTCAAATATTCTCCTATTTCTTTCTCCCAAATACCCCATAGAATAGCGTAACAAATCACATTATACATCAAGTTTCCTTCCTGTCCCACACCCCACATGTTCCACTGGTAAATCACTTCCTTGATGTCATACAGCATAACCAAACCGTAATTTATCAGTGGCAATATACCTAGTAAGCAGTGTCACAGTGAATAAAGAGATGATTTACCGACTCACCATCTTTCATGCACATGATACAGATGTTAACCTTCTTAAGAACCGCTAACCAAACAAAAGCCCAACTCTAGGAGGAGAATGCACCAGATCTTAGAAAAGGAAAAGGAAATCTCAAGTGCAGACTGCGGTGAACAAAAGGAGACAAAAGATTGGAAGAGAAACTACCTCTAGGATCTAGTGACCGAATTTTATGACCTTGACATGAAGGGTCAATGAAGACATCCTTAAGATTATCAGTTCAATAAACGACTTGATCAATGTTGGCAGAACAGGGATATCAAATCAAAGGGAGACAACGAAAGGGAAAGATGATGTTTCAATAGGGGTTTAGGGGCAAGCCAGATGCTTCACACATAATATAAACCTAAATGTCTATTACAACATACCCTTTTCTACAGCAATAAACTATACCATTTCCGCCAATTCCATTTTAAATAACAGTAAAAAGTAATGATTTCTTGCAAATATGTAAGAAGGAGATTAATAAGTTAATAGATACACAGATTCTAAATGGAAGTAGAAGTGGAACTCAATCAACACAGAGGTTAAGCAGAAGAACGTAAAACAATACCAAGAAAACTAGATATTTCCATAGTAATGAACAAGGAATTTCAGTATTAGTGCACTCGGATATAATATATGACTGGGGAGCAGAAGAAATATGACAGACCTACCTGCAAGACCTGAATTGTTGAATCCTGTTGCTGCATCTGCAGTTTCTGTTCTTGTTCCAATTGTAATAAATGTGCGACTTGATTTCTTAGCTGAGCATTCTGATCTTTTTCAATTTTGTGCTTATCCGCAAGCATTACATTTTCTGACTGCATCAAAACAAGAAAAATGAGACAGCATACGAAATGATCTAACATAGTAACCTGAAATACTTTACAGGAGTCATCATATCCCAAAACAAACATAAAATGTAAGAGAAAATCAATGGAAAGGCAGTTTCGATGCACCAGCTTATATACTCAATGCACCATCACCATGCATCACTTGTCGCTAGAAAGCATTATAAAGTTTGACCATGAAATTGTAGATATAATAAGGGAATGAGAACCAACCTCAGACAGGATCATATTGGCCAGTGAATCTTACCAAAATATTAATAATAATAATAATAATAATAATAATAATAATAATAATAATAATAATAATAACAATAATAATAATAATAACAACAACAACAACAACAACAACAACAACAACAACAACAATAATAAAAACAACAACAACAACAATAATAATAATAATAATAATAGTATAATAAATAAAAAATAAAGGATTGAGATTATTAGATAAAGTTATAATTAGCCACTCATTACAAAGCTAATGTGACCTTAATTTAGTACTATTTAGCCGTATGAAGCTTGTAGATTGTTACTGAACATGGGATATGCACACTAAGATCCAGTACAAAAAGTATAGCAAAAATTCATATCAATGTGAGCTAAAAACCAAACAATGTTGTAAGGCAATATTTTTCTCAAATTGAACAGAAACAAGTAACCGTAACAAATAAACAATTCAAAATAGGACTTGCCAGAATTAACTAGGATTTGACTTGAGAAAGTAGTAACGCCTTTTTTTACGAAAGTCAAACCAGAACAAATTCCCAGAAAAACTCATTTAAGTAGTATTCCTTCTTGCTAAAAAAATAAAGAACTTCTTTAGAGGAAACATTAGGTGAGATGAGAGACTCAGTCTAAGACCTATACTGACACTCTCAGAAAAAGTGTCAATCACTGCAGCACATTAATTTTATAAGACAAGAAATAGAAGACTACAATAATCACGAAGTAGCGAACCTTTAAATCAGACTGCAGTGTGAAAGAAACTTTCCACGCCTTCTGGACTTCATTGAAGAGTAGGACGCACTGATCATTTGCATCCTGAAGTGCTTGTCTTAGTCCCAAAGCCTCTTGTTTTAGATCGTTGATTTCTTTCTCTTTTTCATACAACTCTTTGCGTGCATCATTTGCCTACAAGATCCAGCAGAAGGAAATATAACTCCATGAGGGACATGCTCAAATCAATAGATCTGATTTAGAATGGAACTTAGCTGAGCCGATTCAGTATGCTAGGTTCCAAAGAATCAATGAAAATTGAAAGGATTGAGTGCAAATTATGTTACAGAGAAAGCCACAAAGATGATTAATCAGACATGTTTTTGTAAATCAGGCAAAACTTGGGCATGGCCTACACAACCAAGGAGACAGTTTGAACCAAGTAAGTCTTCATCACACCTCTACAAATTGGCGGTTGAGAGGATTAATCACCATCACTACCTATAATATTGAGCAACCCATGGTTTTCAACTTTCACAAGAAATTTCCCTCCAAAATTTTCTGTTACAAATAGGGCACTGAAGGTCTGTTACATTAATATCTTCCTTACTAATATAAGTTTCATTAATAAAATCTGTTTCTCATCGTTTTTGGCATAGTATCAATCACCCGAGTTTAACGGATTAGGAAAGCAAGAAGAAAATGTCTTCCTGTGATCGTTATAGATGCTTATGCCATGTGACCTGAAAGTTTTGACAAACAATATTATAAATGTGTGAAATTTCCCAAGTTCTAACATGTGATATTCCGGAGAAATCGATATTTTAAACATTGGTGCTACCACAATGCAACTTTTTCCATCTGCTGTTATGTACGTTTAGGATAATGTAATATAGCATAACACACAGCAACACCCTCAAGCCTATGGATATTGTAAGATTTGGAGCAATATCGCTCCCATTTTGTTCCTGCTTCTACACCCAATCTAGACCCTTATGCCGAAAGAAACAAGCCCATTAAATTTAGGGCTAGGCTAAATTTTCGCTTCCACAAACCCAGCAAAGTTATTGTAAATAAATGTTTTAAATACAAATACACAGGCATGCACATGTATACAAGAGGCATTTGCTCAAATTCATTCATCCATTCATTAATACTTTTCCCAACTCTAAACTACACAAGTACATCTATCACATAAATTACATTGACATGAATTACAACCATATTATTTGGCATACATGTTATCGGTTCTATAAATATCATATAACATAACAAGGCACGCTGCCCCTGCACTTTGAAGACCAAAAGCAAGCAATGCCTGATTCGAATGGGCTCAGGCCTGCCTATGCTGAAATGATTTGATGTCAGCCAAGCCTGAGCCCTTTCCAGACCTACAAATTCCTGGCCCTAACCTGGAGATTTTAAAGAACAGAAGTACAAGCTAAGGATGATGCCAAAACATAAAGCCAAGTTTATCTGTATATATCTATATCTATGTATCTATAGATAAATATATATTTATAGATGAAGCAATCTTAAGAGTTAGAATTGAATGGCTTAAGTGAAGACGTTCTTCTAGAGTGTTGTGCGGTCGACATATTCCAGTCAACCTAAAAGGAAATTTATTACGACAATATTAGGCTTTCTATGATGTATTGAGAAGAATGTTGGGCAACAAAGATGCATAATATTTTTTTTTTTATCAATATTCATAGGATGTGTTTTGAAATGAGTATGTTGAGAAGCAATTGTGCGAACACTACAAAAGATGATGTAACTGAAATATCCGAGAATGTCGAGGACCTGCCCAAATAGGAGAAAAGATTAAGGAAAGTAAGTTAAGCGGTATGGGAATGTAAAGCAAATACCAAAGGAGGTGAACGTGAGAAGGTGAGAGAGAGATGCATAATGAAGGATACAAAATGGCAAGAGAAAGACCAAAAAATAAATGGATGGAATCAATCAAAATGATTTAGATACCCATAATCGAACCTAAAGAATGGTTTTTTGACAGATTAGGATTAAAGAAAAAATTTCGTGTTGCCCCTCTCAACTAAATTAGATAAGATATTTTGATGTTCTAGTAGTATATACTATATATAAGCTGCATATGTTCAGTCATTCATCCATTTATTGACTTTTTTACCCATCTCTAAACTGAGTAGGTATGCAGATCATGTAAATTACACCTAAATGAACTAATACTTTTTTATTTGTCATGCATGTTGTAATTTTAAGTGAGCCGATACATAAAAGAATGAGAGTCTGCTTATCCACTTGTAAGACCAAAACCAAGCCAGGCTGCCGCACAGGATAGGCTCACACATGCATAGTGCCAACATGGTTTGAAGCCAGCCCATCCTGATCCCATTTCCAGACCCATAAATCCCTGGCTTGGACTTGAATATGTTATATATAGTAAGTACAAGCTAAAAATGATGATGAAACATATAATTTACCATCAAGTCATGATAGTATAAAGGTTTTAGAGGAACTTACAACATCTCTCCACTTCTTAATAGTATCACGGTTTCCAAGACTTAGTTCAGCATTTCGAGCTCTTGCAGAAAAATTGAGAGATGATATTGTCTCAGACAGATTTGTAACATTTGGACACACATGAACAATCATCAAGGTTTTTGAGCTTCCACCTACAAAACATTTTTAAAATTACAAAAAGGGAAAAAGGGATAAGTAATAATAAAAGCAAAGGTCCTGCCACTGAATAAAAAGGAAAGAAGAAATGTCAACACCTGGAAAATGCAAAATGTCAACACGTTGGATATACAGCTCTGCAAAACATTTCTATGTTTCTCTAGCTTACACGCGCGCGCGCGCACCCGCCCGCCTTCACGCATGCACGCATTCACACACACAAAGACTTAACTCTACCACGAAATAATCAATGTCCTAAACGAGAACAAGATATAAAAAAGATGGCAATCAGAATGTCTCCCAAAGAAGTCAGTGGGTGCAAAACAGCTACCGCTACCCAAGATTGGTCAACAGATGGTTAAGCAAACAATGATAAATAGAAGGAATTTATTCTGCCCAAAATGTATTTATTTATCTTCCTCATTTGTTGATAAGAAATGAAACTCGCTGAAAGGAAAAAATAGGCGAGAGAATTCCCCATAAACATAGAATGCCAATTAAAACAGCCATTATAATTAGCCACCCTACTTCTCAGCGGCAGTAGGAGCACCGCCATAGTAAGCCACCATCCTCTTAAACTTGCTACAGCAACTATATTTAATTACCCACTGTCCCCTTCAACTTCTAAGAAGTGCTCCATGTCAGACAAAGCTACGCCAAGAGCTTCCAGGAGAGCAAACAGACTCACTTCTTTTCCTTTTTAGATAACTAAAAAGAAAAGAAAAATAAACATCGATCATCCAAATCACATGGACAGTTCAGAATCATATTAGACTGAGAACACAATGAATCAAAGCAGTGAAAAAAGGTTGTCGAGAGCCAAATCTTGTATAGATGAGGCAGTTAAACATACTTAGGTCTTCGATTAACAAGCCCGCCCAACAATTTAAACATACTTTCCTTTTATAAATCTCCTTGTGCATCATATCATGGAATAATGTGGTCATGGCCCGTTTATGTTGCACCGCCATTCTCAAGTCCAAACAGCATGACTTTATAACAGAAGATTCCACAGGGGGTGATGAATGAGGTTTTCTCGCGATCTTCCTCGGCCATTTTGCTTTGGGCGGGTGGGGGGAGACAAAAATTTTGTATCCGCAACACAACTTTCTTCATTCTCAATCACTTTTCTCTCTAAACCCTAAGCCCCTACACTTCTCCTCACATCTCTCTTCCTCCAAAGCCTAAAACCTAGCAACCACCCATTATTCATCAATTAGTACACTCTAAAAGCCCTGTTAAAATCACCCTAGCCTCCATTAGAACACCTTATTCCCACTTTAGGCATTCGTCCCTTTCTAAACAAGCTCAATCAAGCCGGGAGTTCAATTCCAGGGAGCCTACTTGGAGATCAAACAGGCTTGTTATAGGTATCTATTCTCCTCTTTCGTACTTCTTAATCATATTATCATTAAGAGAGGCATGAAAGTGGGCTTAATTTAGGGATCAGATATTCTGTCTGCACGGGCCTTTGGCCCTTCCTGGAGCTGCAGATTTCTCAACAAAGATCTGCTGCTCCTGAAACTTGTGACATCAGAGATCATATTTGCAAACATTCAAACAAAATTGGAATCAGTCCGTTTGCACATGTATACGATCTATGCCAAATTTTTGAATGTTTTCACATGTACTGAATTTATCAATTTTAGTAAATTGCTTTTTTTTTTTTTGATCGGTAAATGTATGATATGTATTAATAATAAAGTAAGCTATACAAATATACAATATTGAAAAAAATGAAAAATACTACAAAATCTGTAAATCTCAGCCATCCCACCAAAGACCCCATTGGACGTTGAACTCCTCATAATTCAGCCCCTCAAACTCCTTATGAGTAGAACCCCAAAAGAACACTAGGTATAGGGCAGAATCAGCAACCTTCTGAGCCGAAGCTTCCTTCCCTTCAAAAATTCTGCGGTTCCTCTCTGTCCAAACCGACCACAGGATAGCCGCTGGACATAAATTCCAAAGGATAACACTCCTCCTCCTCCCCTTCTCTCTCCTATTCCATCCCCAATCCATAAGTGCCTCCTTTAAATCTTTCTGCATAACCCAACACAACTTAAACCTGAAGAGAAAAACAGCCCACAAAACTCTAGAATACTCACAGTGAAGAAAGATATGGGCCGCGGACTCCTCCTCCCTCTTGCACAAGCAACACCTAGAACATTAGTCAAGGTTTTAAATTGCTTATTGATGAAACTTAGAAGTTAGAACACGTTCGGATATGTTCATTCCTTGCCTTATATTTCCTAGTCTTTCCACACATCCATCTCAGCAACACTCATCCTATGAGTATAACACGTTGATCAAATAACACTCTAGAAGTGCCTCTCCACTTAAGCCACCCAACTCTAATTCTATGTGCAACATCCTCATCAATATCCCCCTCTTTAGGGATAATTGATCGAAGATAACGAAATTGATTGTTTTGTGGAATCTCTTCATTCACAATTCTTACCATTGTTTCACCCCTCATATCATTTGTGCCGAAGGTACATTCCATATACTTCGTCTTAACTCAACTTATTTTAAAACCTTATGATTCCAAAAATCCCTCCAAAACTCAATTTTGCATATACTCCCTCTCTACTTTGGTTCACCAAAACCTATCCTCTGCAAATAGCATGCACCATTGCACCTCCTCTTAAACATTAGTCAAGGTTTTAAATTTCGATTTCGCCTGTAATTTCGCCAAGAGGGGCTTGACGAAATTTTGCCAAAATGGGGAAATATCGCCAATATTTCCCCATGTCGCAGAATGAAAAATAGCGAAATTTAAAACCTTGACATTAGTCAATTCATCCATAATTAAAGCAAAAAGTTAGGGATTCATAGTTGACCCTTGATGTAAACCTATTGGGAACTCATTTATCCCAGAACCCACCACTCCCATCCTAGTTAGCACTTCCTCATACACGTCTTTAAAAACCTCAACGTATCTGACTGGTACACTTTTTCTGTCCACTATTTACCAAATTAACTTTCTAGGGATTGTATCATATGTTTTTTCTAGATCAACAAAAATCAGTTATGCATAATAAGGTACCAAGATACACCAAAATCGATCTTTTGGTGTCAAGGTTTAAAGTCTCAAGACCGGACCGGACCGGTCTTTGTCAATCCCGGTCCGGACCGCCGGTACTGTCCAGTCCGGATCCGGTACAAAAGATGGACCGCTTGGTTTAAAATGTAAGTTAAAAAAAAATGGATCGACCAGTCCTGTCGTCAGACCAGCGGTACCGGTCGCCAAACCGGTGGTACCGGTCAAGAACGGTCGGTACCGAACTGGTCCAGATTGATACCGGTCAGAACCGTCCAATTTATAAATATAAAAAAAAATGCTGGATCAGTTGTACCAGCCCGGTCCAGAACCTCACAATACAATTGTTGTATCGTGGCTTGGAACCGGACCAGTTCTCGCCGATCCCGGTACGGACCAGCCAGTCCAAACCGGATCAGACCAATCCTTGAAACCTTGTTTGGTGTTATGTATGCGAAACACCCTCTCATTATTTTTTTGTAGAAGGAATTTATTTCTTTTCCTTTATTCATAGTTATACAATTTCGAGAGAATCTCTTACAATCTTCTTTCCATTGAAGAAATCTATTTCTTATTTGTTCTTAATATAATCCCCCTTCTCTATCAATCATTATTTTTGGTAGAAGAAATCTATTTATTTTTCTTTATTCATAGTTATACAACTCCTCTCGCACCTATAAATATAATGCAAAATAATAAGTTCCAACTTTTTGTGTGCGATTAAATACTAAAATTACACATCTTGTGCAATAAATGCAAAAAGAGCTATATAATTGGGTTCAATGTATCCAAATTTTTTATCACAAATTTTTGAAGTGAGAAAGTATTAAACATGAACATAACCATTTTCAACTTTTTTACGTCCTTATACTTTATGAACGAACTTTTATCACTTTTTCAATGCTAAATCTGAACTATTCTCAAACGTTTTCTGAACCAAACTTTTCCCGTCCCTGAACTTACAAAATAGGAGCAGCACTATATGTCATCCCAAAGTTTGACTTTTCTTCCTAACCCATCTTCAAGATAGTCAACTTGATAATTGGAAGTTTATGATACCTATCCAAATGTAAGTCCACAAAGAGATGTAACTGAATTGTCGATGCACTTATTTCACCACCCAAAGTTTTATAGACCATTGTGCTAAAGACTGTCCTACTCCAGTCATTTTCCCAGTAGGTTTATTACCATAGCATAAAATCTAGCCTGCCATTCTAAACTTACAGCCCAAGTTTTACCTCAAAATGTGGTATCTATGTACAACATACACATATAAGGCTGTGACGAGATTTTTTAATGAGGAAAATACTAATATTTTTTTGTTTTTTGATCGGTGAAAGAGATAGTATATTAGTATGAAAAAAGTGAGAGAATTAACTTACAGATATAAAGCCTAATAACCACACCTAGGTACAAACATAGTATAAATGACAGCAACTAACAAGGATTACAAAAAAGCATCCAACTACCCATGAAAGCCCAAAAGACTCCCTCTATAAACCCCACTAATCAAAAGACTTCCCAACTACCTTTAAAGTCTAGAAAAGAAATTGAATGAAATTCACTTTGGGCGCTAAACCAGAAAAAAAGGGTAGAAATCACATGTTCCACGTGCCCACCCACCTCACACTCCACATCCTCGAATACACATACGTTACATTCCTTCCAAATAATCCAGCAAACAACAAAAGGACACGCATTCCAGATGAGATTTTTCTTGGAGCATTCTTTTTTCCTTCCCCAATCCTCTAAGAGCATCCCAATATCCCTTGCCCACTCCCACTGAACACCAAATTGGTTTAAGACATTACCCCAAGTACAAATTGCCACTTCACAACGGAGAAAAAGATGACATACATTCTCCTCACTAACTTTACACATCACACATATATTATGCATGACCCAGCCTCTAAACTTCAAATGATCCACATTAAGAACTCTATCCTTCACCAATGTCCACAAAAAAAATTGAACTTTGGATGGGGCGTCATGCAGCCGGAGAGATGTAGCCATTCCATATGCCTGAAAATTTTGGAATAACCAATTATAATATGATTTTACCAAAAACACCCCATTGCAGTTAAAACTCCAAATCCTCGTGTCTTGGCCTTCTTCAAAAAGAATAACTCTGAATCAACAACAACAAACTTGCAACTGATTCCAGTTCACTATCAAACAAAGTTCTCCTCAACCCCAAATTGCAAGAGACCCCCTTGTGATTTTTAAAAATGATGTTGCCCAACTTGCCGTCCTAAAAAAGAGAGATATTATAGAGAATAGGGAACTGAGCCTTAAGGATGTTTAAAACAATCCAATTGTCAAGCCAAAAGAAATTCCTATCTCCATTTCCCACTGCCATCCAGGTACCCATCTCAAAATTCAGGGCTAAAGCAGATACGGCTTTCCAAAGGCTCGAGACATAAGACCCATAAATCAGAGGAGCCATAAGAGAACCATTCTCCACTGCTCCCATATTTTGCTACAATAACCCGTCTCCATAAACCATTTCTTTTAGTCCCAAATCTCCATAACCATTTTCCCAGAAGCGCTTCATTGAACTGCGTCAGCTTTTTTATTCCACCACCTTAAGTACTTCCTCCACTTCACTAAGTGGTACTTGTGAACATTCCCTTTCCCCTCCATAAAAACTCCCTTTGCAGCTTCCCCACTTGCCTAGCCACTGATAAGGGATCTTGAACACAAAAAAAATAAGTAGGAAAGTTAGATAACTAGTTCATATCAGTGTTAACTTACCTCCTTTAGACAAGTATTTCGACTTCCAGATAGATAGCATCTTCTCCGATCCCTCCACCACCTTCTCCCAAATTGACTTCAATTTAAATGAAGCCCTAAGCGATAAACCCAAATACCATGTGGGTAGTTTTCCTGCTTTGCATCCAAGAATAACATGCATAGAGGAGAAAGCCCAAATACAAAGCAGCATATCACTGACATTCAAACACAACTTCCACAAGGGCTTCAATGTTAAGGACCTACCCGGTACCCAACAGTTTATTCCACAAGCCGGACACTACATCAGCACTCCTCAGTCTATGCCTTAAATAATACTGCTACAAGTGGATTCTTGAACAGAATAAGCCTGTCATCTGCAAAGTGTAAAAAAGGAAATAAGTGGGCCTCCTTCGCCTCCTTTATATAAGATAATCCTTACAAGTCTCCTACTAGCACCCTACATAAGAATGTACTCGATGGCACTGAAACCAAAATGAACTGTAGAATGTCCAAAGGATCACGCTGACTTAATCCTCTCAAGATTCTGAAACCCAGTCAAAGAACAATTAAACAGGATCAAGAAGGATGTCATTGAGTAGCAAAATAATAAAATTTCCTCCATTTGGGCCCAGATCATATTCAGCTTAACAATAACTCCACTTGTTGCCAATTAACATGTCTAGCTTACATAGGATGCCATGATCACATTCCCATTTTCCAGAAGTCAGACAATCATTAGCAGCAATATAACCATCCATCTGTTTTCCTTATATCTATGAAGATGGTATGTAGACTGGTGAGGCGTACCAGAGTATTAAACCTGGTGTCACACCATTTTGACTTTTTGAGACATGGCAGTGCAGTTGACAGTTGAAACCTCTTCACATACCAATTTTTAGGCCAAACGTATCTGCCAAGTGGCAGAGAAGCAGCATCTTATGTCTTTCTTGCTTGTCAATCCAAAAAAAGTAATATTTAATGGCTAATGTTACACATGATAAAAGTCCAACGGAGGTACTAATGAAGTTTACATGGACGGATGTCCACATGGCCATTTCAGAGGACCCTAAGTCAGATGAACAATCTAAATTGACCACATCACCCCTACACATGGAAATAAAATCCATGCCTCACCAGGAAACTAAATCTGGTGAGATGGACCAGAAACCATTTTCCCTTAATCTACTTCTATTTATATAGTCAGATTATTATTTATCACACACATATATGCAGTGCCTAGAATGTGCCATGTGTACATTTAGGCGTCAACCATTGGGATTTAACCGAGTCTTTGGTGTAATCAATGAGACCATGGAAAGAGTTTCGTTAAGCTTTATTTAACTTTATCATAATTTTAGTTTGCTTAACAACTAGCTCTAGTTAATTAGGATTTTCATTGAAATTGTAATGAGACTATCTTGCAAATGGTCAAAGGGCTAAATTATGGTACCAGAAAGGTACCATACATTAAAAATCAGTATAAAAATGCATCTCTTTTATTATGACAGGTGCATCCTAATAGTAAAAATACCTCCCCGTGTTTGTACCATGTCATTTACACAAATATGGGATGCACTCTAACACTATTAGGACACAATAAAAAGGATGCACTTTATATTATCAATTTTTTGATCCAGTATCCGAAAATTCTATTTGAGTACTGTAGTAAAACTCATGGTCATAGTGGCTGCTACTTGTTGGAGAGAAATAATGATGTATAAATGTGGAAAGGGCTATAAAAGAAGTAGGAGGGTATGTGTAGGAACATGCTTTGAATAATTCCCAATTTTGATGAAAGGAAATTTGAAGATAAATCATTTCTCCCGCCATTTCAATCATCTCCTCCTCTCTTGCAGTGTTTTTCAAGTCCTTCCAATTTTCTTGCCTCTTCCATTCTCATCACATATCCAGCAGGTTCTCAGCCATATGGACAATTTGGATTGGCAATGTCATCCCTCAATGTGACAGAATAACCAATGTCTCACCAGGAAACTAAACCTGATGAGATAAACCAGATTAACTTCCTCCCTCGTAATGACTGATAGGACAGATGAAGCAATTACTTGTGAAGTTAGAGCAGACTGAAATTCTGAAGCATGAACAAAAATTTGATATTTTGATACGATCTGTATTTTTTATTTCCTCTAAAGCAATTAAAGATTTACCAACAATTGAGAAATTATTTTATTGCCGAACATGTTTCATATCGTACAGAGACTACAAGCAAGGGAATTTCAGCCCATTATTTTTTTGATCAGTAACGATGAATTTATTAGAAAAAGAGCGGGACACAAAAGGTTCCCCAAAGAGGGGAGACCAGAAAAAAAAAAAAAAAAAAAAGAGTACAGAAGGGAGAAAAAAATTACAATAATCTACTAAAACCACTCCCCCCAAAAACGAGACCCAAATTCCTGGTTTACATAAAAATCACAGTTTCCCAGCATCTAATAAGATCACTCCGGCTGAATTCTATGAACTCCGGCAAAATACTAACCCATGATTTTGGAAGGCAGCAACTTTCTCATGAAAGAGAGGGATATCTTTCTGCTCCATCTGAGGAGTTATCCAATATGACCAGCAGTAACTTTTAACACAATGAATGACATCACAATTTTAACAATGGACTGCGATGAAGACGTGAACAATTTATCAATCAAAGCCGCATATTCAGACACAAAGAAAACGTTGAAGCAGCTTATCCACAATTTTATGTTTCATGCTCTCGCAATGTCATCAGACATAAAGAAGCTAAATTATTCGACCAGAGTTGGATAACAGTGAACTCTATAAACTCAAATCAATTTGCTCCGATCACAATCCCCTCTCAGCAAATAGACAATCAGTGATGGTTACATATTTGAGTTCCATAAGACTTTGGAAAGACACCTTACTGGATACTTGACAAAATGACATCATAAGAGAGCTTTCTCCATTCTAAACTCTCAGGAAATCTGAGGCAAATGCGACTTTGCTCTTTACAATTCTCAAAATAAAAGTTTGAAACCACACAAACTAACGCAAATAGTAAAATTAAAAAAAATAAAATAAAAGATGCATATTTCCTTGGATGAGAACTTTCCCAATTGCCATAATTTACAAGGTTGCAAAGAAGGAGGAGGTGGTGATGGCAAGGGCCTGGGGGTATTAAGACATCAAAAGGAAAAATGTAAAGGGAGAGATGAATAGCTTTGAGAGAGAGAAGGGCAAGAATAGCGTTGATTTCAAGAAATGGCATTTTTCTATTACAGGCCAATGGATGGAGAGTTGGTGGCACATGAGTGAGGTGTGACTCTGCCTTGTAATGTGCCATTTCTTTGTGGAACATACAAAGTTTTTCATATGTATGGGTAAAACAAATGATATGCACTCTATTTCTTATCCTCGCCATCAACAATAAGATTAGCATCAACATAACATTTATGTGGTTGATCAGCTTACCGAAAAATGGAGCAATAAGATGCCAATTCAATAATTTAAT
>JAUPMG010000014.1:12030004-12040574 GCA_031762675.1 Pachysandra terminalis | reverse complement strand
ACCCAGTTCACATTGCTAGTCCACAAAGAGAGAGAGAGAGAGAGAGAGAGAGAGATAAATGTGCCTCTCAACCTCTATCCATTAGAGTTGGAGGACTGTTCTTTGCAGTCTTTGTAGAATCTGCCAAAATTCTTGAAAACGAGGATAGAAAGCTTGGGTTTAGTGGCAATGGAACCTCCTTTTCAGCAAAATCCTTATATAAAGCTTTAGAAAATTTTCAGAAAGTTGAGATACTTGGTACAAAATCCAAAACAAGATCCTCATGATAGAGAATTTGGTTAAGGGAGTAGAGGAAACCTAGGAATTGTGTCTTCCGTAAGGAAAGTAGCGATAATTTTTCTCAACTCTCAACTCTTTATTCATTAAAGTAGCAAGCGCTGTCTGTTCTTTTTTCTTGTGTCTCATTGACATTCCATTGGTGTTCCACGATGATGTTGCAACCTTGTTGTTTATCTTCCTGGTGGAGTTAGAGACAACATTGCTTTGGAAGATGATTCCTTCTGTGATTTGTAGGAGTTTGTGGAAGGAGAGAACTAATACTCTTTGAGGAGAAAAATAAATATTCTTTCCTAAATAATATAGTCGTAAAGGTTTTCCTTTAATTGAATGGACTTCAGTGACTGGATTCCCAGGCTTTTATTTATGGAATACAAAATATTTTAAATATTAAAGATTTTGAGGAAGGCGATAAGATTATGAAAAGGGAACATTCATCACTTTCTGAGAGCTTCAGCAAAGAATAATGGCAAATAAGAGGGGGAATTCAAGGTATGACTATAATTTCTAAACCCCTTTGAAATATCAAGACAAAACAATGTGCCTTTTTCATCGAAGAAAGATAAAGAAAACAAAATAAGGGATACGAAAGAAAAAGGCACAAACCAACCAGGAAAAAAAAAGGAATTACAGGTATGAAAGGGATTTAAAAGAAAAAAAAATATTAAGGGATTTAAAAGCAGAGAAACAAAGGAGTCAAACAGATCATGCTCCGCATTAGAAATAAAGCCCATTGTTTTGTCTCATTGTGATTTCTACCCCATCCCAACAAATCAAAATATAACCAAATACTACAAAGACTTCCCATGTCAGAGATCTTTAACTCTCCTCATTGATTATCCAAAAGAAATGGATAAAAACAAGGTTTTAAATTTTGCCAAAATGGCCCCCAGCAAAACAAAATGTAGGGGGAATTCACTGAATTCCCCCTTTTCCCCCATTTTGTTGAAATTTCGGAGAAATATAGCAAAATTTTGTCGAAATATTCCACCAGGTCAGCAAAATATCGATGAAATTTCTGGCGATATCGAAATTTAAAACATTGGACAAAGAGGACTCCTCCCATCCCAGCTACCTAATGAGATAAAAAGGATTTTCCATGCCAAAACCCTTTTCTTTCTATTGTGAACTACCATCAAGCATTTATAAAATTAAACTTTGCGGCTTAAAGTAATACTAAGAGTTTCGAAGCTTTAAAAAAAAAAAGAGCATTTCAGCATCTTTTGTTGTGAAGATGAGAACCAACCCATATTTAACAAGTTAGTAGTTATAACAACAACAAAGTAAATTTTATACATACACATATTTGTACATATATATATAGAATGAACTTACTAGATGTATCATGTATCAAAACCTAGTAGAAGGTGAAATATATGGCATGCATCTCCTTAAATATTAAGAATTTATTAGCATGCAGTTCTCAGTGACTGAAGAGATATCATTAGTCCAATGCAAGGCAAACAGCAAGCTTAAGAATTTATCAAACAAGAAAGGAGTATATCAATGAAATTGCATAATCCCATTAAAAGCCAAATATTTACAAAATTCAATGAATAAATAATGATGTTTTTGCAGCCATTGCAAAATAGGAAAAGGGAAAAACTTACGCAGAAATTGATCTCATGACATGCAGCAAGTCTGTGACAAGCTCTCCACTAGCATCTTCCACACTCAATCCTTCACTTCCAGCCAAATCAACAAGAGAAAGCTTGCTATACACGTTTTCTCCAGTGATCCAATTGCTATAATGTACATGAATTGTGATAACCCTGGAAATGGCGTAGCCAAGACAACAACATAAGATAAAAACCAAGAAAGGAATTTTGAAATAGAACCAAAAAAAACTACAAAAATGCAGGACTAATGTCTAACAACAACAGTTGACTGGCTAAATTTCAAACTTATAGGCAGAAAATAATCTATAGTTATGAACATGTGCATACAAGGTTTTAAGCATCAAGTGAAACCAATATGACTTGACTGAGTCATATCGGTTTCGAGGGTGGATGATTCGAACCTATTGGTAGTGGTATCAGCTCATACTTACCAAATTGCCGACATCCGAACCAATACCAATACTTTAAACCCTGTGGGTGCATATGTTGAATAAATGGCAAAGAAATATGCATACAAACAACGATATAGATAAATAGCCCACAGAATGAAATATCACTTATCAGGAAAAAGAATTTGAGACCATACAAATGAGAAACATTAAACTTAAATACGTCAGTTCCACGACTCTGAAAACCCGCTTTCAAGACTTTGGAAAAATCCAAAGGACTCTCAACTTTCTCCTGCATAAGTTCTACAGAAGAATCCGGTGGTCCCATGCGGACCTTCAACAGATTGTTTCTAGATTCAGTAAGCAAATCTCGTACCTGTAAAAACATGAGCAAGGAGCCAATTATAAAAAATGTACTTAAAAAAAAACGAGACAAAAAATAGTAGCAAATCTAAGAGAACGTGTCAATAATGGAGACAGGAATTGCAAAAGGCAAAGAAATGTAATTAAAAGCAACCTGATCGTTGTATATCTCAAAGGCTGTAATGTAGAAGTTAAATTGTGAAACAGAAGTTGTATCTGAATTGGATAAATCAAAAAGCTCCTCAAAACACCGGACATATAAACCACGATCATGACTAGAACCTTCCTGCAAGAAGTGAAAACAAATTAAAGAGCAACCAATCAAGTATTATAGTTGCATTAATACGCAAAATGTTTGAAAAGGCATACAAAAAAGCACCTCAAATATACCATGAAAAATGTTCTACCAACTAGGGTGTTCATTGAAAAATGAGAGAAAAAAAAAAGTTCCACCTAGAAAAGCAGTGTACATGTGCAGACCAAAATATCCGGAGAGAGAGAGATAAGGTGATTCAAAAAAAATGTTTTAACTGACAGTGCAGGCCAATGAATTGGTAAGCCCAGGCCTTGAACTTTAAAGTGACTATGACATCAATGGATAAAAAAAATGTTTAAAATCGACGATTCTGATTAATCCTTTCAGCTGTCTATATGGATGGGTCAACCATAGGATTGTATCAAATGGATTTTCTTATGGGCCCCATTTGAAGCCATTGCCATGAAATTGTATCACATAGTAAATTTCTATGGGCCACATGTTACCATGACATCATCCACATATGACTTATAAGGAGGTGGATAACTATGTATACATCACCAGATTGGGCTGAGCTGGGTGGGATCTATATTTCTGGTACCTAAGTCCTAAAAAATATTTGATTGGGCCTCAAGCCCAGCCCATTCTACGGACCAATGCGAAGGGCTAGACCAGACCAATCAGGCCAACTGGGTGCCAAGCCCACTGCCACGCCCAACTTATCTGCCAGTAAACACCTTTTCCACAAATGCTTACTCACCACAACATCAATAATAAGCAACTTGCCAAATAAGTATGTCTATCAAAATGACAATCAAAAAGCATCTACCTAACCTTACAAGCATTGCCAAATACAACCATAACTCCTAGTTTAAGCAGAGAGAAAGGGATTTCATAATACTAATACTCCAAGATTAATTCTATCTCAATTACAATGAAATACGATATCAGCAAGAGACCTTAATGTCCAACATGTTGGGAAGACTATCATAACTTGGATACAATGTATCTCAAGAAACTACACAATAAAGGTACGAACTATGGTTAGTTGCTTTTTTGCTGAACTCATAGGAAAAGTCGTTTCTGGTAGAAAAGCATGTATATTCCAGTAAGCATTTTTTTCAACAGATGCTTACCGCGGCTTTTTTTATCCAATCGACAGCAGTTAAAGAAGTCACTCCATGGATTTAATTATAAAGAAGCAGTTATTGATTTTACAAGCAACATCAAATGCAACCTTAATCCCTTAGTTCAAGTTGAGAGGAAGTGATGCATAGTATCCCTGAACCAACTCTCCCTCTAGTATCATGTTATACAATATTGACAAGAGGCCCTTATATTTTGACATGATGAAATGACCGGCACATCTTAATGAGGCAAACAAAACCATCAAAGATTACTGTAAGCAACTAAGCATTATACACAACATAAAGAATGGCGCATTTAGCCAATAACAAAAATGTAAAGTATAAAATGCCTCCATACTTAGTTATCAAAAAAAAGAAATGCCTCCATACTCGTAAACTAATGTTCATGGATATTGGGCTTATGCGGGTAGAAATGCAGCATCTGGCCTTTAGTGATGAAAGAAGATATGGAGCTGAGTTAAATAACAAGATGAAGCATATTTCAAGCAAAAGATAACAAGTTAATACATAAAGAAAAAGGACAGGTTACAATCTTTTTAATCTAATAAGAAGACAAATGGTTATTCATTTTCAATCAGCAACAGCAAAAATCAAAGTCGTTAATAAAATGCAATTAGAATGTGTTATTCATTGTAATCAGAAAAATTTAAAATCATTAATAAACAATTAGAATGTGGCATACTCAAGACAAAAGAAAAAGCGAAAATACTCTAAGTAAGAAAATGTGCATTGTCATATGAAATTATAAACATAAAGCATCAATACAAATTAATCTGTATTATTATATATATGTAAAATGACAAACACAGAGAGAAGGGAAGGAGAGACCATAGTGTGTGTTTTTCCAGAACGAGTTTGCCCATAAGCAAAGACAGAAACATTATATCCATCCAAGGCTGACTGCACAAATGGCTGAACATCATGAAAAAGTTCCCCTGCATGTTAAAAAAATAAATAAAACAAAAGTAAAAATAAAATAAAATAAAAAATCAGAGAAGACACTTAAACAATCGGCACACTGAGCAATCCCACACCAAGAGTGATTAGATGTAGAAAACTCATGCTCACCCTGTCCGACGTGAGGTCCATAAACTCTATCAAACTCAAAATCCTTCTTTGAGTTAGAGACAGTATTGTCACCAGTGTTAACGCGGATGGTGAAATCATCAGGAAACTCAATGAGAGATGGGCCCTCATCTTCAAATAGTGGTCTTGTACGACAAAATACCTTGATGTTTCCTGAAATTATCAGAGCTCCATATTTCAAACAAAAGTCTATGCATATACTATAGACTCTAAGAAAATGAAAAGGAAATAGGAACTATTGTGATGTGAAGAATATAATAATCCTTCAAAAGGTAAAGAAGAGCAGATGAGGGAAGACAGACGTAGTCATCAAAATGATAAGGGCAAGCTTGTAAAAAAGGTAGCTTACCTTTGGCTGTCAACAAGTCATTAAACAACCTTTTCTTCTCAGCAATCAGCGGAGAAATTCTAGCCTCAGTTTCAACCGCAACCTGGTCTGAATTAAGATATCATTCAGCTTCGTAGAATTAACAAACCTTCGATAAAGCATACAAATAACACTAGAACCATCCTAAGTATCAATAATAAATACATAATAAGATGATGCACATATAAAATAGCACATACAAAAAGGTAGAAACAGAAAGGGGCAAATTACAATGTACAATGCAAATGAGAGGGAACACTAAGACAGCACTAGTCAATTATTCATAGGTAAATTATTGAGAAGCAACATGGAATACAAGATGTAGGAAACTAACTAAGGAAAAATTGCCACTATGCAACTAATTTTCCCATGCTTACCAAAAGCTTCAGCATCAAAACTTCATAATACCACAAAATGAAGACACATTGTTGGAACTAATAAAGGTTAAAGAATGATACACCCTAAATATAGAAGCCAAACTCTGCAGCTTTGAACCCTGTTAATCCATGAAGTAAAGCAAAGTCTAGAAAGGGGACTACACAAGGTATATGCCTTTTAAGTTTTAAGTGAAGGAAAGAGGCAAAAAATTAACTCTGGTGCGGATACCATCCATTTATTACTATGTACACAATCTATACAACTCCTCAAAAATGTAGAACAATACTGGCTTTTTCAACAAATCATGTTGCATGGACATTTCTAAACGAGTGAAGTCCCGTGTCAAACATGTATTGGATTCCATGAGCAATGGATTCTAATTTATCGTTAACTAAATTTTCTTCTCTTATTCTTTATGAATGACAAAATATATTAGATAGAGAGAGAGAAAGGGGATAAAAGAGAAACTACAAAATTGCAAAAAAAGAACCACAATGCAACCATGCAACAAAGAAGGAAGCAATAAAGAAAAATAAAACATAAACAAAAAGTATACCAAAAAAAATAAAAAATATAGCACAATACAAAAAGATCTAAACCCTCTCGTACAACACCTCTTCCCCTAGGATACTCTGTACAGGCCATATGCTATGATCTCTAAGTATAGAGCTGGATCCAGTCTAGCCAAGAGATGATTGCGGATCAGTCCCTTTCCACCAGCACAGGATTCAAGAGACCTCACCTCATAGAGCCTTAACAATAGGGCACTCGATGAAGCCTTGATAACATAACTCCATTAGGACCAACTAACATGTCCTAATCTCTAAATGACTCCTTTAATCCCCAACAATCTTTGATTCCCGATAAAACACGCAATTGAAGTTCAGTCCATTCCCTAAATATGTCAAGAATAGACATACCTCTAAAATCAATGGAAGCAAACACTCGATGAGCTACCATAATCATCGCTAAATCAATGATGAAGAGGTCATGGATCTGCTATTCTCAAAGATCCTCAGTTACTCTCTCCCAAGATAGCCCAAAAATGGGCATAAGACAGGCACCAATACAAGAATCTCCTCTCACACACATCACCGAGATCCTCCATTGAAAAGAAGATGACTAATACATCCTAGCCTCACCTAACCCACTTCTAAAACCTGAAACAAGTAGCACAATATCTCCCTAGCCAACATAATAAAATATAATCAGCAGACTACTAACACATACACATACACATAATGCAATCCTGAGGAGAAAGAGCTAAAACATCTGTCTGGTTTGAAAAACACCGTTCACGTTGATGTTGCAAAGAGACACGATCCACAAAAAGGTTTTAATCCTAAGGGGAAGAAACGGCTTCCAAATCTATCTCGTTGAAAAAGGAACAAGGGGAGTACCCAAGTCAAATCAAGTGAAGGAGAAGAAAGACTTGGTGGAAAAGATCCCTCAAGGGTCCAGGGTCCAATTGAGGTAGTCAGGATCACTGAGCCACATAAAGACATCCTTTAGGAGATCGAACAATGAAGCAACCTCAGCCAGGTCATCCAGTCTTGACTCTCATCAAGAGACCAGGAAAGGAAATCAGCCATCGGAGCATCCTTAAATCAAACAAACAGGGGAACCTAGAAGACAATAGAGCCTCCCCACACCACGGGTCTTTCCAAAAACATATGTGGCAACCACACCCAATACCAAAATGAACCAAAGAGTAAACAAAGGGTCTAGGGCTGAAATATGCCTCCAAGCACTGACCCGCTCTATACCACTTGTTTACAAGCCACAATTTGACAGACATCATACCTAGTTCAAACAACCTCATGTAATAAATTATTAAACTCAAAGCTAAACCTCCATAGCCACTTGCCAAGTGTCATAAAATTATTAACCAATAAATAAACAACATCATTAGGATTTCTTTTCTTTGTTTTCACATCACTAATTAACATTCGACATAGTTATTGATGTAAACACATATACTCACACAAATAAATATGGCATCAGTAATTAATATTCATCAACCAGCAATGAAAATAAAAAAAATATATAAAATAATTAAGGAAAAAAAGTAGCAGCTTCATCAGCTATCTACTTGTAATGAAAGATACGGAAAAAAAAATGATATCGTCTTTCATGAACACTATAAACCAAATTTCAATCCCTTACCTAGCTTATGAGCCCTATTAGCGAGAACACCAAGATAACGGGTGACTCGATCAAGTTTAACATTAGCATACTCCTGCAGCTCACTTGCTTCCTGTCTCAACTCCAAGTATTCATCTCGTGCATGCTATAGAAATAATGTAACAGGATTATTTGAGATAAGATTAGTCACATACACAGAAGAAATAACTTCTATTACAATGAAACACAAAATCAATATCATAAAAAACACATCATGTTCCATACAATATGAAAAACAATCCAATTCAAAAGACTTACAATGAGATAAAAACTCAATACCATACAAAAGGCACAATGTTCCATACAATATGACAAACAATCCAACTCAAAAGAATTTACAATATCACATAAAGGCACCTTGATCCATTTTATTCCTTAACAGCTTAGAATATGAAGAACCAAAAATTCTAACTCAAAATAAATCGGCCAAAAGGGATCATATTCCTTGTAATAGTTTCTTATTAAGCTACTTTATCATTAAGTCAGAATTCAATCTCTCAGCAAAACAAGATCACAAAAACACACGATTAAAGGCTGATATTTCCTAACCTGCCTAGTTGTAAACAGGTTTGAGTTGGCATGACACGGAAATTAACACCCTTAAAGATTTGGGGAGATTGGAAAGTTATAACAATAAACCCATCAATCTGCCTAGGTTTAAGCAGGTCACGGTTGACTATCCTAATGTGTTTAATATATCATGTCAACCCAACACCAACACGTTTATTTCCACCTCTACACTCGATCTCTTGACTGTACGGAGATGTTTATCAATGAGTTTTAGCAGCCAATCACCCTCCACTAGAACAAAAGCACACGATTTACTTAAAACCTTGCTAATTAGATCTTTATCTCAGAAGCCCCACGTCAATTTTTCACTTTTTTCCATTAATCATGCCTATAATTACAATATCACCTCTTTATCATATTTATTTCCTTATATAAGTTCCACTAGGATTCTTTGTCACATGACAAAGCACCCTAATGCAACATGAAAATTTGGATGCTTAAATGATTAAATTAAAAGGAAGCTCCTCTTAATCATCCAAATGTGACTTATGAGCAAAGGCAGAGGGTACAAAAATCATTCGGCCCAACTGATATGTTTTCTATCAAATGATTGAGATCCACATAATTAGATAACAATAGCAGTAAATACATCTCATCTAATATTTTTCCTTTTCTACTTGTAAAAAAATAAAAAAAACTAGATATCTTTCAATTTTTCCTCTTCGATCATTCATTTTCAGCAATTAACTTATATATCAATATTTGAGATAAGTATATCCTACTAAACCCCTTCATTAGTCAGTCCCAAGGTTTCAACTTTCAAGCATCAGCCAAAACCGATACTACTTGACCGAGTCATATCGCTTTTGACAGTGACCAATATGAACCTATTGGTAAAGGTAACAACCGGACCTTCTCATATTGCCTCTATTTTCTAAAAATTCACTGATACTAATTGACTCATATTGGTTTTGAAAGGGGTCGATATCCGATACCAATACTTTAAACCTAAGGGGCCAATAGTTTAAACCTTGGTCAGTCCACCCTCATCTATACACGAGTGTGCTTATTCAAAGACAAGATCATTCATAATTCAATAGCATGCATATATAACAATAATATACACATAAGAGCATGTAATGATCAAAAATCCTGATATGAAGATGGTTTTCAAAGTTTTCACTGAAATGTTTGAAAAATTATAAGCAAGAAAGAAGCACAAATGTGGGGATATTTTTCAATTTATGAATGCTCATCATGGTTTCAAGTTTTGGACGAAAACTTAATGATCATACATTCTGATACCAACATGGACCAATCCAAAAGCTCAACAAATCATATTCTCCAAAGGTTTAAGTTGAAGTTTGATTCTTCATTGTATTAACGGATAAATATCAATACTTGAGCGTAGTTTTGGGCAAGGTCCAAAATGATAGCAAAATGAACACTTCAAATCATGGCACACGTTAGGTAACCCAAGACCATCAGGAATTTGTGGAATTTGCAAAATTCGTAGGAACATTCCTCATGTGTTTTTGAGACCCATGGGATGGAGAATTCTAACAAGGCAAAAGGCCCTGCATGTTTCCAAGATCAGGGATGCGCTTAGGCTTAATATTTTATGACTAGAGGTAGAAGGAGATTCAATGACCATTACTTCATAGGCAAGTAACATGTTCTGTTGTTCTTTGAAGCTTTAGTATATTCTTAAGTTGGTAATATCAATGGCATCCAACATGAGTATCTCATTGTCTAGAATGCATAGATCATCCAACAACATAGCATATAGCCTTGCTAAGAGTGAGCATGACAAAAGTGGAAGTGACGTAAATCGACAACCTAGTCATGGTACCTAGATACTACCTGTATAAAAAATGGCACTACATCCCTCCGTACGGTTCTCATTTTGGTTCCACTTTTTTTTTTTGATCAGTAAATATATTGTATTGTATTAATGGATATAAAATTATCTGTACACACTCCCACCACAAAAA
>JAUPMG010000014.1:12011144-12022257 GCA_031762675.1 Pachysandra terminalis | reverse complement strand
TGAGGGATGCTGAAGAGAGGAAAAACACAAAATCAGATTAGGGTTTTACCACTTTACCTTGTAACCCCTCTATAGACTGAGGTTCTCTGACCGAACGTATCAGCTACCTTCGTAGAGGATTGAGAATCAACTACAGCAACGATACCCTTCTCAGAACTCTGCACAACGGTACCCAACGACAAAGCACGATTCCTATCGGAAAAGACCAGTTCGTTCCCCGATTCAAGCGAATTGCCGGCGAAATCCCCGCAGGTGAACCGGACTCCGTTTACCGACAAGGAATCCTCAATTTCCGAGCCTGAGTTGTTCGTTGAGAAAGTCTGAAATCCGTGTGTTGTTTGAGTGATGGTTTTCAGATCTTCTTGTTCTCCGAAATGATTCGGGCCCTGATCGTAGACGTTGCTCAGGGAAGAATCTTGAGTCTCCGTCTGGCTATTATCGGAGTACCGAGCTAAAGATGACGAAGAATGGCCGCCGAGGAAATCCTCAAGCTTCGGTACCGTTGTTTGTTGATGGATTTGAGGGTGAAATAAGTTTGATGGAAGAACAGACAAATCTGCAACGCTCGGTGTCTTGATTTCTTGGATTCCCGACTTCTGTTCCATGTAAGGAATCTGAGCTTTAACATTCGAGTACTCTGCAACTGAAACTAATGAGAGATGATTCTTCACTGAAAATGAGACACACTAAACTCAACTCGGTGCCTAGTTGACGCACCGAGTCGATTCAATAAATAAGGTTTAGAACTAGAAAGGAAATGGAGTTATACCGTAATCGTTGACGCTTTCATTGTAGAAGCTCTGAGAAGCATTAATGGAGGAAGAACTCTGATAGGGTATGAGCTTAGTCGGAACTGGCATCTGAGACTGGTAAGATCGGAGCATCTCCATCGGAGAGAGAGAGAACGAGAGCCAGTTAGTAGTTCCAGGCGCCATTGTTGCTTGCATGTAGCTTCTTCTCTAGCGAAACTCGATCAAACTTCTAAACGATAAACTAAAGAATCAAACAAACAACCAAAGCTTAAACATCTCAGAAACCATTAGAGATTATTATTATTTTAAAAAGAATAATCGATCGAGTAAAAAGAAGAGAATAATACCTTTATTATCCCATTTTTTTTCAGATCCAAGACTCGCATGTACTACTATAAACAAATCAAGAACAACTCCAAATCCTTTCAAATCTCTGATAAACTGAGATGAGAAAACAAAATTAGAACTTTGAAAACTCTTGGAGCTCGTTGATCACCAGAAACACTGGAGAAATTTCAGGAGAACAAATCAGATCAGAGAGCTCTAATCCCAACGGAGTTTCCAAAGAACTAGCGAATAATTATCAAAACCATCTCCTCTACGATAACAGAAGCTTAAACCAGCTCAGTCTGAAACGATGATCGATCAGAGAGAGAGAGAAGAGAGAGATTTGCCCTAAACTGGAGGAAACGAACAGAAGATAGAGTTTGTTTTGGGTTAGTGAGAGAGAGAGAGAGAGAGAGGTAGAAGACAGACAGTAGCTTTGAAAAATTTCACAAAACTCCGCCCAGGTCTTGAGGTTTTAACGGGTGGGTTTAGCGGTTTCTACTTTCCACTAATGTTAGAGAGAGAGGGAAGAGGGAGGAGTTTACCAAAATAAAAAAGAAAAGAGGGAGGAGAGAGGAGAGAGGAGAGAGGAGAGAGGAGAGAGGAGGTTTTATTTTTATATGGCAAATGGGGACTTTTTGCTCTGCAGTAAAGAAAAATTGTCTGGCAACAACGTAGCGGAAGATCGGGGCGGCGGAAATGCCCTTATAGAGAGAGAAAGAGAGTTTTATACCGTCCGGGATGTGACGGAAGCGATAGACATCACGAGACGGGGACGTGAGGGAGAGAGAATCCTCTGTTATCACTGAAATTACCATTATAGCCTTATTCATTTAGATGGATTCTCTGAAGAGTCTTTCAATTGTGGCAAGATTCCTCAAAAACCGGCTTTGGACAGAAAGGTAATTTTGTCATTTAAACCCATTACCGGTCCACCCGTACTGCAAAAAAAGCAGAAAGGAGTGAGGACATGTCTCATCCCGGGAAAATAGATGAGAAGTCCACAGTAGATTTCTTGTGCCGGATGCAGACCGGAGACCGAGAAAGCCGGAGACGAGTAGCCCGGATGTTCCGCTTCTTTTTTAGATTTTTTTGGAATTTATTACTACCCTCCTCTTCTCTTAAAATGACAGTCCTGTCCTCACATGTATAGATGGCCTGTTACAAAGAGAGCAGTAATATAAGTCGGAGGAATGGGAGTCTATCTGACATTGTCAGGAAAGAAACGGCCTTACATGTCCTTTCCGGAAACAGAAAGCACGAGCCCACGTTGAGGTCGTTTCTGTCTCTCTCTCTCTCTCTCTCTCTCTTATCCTCACAGCATTAGGGTTTGGAATGTAGCCAAAAAAGAGAGTTAAAGGGAACGAAATGACAATGATACCCCCAAGAGAAAGACGCTCGTGTCGACACATACGGTTATCCGGTTGGTAGATACATCGGTGCCACCCAGCTAGTGGCCCCACTTGATTTGAAAGATGACGTGGCAGTCTACATCGCTTCCACGTATTCCAAATCATGGCACCTGTTCGTGCATTGATGTACACCTTCTCCTTTTTCTGAATAAAAAAACCTTATTTGTCGCTTATGCCAAAGAAAATGACATCTAAGCTTGTCACAATCTATTGTGGGGCCCAAACTTGACTTCACACCGTCGGATTGGCATCAAAGGGTTTCTCTATATTTTTTGTTAAAATTGTACTTTGATCTTTAAGGTTTTTCATTATTGCAATTAGATCTATTAAAGTTTTCGAAACTATAAGAGCATCTCCATTAGTCCTTATAATTTTTCTCATATTTGGTGGTAAGTTTCTTCAAATATGAGGATTTGAGGAAGTGCTTATCACTCATTTTCTAAAAATTTTCTCAAATTTGAGAAAGAACTCTCCAATCATCCCTTCTAAAAATTTTCTCAAAAACATTTTCCTATTTTATAAAAAAGTAGCCGTTAGCTTTTGGGGCTCCCTAAACTTTTCCCTAAATTTGGGAAAAAGTTTAGGGGTCCCCAAATTTGAGGGAGGGGATAGAGGTCGATTGGAGATGCTCTAATAACCCCTTTGTCGGAAATGTGAGGAGTCGTCAACTAACGACATTGAGTTATTGACCGATATACCTTTTATTAAGGATAAAAGTTAATCAAGAGCATTCTTTCTCAAACGTGACCAATAAATAAGACAAAGAAATGAGGCAAAAGGAGAGAACATTGAAATAGGTGATAGGTCAAATAGAATGCATATCTCAGAGTAAAAAACCTCAGAATTCGAGTGACTTGAAGTCTATGACACGTATTGAGAGTTATACATGCATTTAACTGTCTCTCCCCTTTCTCTTTTAATATCTTTACTCACGGTTGTCTTTCAACTTTGAATTTTCTAGATTAGATTCTACTAGAGGACTAACTCTGCTATTTATAAGGAAATTATCCTCTTAAGTAAGGACAAGTGTCCAAAGAGGTGTTTTTAAAATATCCTCATGCATTAAAGTATATCTCAAAGGCTGCCTGTATTTCAACACGCCTAAATTATTTTCAGAAAGTAGGATGGGTCACTTGAATGTGTAAACTTACTCTGTAATAGGTTGCATTAGATCTAAAAGATCAAAGATTGAGTGATACGTGCAACATGCATAAAGATCTAAAAAACAACGTTTCCATTATTGCCGCCAAACCAGATAATACAAAACCTCATTTTGATAATTTATACAACAGATTTTATAAGTAGCTGAGGTTTTATCACATGATGTTTATTTTGAAGAATCTATCACAATCAACTTTAAAGTAAATGAGTTACTTAAACGCCATAATATCTTTATGGACTTCGTTTATCTCGAAGGAACTCCTTTTGACGGCTGTCTATTTTTCTTCGAAGGAAGTCAAAATAATCCTATACATTTACAAGGTAGCCAGTATATTCTCGAATTACCCATATAGAGATCTTGAATTTAAGTTTCTCAACAAACAGTTCGTTTTCATGATCTATAGTCCTTGTAAGGAAGAGTTATCTTGTAATCCTTCAAGGTTTATAGTTCAAGCAACCAATTTAAGTGTCTTCAACTCGAACTTAGTGAAATCAGAAATAAATATGTTTTCTTACAACTCTTTTAAAGTGTGAGAGAAAGTCTCTCAAGTACATAGGAAGCCATCTTCAAAAACTATTTCTTAGAGATGGTGTAATTTTGACTTCAAAGTTCTTTTTAATAGGGATTGCTTTCGAAGTCAAAGTATATTATCCAAAACATTATCCAAATCCAATTCCTAAGGATAAATAAGCGTGACTACGAATTTTACTTCAAAGTTTAAATGAATTTAAGAATGCATTGAGGGTGATAAACTCATATCTTTGTCATTCAAGGAGAGCAAAATCCTTAGTCTTTTTTTTAGGGTGACCAACCTTCGAGTGCACCATGTGGAGGTGGTTAGCTTTCGAGTCGAACGTTAGTAGGAGGAAAGATGCCCCATTCGTAGTTCTTTTAAGACAAAATGTAATAAGTAGTCCTTCGAGGTTTATGGATATAATCTGAAGGTAACTTCTGAGTTAGAAGGCATAAAATGTGCCATCGAAGACCACTCTCAAGGGATTACCTTTGAAGCATGAAATAAGGCAATAAAGTCACTCGAAGTCTCTTCTTGAGAATGAGTAAGCGTGACTTTGAAGTTTTATCTGAAGTTTCATATGTTTGAATAGTCTGTTACCGGTAGTATACCCTTACCTCTATCCTTCGAGAGGGTAGTTTCTTGTCTTATAAGGAATACAAATCATTAGTCCTTCGGTTATTTTGGGGGTAGCTAACCTGCTTCTATTGAACCTTAGACACGTGGCGTTGTTCAATGCAATGAACCGTTTTTTCTAGAGGTTGCTTCTTAAAGAAGCTTTCCCTTTTAGTGATAAGGATTGTCAAATATCTTTGAGCCATTTCAAATATCACATTTTTTACCAAACGGCTTAATCAACATGCAGCCGTTGTTGACAGTTGGCATGTGTAAAGCGATGGGGTGGCAGACATAGTTTTAAATTTCGATTTCAGATATGGTTGACAAAATTCGAAATGACATTATTTCGGGCTGAATTATTTTGCAAAATTAACGAAATTTTGGTCGAAATTTCGGCAAAATCTCAACGAAATATTTGTACTTTGCCCAATTATATTTCGCCAGAAATCTACAATTTTTCAACGAAATTTTCGGCTGAATTAAATTCAAAGGCCTAGTAAAAAGTTTAAAAAAAAAAAGAGAGAGTAAAAATTTACATTTAAAACTCTATAAATACCATCAAATTGTCATTATTTTCACCATTCATTTTTTATCCAAAGCTCCCAACTCCTTTATAATAAATATTATTACTAATTGTCTTTTCTTTTTCTTTTTTTCCCTTATACAAGTACACAAATGGATTTTGTACCCACATAAATTGAAGGAAATCAAGAAATAAAGTTTAAAATTTCAGTTTAAACTTTTATACACTGTTTTTTTTTTTAGATGTTAGAATTTCAATCCAATATATTTTGGATACTTGTATACTTTTTGGATGTTGTAACATAAATATTGTATTTATTAATTGTAAACTTTTGTATTATTTCACATTATTAATCAAAATATATTTTTTTAAATTTGTATGGTCATAAATAATATATATTTTAATGAAGATATTTCTTTTTGTTGACTAACTTTATTATTCATATTTTAGAAGTTATTAGTTAGTATTTATTAAAAAAAAGAAACTAAAAGAATGAAATTTGCTAAAATTAAGTCTATATTAAAATACTTTAAATTAAAAAAAAAAAGTGAATTTATTTCTGCGAAATATTCAAAATTTCACAAAATTTCGGACCTTTATTTTGTTCAAATAGTTTAATCAAAAAAATGTTTTTCACCGAATTATCCGAAATTTCATATATTTCGGTTTCGTTTCTCTCTCCCAAATCGTTGAAAACAGGTAACTGCTTTATTAAATGTTTCAGTGGCTGGCCATACCCAATAAACATATACACACGCACTTAAGATAACACTACGTGTTTAGTGAGATTAATTAAATCGTTTGATCACCAACGATTAACTAACAATATTAAGTTATTGATTAATATACTCTTTATAAAGAATTGAATAAATTTTAAATAAAGTAAATCAACCTTAAATCTAAAATATCCCTCTTAGGCTCTTGACTAAAGAGTCATCAAGCTCTAACATTACACTTAAATCATTCATCAATGAGAAAAAAGAAAAAACAATCAATCGATTGAGGAAGAACGGTCCGGGTTATATCAGTCAATAATCAATAGTTAAGTGTCGTTAAATGACCAACCCTTATGTTTCCGGCAAAAGTGGTCATTGTAATTTCAAAAATCGTAGGGGATTTGACTACTATAATAAAATATCTCAGGGGTCAAAATATAATTGTGCCTATTTTTTGTTGTTGTTCTAGAGAGAATTTTTTCTGCAACATATTATTGGTTCATCGCTTTGAACGGCATGTGAGCGTGCACGTGGTGTAATAGAGCGAGGGCTCCCACGTACAGTAGCAGAGGAAAATACGCCACGTGGAGGACACGTGACCTTTTAATGGTGGCAGAAGTAACATGCAACGATGGGTGTATTTTATCTTATAATGGTAATCTCCAAAATCAATCATCAATCTTTTACTAATCGTAACTATGCTTTCTTTATAGATTAATTTCCACGTGGCAACACTGGTTTTGACTGTTGACTGAAAAGCACGTGCGCAGAATCTTTTGACTAAAAAAGGATATCGTTTTGCGGTGCAATGCCGTACGTGCATGTTTTTTTATACTTAAACTATGGGTATGTAGCGCGCGTGGAATCATGATGGTTTTAGTTATTATATTGGAAGTGTTTTCTGATTTAAGTGAATTATTAGGATTCGTTTCGAGTCCTGCTTTGCTTTGCAGCTTTGGTCAGCCACCCGAAGATACAGAGGTAAAATGATCGGACGTGTAGGGGAGAAATTTCGGATTTGGCTAAAAGCGGCCGCTCGGTTTAATCATTTGGCTAAATCTTTCGATTTGTTGGTAATCAGGTGGGTTAATTAATTCTACTAGACATGTATTATTTTAAAAATGTGTATACGTTTTTTGATATACTTGTATATACTAAATTATTTAATAAAGCTGTAACGGTTATATAGCCGGTTGTCTTTCACGTGTCAGTTGTCAACAATTACGTTTGGTAAAAAAGTGAGACTTGAACATGCTCAAAAATATCTAATCATTTTTTTCACCAAAGAAGAAGGCTTCTTGGAGAAGCAATATTTTTGAATTCTAGCTTGTAAGGAAACGCCACGTATCTCAAACTTAACAAACACGCACTATTATCCTTTTTGACATATTCAGAAAGATGATGACTTATGTTCCTACAGCACACTGCCTTCTGAGCACTAAAATGAAAGAAGATTTCACTCTTCCTTCGAAGGATCTTATTTTAGTCGAAGAACATATTTATAGGCTTGCTACTCCTAATAGACTTCTCAAATAGTTAAAGTTTCAGATAAAACCTCGAAATCGCATCTATTTATTCTCTAAAACAGACTTCGAGTGAGTTTTATTGCATACCTTTACATTTTAAAGGTATTCCGCTTAAAGAAATATCTTCGAGGGAGGACATTCGAAGGAACGTTTTATGCCTTCTAACTCAGAAGTCATTCTTGGGTTATATCCACAGACTTCGAAAGACCACTTATTATGTTTTGTCTTAAAGGGATCACGAAGAAGGTATATTTTCTCTTGTTAAAATGAACTTGAAGGCCAACCACCTCCAGATGGTGAATTCGAAGGCCAACCACCTCCAGATGGTGAACTCGAAGGCCAACCACATTTAGATGATGAATTCGAAGGAGGTATATATTTCCTCCTACTAAGTGAATTCGAAATAAGTATATTTCTTCCTCCTGATACGAATTCAAGGCTAACCACCTTGGGATGGTCAATTCGTTAAAGGGACTATCATCCTAAAAACGATTAAGAATTTTGTCCTCCTCGAAGGACACAGATTTGGGTTTACACAATCGAATCCACTTTTTATGCATCCGAATTACTAACTAGGACTCGAAGTCGTTTTTATTCATTCTTATGAATAGATTTCGAGTTATACATTTGATATATTTCACTTATAGAAGCAAATCCTTAATGAAGAAAATCTTTAGAAGTCGAAGGCACGCTATCTCCAGAAGTATTTACTGAATATAGGTTTCCTATGTACTTTGAGAACGCCCTCTCACTTCATTTCAAAGGAATTCACAAAGAAACATATTTACTTTTGATTTCATTCAAGTAAAAAGGACTCGAATTGGTTACTGTAGTTATGAACCTTAAATGATTTCAAGATAAAATCTTCTTTGCATGGACTATTGATCATGAAAACGAGTTCTATGATGAGAAACTCAACTTCAAGTTCTTTATATGGGTAATTTGAGAATACATTGATTACCTTGTAAGTATACAATTATTCTTGATTTCATTCGAAGGAAGATAGCCGCCAAAGGGAGTTCCTTCGAAATATATGAATTCAGAAAGATATTTATGACATTGAAGTATCCTTTAAAATGTTGATTGAAACGGATTCTCAAAATGAGCAGCACGTGGTAAGGCCTCACTTACTTATAATATATGCTTTCTAACTTATCTAAAGGGGGTTTTGTCTTTTCTAGAATGGCAGCAAGAATGGTGACGTTGCTCTTGGGATTTGTATGAAAGTGACACGCGTCATCCAATCCGTGTTGCTCAAATTCCAAAGCAACCTATCACAGTGCAAGTTTTAATGTTTGAAATGATTTACCTCTCTTTATCTGGAAGTAACTTAGGCGTGTTGAAGAACACATGTCGTTCATGATATGTTTGGAAAACCACGTGTCACTCATGATGTGTTTAGTCCATGAGGGTCCCTCTCTGAACACTTAACTGAGTGACATTTGTCCTATTTGGAGCGAATAAACTCTCTACAAATAGCAGAGCGCGTCCTCCATTGTAGAGGATCTGATTCTTGGATCTGAAAATCTGGAGCTCAGGGAAACTAAACTTCTCTGAATTTAAGAAGTAGAAAACAACAGTGAATAAATGCACTGAAAGATAAAGATAATGGTCAGTTACAGCGTGTATTTCTTATGCATGTTGTAGACTTCAAGTCTTTCAAACGCCGAGGTTTTATTGCTCTGAGATTTGCATTCTAACTGACTTTCCAATTATTGCAATATCTTAATTCTTCTTGTCTCTTGTCTTTGTCTTATTTACAGGTCAAAGTTGACAAGGAACGCTCCTGACAGACGGTAGCGCGACGGTTTAGGCTGTCTTGAGACAGGTTTCCCTACCTTTTTCTCTGGAGGACCGGTTGTAATAGTTCATTTATATTAGTTGTCATTTTATTCTAATATATGTGATTTTTTTCAAACCCGTTATCACCAGTATCTGTGGATCTACTTTATTAAGTTGTAAGTGGCTTTATACTCGGAATTATAGCCATTGATTGTCTCATGTTTAAGCAACCTTAGTAAGGGGTTGGTCTAGACCTAAGTCACCAGAACGCCGAGCTGGGTGTAGGAGTGAAAGCGCGAGAGCGCCAAATTTGAAAATAACTTATAGTCCAGAGCATGGTTTTAAGAATCGGTCCGGATCGAATCGGCCAAAACCTGTCCGATCCTAATCCACGATACAAACTATTGTATCAAATGGCTTTGGATCAGGGTTTTAAGGATTGGTTCGGATTGGCCAGGACCGGTCCGATCCTAAGCCACGATACAAACTATTGTATCAAGTGGCTTTGGAATGGACCGATCCAACAGATACCTACAAGTATCAGTCGATCCAGTCCGATCCGATTCGATTCAATTTTTTTTTCAATTGGCATTGGATCGGACTAGGATCGGCCGATCCAATACCGGATCAGCGATCCGGATTAGGATCACCCCAGACCGGTTCGATCCAAGATCCCAAGAGTAAAAATCTGGTCAAAAGCACCTAGAGAGCGTCAATTCTTATGCTCAATAAATATACAACAAAAGGAAATAATACAAATTTATTTTTCTATTAATTTAGTTTAATCATATTTTTATAATTTTATAAAAACCCCAACTCTAATACTTGTATATAAAATCTATTTTTATATTTTCATAAAAACTCTTACAAACAAAACTCTCAATTTTTATATTCGACTTCAATTCGCATATAGAAAGTCAAATCTATGAGTTTGACTTTCTAAATCTAGGCAATGAAAAGTAGCATGTAGGATCAGGTTGAAATTTAAGGTCCAACTGGCTTTTTGGGTTGCACTTGGCTTATATTGGATTGGTCCGACCCGACTGACATATATTTTTGTTATATTATATACGTATAAATATCATATTATCAATATAAATGTCTTACTTTCATTGTCATATTATTTTATAAGTACATAGGTTTTTATAAAATATTTTAATTTTTTTAATTTTAAAAAGTAATCCATTTGAATTTGTAGGGCACTAAACTCGGACTTGATGCACTTTAAATACAATAAATACCTCAGGTTCGACCTTGGCCGAGGATTTTGAAAATTGGGCATAGCACGATCAATATACATTAAAAGTTAAGTCTTGATTAATCGAACCACGTTTTGCAACAACGATGGTAGAATTATGACGTGGAGACAAGAACGCAACAACGATGGCAGAACTATGACGTGGAGACCAGAACTACCGTCGGATCTGTATGGGTTTGGATTCCCGCAACAGCATCGACCCAGGATTTAATGTTGTAACGAAAGAAAAGTTTTGATTTACATTTTTACCCCCTAAATGGTATTTTCTATTGAACGAGCTTAAAAGGTTTAATGTAAAGTTTTTAATTCCAAATTTACCCTTTAAATTTCATGTCTTATCCTAAATGATTTCCATGATCAATTATTTCATTTTTTTTTACCTTTAATTATTTCTTTTGTATGTGTAGACACCCCAATTTGCACGAAATGAAATGTGTTTTTTTTCTGTTTTGCAGCTCCTGATGGCTCAGCTTGAGACTCGGCACTCTAAAATCATCTCTAATCCCCACCTTTTCTTGTGTGT
>JAUPMG010000014.1:11997237-12011044 GCA_031762675.1 Pachysandra terminalis | reverse complement strand
TTGAATAAAACATGGGTACCCTCAGAACTGGGTACCATTTCTCATTTTGCCTTTGGTACCACTTAGGTACCCACGTGACAGCAATCTAACAGTTGCTGTATGGATTGCTGCACTTCTTAAGCTGTAGAGGATGCGGACCCAAATGCGGCTAGGGTTCCAAATCATAAAAAAAAAATACACAAAAAAAAAGAAGCAACTATGGCTTCTCTTGATTAAACGACTCACATGAAGCAAAATCCCAGGATTAACGGTTAGTGGCTTATAACTTGTGCGAGTCTACAAGCTTGTATTTATTGATCTTTTAAGTGCAAATTATTCTTTTAACCTTAGTTTATATATTACAACATTATTTACTAATAGTATTCTAGTGTTACAACTCTATTAGCTATTTAAGTTACACAAAGAAATTGCACATTTGATCATAATAATAAGAGAAAATATTCTTCAAATTAATGATTTGCCTTCTAACCAAATACCCCAATTGCATCTAAACATATAATGGATCATATAGTACTAAGGCTGCGTTTGTCCCAACTTCTATAAGTACTTATTGCAGCTTATAGCTTATATAAGCACTTTTTAAAATTAAATGTGTTTGATAGTGCTTATGGGTAAGTGCTTACCCATAAGCAGTAGAGGAAGGCTACCCATAAGGAGAAGCTGTTAAGAGACACATCTCCCAAGCTCTTATGCGATGAGCTATTTTACAACTTTAGTAATATTTTTAAAATACTTATTTTACCCCTAAACTTTCATAAGTACCTTAAATAAATGTTATTTAAACTTTAATAATATTTTTATAATACCTATTTTATCCCTAAACTTTCATAAGCACTTAAATAAATGTATTTACCAAAAAATAAATGTATTTACCAAACGCTATTTTCTTCAAATAAGCAGTTTATTGTTGCTATGGATAAGTGCTCCTATTGAGCCACTTTATCCAATGAGTGCTTATCCTAAAGCACAAGCCGGGGCAAACGCAGCCTAATATAATGTACCTTCACAATCCTATGTTCATAAAGACCACATATAAGAGATCATAAAGCCAAGACAAATCAAATCAAAGGATTCTGACCATCACAAACATCTTATTTTGTGACAGGAAAATTGATTTTGCCAAAGATCAATTGCATAATTTGAAGCTAGAATGAATCTTAGATGAGACCCAATCACCTAGGTTTTGCTCCATTTTGAGTAACTACAAAACTAGATCTGTTTCACATAATCGGCATCACAAAACATAATATAATATATGAACTCTGAATTGTATCAGTTCTATAAGCCCAAAGTTTTTGCTAAAATTAGTTCCACCCTGCGAATTATAAACAGTATCATTACCAGAAACTAAACATTGAACTATGATTTGTGTTAAATGAAAAATTGTTCTTACTCGTCTATAATCATTGCAAGTAAAGTGTCAACATCTGAATGCGAGTAGAAATACTTCGTTACACAGGCTGCATCAATCATGCAAACCCGAAGTGCAGATAAAGGGCATAAGGAGATTCGAAACCTGGCAGCTGCAAAGTTTACTGGTTTGTATCCATCTTGAGGGACCTTAACCAGCACTAATGCTCATATCACCCTCCCTGAATCTTTCGGCTTTACCCAACTAATGGTCCTTACAATGTATTCACTTCCATACCAGACTCGGATAAATCTTTAACAAAACCAGACATGTCCATGTTAGAAGTTGCTTGCTCATGATGATCAAGGTTCAAAGGTGTTGGCTGACCAAGTTGAGAATTACCATTTGTATTTGCATCCGGCATTTCTAAATTTCCAACTTGAAATTCGGCTGCTGCTCCATCGACAACAGGGATATTTCCCTCATTTTGGTTAGAGCTTGACGTTACATGCAATGAATGTTGGACATTCTGATTCGTTGCCATGCCCAACGATCCACAATCCACAGCTTGGCTCCCAGATTCATATTTTGGTTCCACTTCTAATCCTACATGCTGCATGCCATGACCAGCTTCATTCGACTCCAACACTCCCATAGTTTCACCTTGGTCTCCTGGTACATTTTCCGCATTCCCGATTGCTTGCTCATTCTGGTTAATTTGCAGTTGGTCACCCTTGTTCTTTGGGAATCTCTTTTTATTCCATTTCTTTTTAAAACGGGTCTTCTTTGGTTTCAGAAGCTTTGCAGGTTCATTGTCTGCACAGACTGCCTCAGTGCCCTTCTTTTTGCACGGTACAACCGTCAACTGAGAGTTGCTAATGGGTTTCCCTTCAGGCCCATTTGGATTTGACTGAATTGCTAGGAGGGCAGTCCGTGCAGCTTTGATTTCTGCTTCTTTTTTAGTTTTAGCTGCAGCTCCAATATATTGAATTCCCCCAATATCAACAGTACAAGAAAACAATGACGATTTGCCTGATGCTTCATCCTTGCGGCAAACATATGAAGGAATTGCATAATTCATTTTTTGTGCATATTCCTGGAGTAGATTTTTGCACAAGCCCGTTTCATGCTGAAACACAAAGAAGGGGGGAAAATGACAATGAGCAATAATGACAAGACTTGTGGTTTTGTGGTACCTGTTTATCACGAGTTGCTGCAAAAGAAGAACAAAACAGCAAGAATCCAAGATTGCTAAAACGTCGTCAAAATGCAACCAATATATTTTGGCACTCATTAGAATGTTGGAAAAATCAGTAGCTGTCAAAAATCCCACCAACATATTTAGGCTCTCATTAGAATGAACAAACAAAATTGCAATAGCTGCTGAAGTGTTCTAACATTAATGCCAATACCAGCTTATAAGGTATACTAAGACAGATACAAAAACAAAAATGCAATAGCTGAAATGTCTTAATACTAATGCCAAGACCAGCTTTGGTAGGCTAAGACAGGACCCTTGATCGAGTCCATCTTTACTGTAAACACATTGTTTCAAAAAGAGGGTTTTAAGAGCTTCATGACAATTTGGAGAAAGAGTATCCCTTAGTAAACTCATTAGTAGTGCCAATGCTCAGAATCATGGTTTTCCGGACTGGTCCGGTTTGGTCTGTACCAGTCAGTCCGTACCGGGACCCGACCTCAATGGCCTGGTCCCAAGCCACGATATAAACTAATATATCGTGAGGTTTTACCAACCAGTCTCGTGACCGGTACAACCGGTCCTTCGTTTTGTTTTGTTTTTTTAAAAGGTGATGGACTGGACAGTCCAAACTGGTATCGGTCTGGACAGGACAGGTACTAACTGGTACTGGCCGGTACGACCAGTCCAATTAATTTTTTGCTTTTCAAAATTTGATTGGACCGAACCGTCCAGAACCGCTGGTACGACTGGTACCGGTCCTGTCCGGTCCGGTCCCCGGTCCTGGTACAGAAAACCAGGCACATAATGCTACATAAAGAAATTTACCTTATTCTAAATGATGTATACAAACCAATTTTATAGACCAAAACTAAGGTCCACAGAACGTATTCTACATAAAAGATTACTACATAGTACCTAGAAAATTATGGATGAATCCTGGGAAAATTCTAGTGGGTAGAGTTGTCAAACCTTCCTAGGCCAAGGTGAAATGTGAAATGTGAAATGTGAAAAGTTAACAAGAAGGTTCCTGGACCATAAAAACTTGTTACACCCGGCAAAATCTCAACTGCCACTTGATCCTTGAGAGCCAATAAACAGGGGAGGAAACCTTATTTGCAAACTACCTCTGAAAAGTTTTAACAATTGAGTTCGAGTGGATACAACTTTCTGCTCCTGTCAAAAGTTTTGAGTACTCACTTGCAAACTTCCTCAGAAAAGGTGTAACAATTGAGTTTGAACGAGTGCACTTTCTGTTTCTATCAAAAGCTTTTGAGTGATCTCTTCTCTTCCAATCTTTCAAGTGTTTGGTATGTCTGAATTGTCCACAAGTGGGTTGTGAGTATGAATATCGCACAGCCAAGCTAAAGAAGTTCAAGCCACAGCAATAGGGTATGCATATGCCAGCTACATGATGGGAACTCGGGAGAAATATATCATATTCATTTAAAGCCCAAAAAAATTATTTTAATGCAGTACACACTTTGTGTAACGTTGTATCTTCACTTAAACCAATATAATATACAAACCCATTTACCGATAAAAAAAAGGATTATTTTAATGCAGGGTACACAGAAGTGATGCAAATAGGTCTCAAAAGGATGCATATACGATGTCAGTTGTTGTATTCCTTACGAGTAGAGGTCAGTCCTCCCACAAGAGGTATTAATATGGGATAGTGCATCTTTTGGAATCCTTAAAAGTCCAAAAAGAAAATTCCCATGTCAGCTTGAGCACAGGTGTATGTGGATGTCTGACCACAATTATCGCTTTCCACAAAAGAATCTTCTAAATGCTTCCAATGGACAAAGTTGCCAAACCATTGCCAGCTTCCGACTCCTAGCATTTTCAAGAGTAGAATCATATGGATGGACTATAGTATATGATCACCTAGTTCATAGAGGTGAATCTCTCTCTCCTAAAGATGCATGACATGTGGGAAAGATGAGGGAAGTATTAATCAACTATTTACCTATGTAGAACAAGATAAGAGATTTAGAGGTCATTTCTCCTATAACATAGAGCACAGCGTTTACGTGGGAGGCTTACCAACTTGTGCCTTGGTCAGCGATAGTGCAATGCCATGAGTATCTATCTTAAACGACCTAAAACTGCCTCCTGTTTCGGTACTTGGGGTCTCGTACTCAAGTCCCATTTCCCCCAATCTCCTGTCCATGACACTTCCAGAACAATTTAGAATTTGAGAGAAACTGGGGGGCGATAGTGTAGTGTGTGTGAATAAAAAAACAATGTTCTGATCAAGCTTAATCTTAACTAGAAAAGTTCAATGTTACTAAGAAATATGAATGACACTCTGAAAATGGACCAGTGTTCTGATCAAGCTTAACCTTTAACTCCAAAATTCTTATGTTGCTAGGAGAAATGAATGATACTCTGAAAATGGATCCAGATCAACTTGTACAGATTTTTCAGGTCCTATCAGTCGTATCAACACAATTACTATTAGAATTGTATTATTACTTGGGTCATTTTCTGTTATGGTCCAAGGGTATTTTTGTACTTTCTCATCTTTAGTATAAATATGAGTGGCTGATTAAGTTGCCTAAACCTATTCTCTGATCTTTCTCTTCTCCTTCCTTCCTTCTTCTTCTCCTTCTCTAAACTCTTCAATATTTTCACTTTAACTTGGTATCAGAGCATCCGATCCAAACCTAGAAGTCATTAAAATAATCTGGAAGTTGTTGCAAGGTGATCGAGAAGGGCTGATGTCATGCTGACATCATCATTAGTACGGATACCAAGGTCCAGCGATGAATTTCTCTGGCCCGTCCCTCTTCTCTCTTTCTTGGTGATTGTGTAATTTTTTCAGAATTTTTTGAATCCATTTCATGTGATTTGGACTGGTGTTTTTGCGATCTGCAATTTGGGCTGCCTTTTTTGTGCGATCTCCAATTTGGCCTGATCTATAGGGGTCGAAAATCAGTGGTATGTTGTTTTTTGCCCTCCAGCTGTTTGATGTTTGGACTGTGCAGAGTTTTTTGATCCTATTCTAGATCCTTGATGGTTGGGTAAGCGAATTGTGCCTTGCATTGGGTTCTAAATTCTCTTGGCTCTAGTACATCTGTTATTCGCTGGTTAATCTATTCTCTCATGGTTTTACATTGTTTGAGTTGTTTTGTTGGCCAAATTGGATTTGTCATGGCTGAGGGAAAACCCCCATCACTTAACGATGATGATATGCCTAACTCCATTACCTCAAGAAGATTGAATGGCTTAAATTAGCTTAGCTTGGGCACATGCTGTGAAAAGTTTTCTACGTGGAAAACGTAAATTGAAGTATCTGACTAATGATCTTCCGCCTAAGACAGATGTCAAATATAAAGACTGAATGTGTGAGGATGAGGATTATGTTGTTATGGGATGGCTTTGGCATAGTATGGACCTCATATTGCTGCTACAGTTGAACTGTGTGACTCTTCTACGAAAATTTGGGAATCTGTTGCAGAATCTTTCTCGAATCGAAGTAATGTTTCTCGTGTTTATGAGCTATAAAAGAAGAACTTTACCACTAAGTAGTCTGGGAAACCATTGTCCGAGTTTTACAACACTTAAGAATTTATGGGATCAACTACTCTAGCATCGGCCATTTACCTCATATTGCTGCTACAGTTGAATTTTGTGACTCTTCTACAAAGATTTGGGAATCTGTTGCAGATTCTTTCTTGAATCAGAGTAATATTTCTCGTGTTTATGAGACAATTTTTACCACTAAGCAGTCTGGGAAACCATTGTCTGAGTTTTACAGCACACATAAGAATTTATGGGATCAACTACTCCAGCATCGGCCATTTACTACTGATTTGGAGCAACAGAAACGTCATTGGGAATATGACTTCTTCCTTGCCATCTGGTTTAGATTCTGATTTGTGGTTCTAAAGATCATATCATTGCTAGTGAGACCTTACCTACCGCTACTAATGCTTATTCTCGATTGTTGTGCTCAACTTTGGGACAAAGCTCCAATGTCATTGGTTCCACTGTCACCACTTTAGAGGAGTCTACTTTAGGCTCTAATAGGGGGAATCGTGGCTCTGGATTTTGTGGCAATGCTCGTGGAGGCTGTGGTTTTCGTGATGGTTCCCATGGTGGTGGTTGTACACAAGATTTTAAATTTCAATTTCGCATGTAATTTCACCAGGGGGAGCCTTGCGAAATTTTGTCGATATTTCGCAAAAATGGGGAAATATCGCCGTGTTGCAAAATAAAAAATGGTCATATTTCGCTGACATGCCGGTGAAATTTAAAACCTTGGTCGTTCAGGTGGACGTGGTGACAGGAAGTGTTATCATTGTAGTGGTACTAATTACACTGAACCTTACTGTTGGTGAAGTATGGTAAACCAGATTATGTGCATCAGGTTACAGATGGTTCTTCACAGCCACAGTTTCTTTCTACTTCCTCTGAACATGTTCCCCCAAATTTTGATTCTCGTGATGCACTCACTACTTAGCTGAACAAGCTGGTTCAGACATTGCGTAGTGCTCTTCCCTCTTCATCTACTGCTGCACTAGCTGATTCAGGTAATATTTCATGTGTGACCCATTCACCTTCGTCTTGGATCATTGATTCCGAAGCTAGTCCACATATGTCTGGTATATCATCTCTATTTTCTGATTTACATCATGCTAAACATCATATTGTTTTAGCAGATGGTTCTTCTTGTCATGTCCATGGCAAAGGTGTTCTCAGTCCTACTAACTCCTTATGCTTACTCTCTAGTCTCTATGTTCCTAATTTTCCTTTTAATTTGCTTTCGGTTAGCTAATTGACTAAATCATTACATTGTTCCAAAACTTTTTCTCCTACCTCTTGTGTCTTTCAGGACCTCAACACAAAGAAGATGATTGGTTCGGAGCATGAGAAGGACAGCTTATACTAATTGGATCTTGATGGTTCTTCATCTCGAGTTTCATCTGCTTTGAATGCTACTGTTTTGCCCCTTCAATGGCACCTTCGCCTGGGTCATCTGCGTTTGGCCAAGCTTAAACAAGTTATTCCTACATTGAGTCATGTCTAATATAGAATGTGAATCTTGCCAGTTGGACAAGCATCACCGTAGTTCGTTTTCGAGTAGTAGTCATAATCGTCAATCTGAGTCCTTTGCTATTGTCCATACCGACATATGGGGTCCTTCCTGTACTCCTACTTTGAATGGATTTCTTTATTTTGTTATATTTGTTGATGATTATTCTCGGATGAGATGGTTATTTTTTATGAAAGACGGATCTGAGCTTCCTAATATTGTTTCTAAATTTTGTAATGAAATCTTTGTTCAATTGGTAAATGCATTAAAACTCTTCAATCTGACAATGCATTAGAATATACACAGTCTATCATGAGTTCTTTTTGTGCTGATCATGGTATTATTCATCAAATCAATTGTGCTTACACCTCTCAACAAAATGGCGTTGTTGAACGAAAGCATCGCCATTTGTTGAATGTTGCTCACACCTTGTTATTCAATATGCAAGAGCCCAAACATTTTTGGGGTGATGTTCTCACTGCTTGCCATCTCATCAATCATATGCCTTCTGTTGTTTTACACCATCAATCTCCATTTTCTCTTTTATATCCTGGTCTCTAGCTTTTTTCGCTCACCCCTCGTGTGTTTGGTTGCACTGCCTTCATTCATGTACTTGATCCTGGCCGAGATAAATTGTCTCTTCGAGCATGCAAGTGTGTTTTTCTTGGATACTCCCGTACTCAGAAGGGCTACCGTTGTTCCAATCTTGAGTCTCGACGATACTTTGTAAGTGCTAATGTTACTTTTTTTGAATCCATTGCCTTATTTTCTTCACAGAGTCGGCGTTTGTCAGTAGATCTTATATCTAGTCATGAAACAGAGCCCTCTTTCCCTTCTCCAACTCTTCCGCTGCCATTGGTTAATCCACCAAATCCTCCCTTACAAGTCTATCAGCGATCCAAAGATAGGACCCGAGGTTATTATGGTCCAGATGCCACGTCTTCCTCATCATAGGTCGGCGTTTGTCAGATCTTATATCTAGTCATGAAACAGAGCCCTCTTTCCCTTCTCCAACTCTTCCGCTGCCATTGGTTAATCCACCAAATCCTCCCTTACAGGTCTATCAGCGATCCAAAGATAGGAGCCGAGGTTCCTATGGTCCGGATGCCACGTCTTCCTCATCATAGGTTCCTACTCCCTCCTCCTCTCCTATAGCTACCGATGATTTACCTATTGATTTACACCGAAGTAAACATATTTGTACTCGGCACTCTATTGATAACTTTGTTTCATATGATCGTGCTTCCTCTTGCTTACAGTCATTTGCTTGTATCTTGTCCTCTATTTCTATTCCCACATCTTATGAGCAGGTCTTTATCTTCATTTGGATGAAAATACGCTATGGATGAGGAAATGAGTGTTCTTTACATGAATCAAACCTAGAAACTTACTGCCCTTCTTCCTGAGAAATATCCAGTAGGTTGTCGTTGGGTTTACACTGTTAACTATCTTCCACATGGTTCTATTGAGCGTCTCAAGGCATGGCTGGTTGCCAAGGGTCACACACAAACCTATGGCGTAGACTAATTTGAGACATTCTCTCGTGTGGCTCGTCTTAACTCTGTCTGGATCATGCTTTCTGTTGTTGTCAGTCGTTCTTGGCCTTCATTTCAGCTTGATATCAAGAATACAGTTCTTCATGGCAATCTTCAGGAGAAAGTGTACATGGAACAACCACCTGGACATGTGATTGCTGGTAGTCAGTACCTTGTGTGTCGACTGCGAAAGGGCTTGTATGGTTTAAAGTAGTTTCCTCGTGCCTGATTTGATAGATTCAGTGTTGTTGTGATTAGTTATAGTTTCAAGCGTTCTACCCTTGACCATTCTGTTTTTGTTTGTCACCCCTCTGTTGGCACTATTGTCTTGATAGTGTATGTGGATGACATTATTATCTCTGGGAGTGACTCCACATGCATTGCTGATTTTGAAAAGACATTTGGGTAAGCAATTCCATACTAAAGACTTGGGTGTTCTTCGTTATTTCCTTGGGATTGAGGTTGCTCATTCTCTCCAGGGCCTTTCTCTCTCTCAAAGGAAGTAAGTGCTTGATCGCCTATCTGAGACTGATTTATCAGGTACTTGGCCTGTTAGTACTCCAATGGACTCCACTGTTAACCTTGACAATGAGCAAGGGGAACCGTTTTCTAATGTAGCTCGATATAGACGCCTAGTTGGGAGATTAATTTATCTTACTGTTACTCGTCCTGACATTACTTATGTTGTTGGCATGGCTAGGTAGTATATACATGCTCCTCGTCAACCTCATTTTGATGTTGTTTGCCGTATCTTGCACTATCTTAAGGGTGCTCCTAGGCGAGGATTGCTATACCTTTCTGCTTCCCTAACTATAACAGGTTTTAGTGATGCTGACTGGGCTGGCAATCGTTCTGATAGGAGGTCTACCTCTGGCTTTTGTACCTTTGTTGGGGGTAATCTTTTTACTTGGCACAATAAAAAGCAAAATGCCATTGCTTGCACTAATGCTGAATCGGAGTATAGAGCTATGGCTCATACTGCTTTAGAGATGTTATGGGTTCGTTCTTTCCTTCAGGATCTTGGTGTTGATGTTCCTACTCCTATGCAGATGCATTGTGACAATCAAACTGCTATTTTAATTGTTAACAATCTTGTGTTCCATGAACGCACAAACATATAGAGGTTGATTGTCACTTTATTCGTGATTTACTAATAAGGAAACAGATTGTAACTCCTTATGTTCGCTCAGATGATCAGCTAAGTGATATTCTTACCAAGTCATTAGCTCGTGCTTCTTTCAGTGGTTATGTTTCAAGCTGGGCATGTTTGATCGACGTGTTAGAATTGTATTATTACTTGGGTTATTTTCTGTTATAGTCCAAGGGTAGTTTGTACTTTCTCATCTTTAGTATAAACATGAGTTAAGGTGAAGGGGCTGATTACGTTGCCTAAACCTATTCTCTAATCCTTCTCTCTCTCTTCTACTTCTCCTTCTCTAACCCTAACTCTTCAATATTTTCACTTTAACTATTACTAACTAAGTTGAGCTTTAATCACTTCTTGTGGAAAGCTTGGTAGCACATTGGCTCACACCATTAGTGCCCTTGGCAAATAGAGCTAAACTCAAAACAAATATGATTACACAGGGTCACCAAAAAACCAATGCAAGAAGCAAGTCACACGGACCACGTGCGGAACATAAATCTCAGATTCCCTATCTATCATTGCAGATGTTATATTTATTTACTATAATACCTGGACCCTTAACTTTTCCCGCCGTACCTGTACATGACATGAGTATGGGTGTGTGACATGTTCAACACTTCAAATCCGTGTCCTGCCTTTTAAAAAAGAAAGAAATTGCTGTTAAATTGGGTACACATCCACCCAAAAAATAAAAAAAAACTAGGGCTGATCATAGGCAAGGCTGAGTTCTAAGTATAACAAGCATAGACGATAACTAAGTTCGGCTCGCCAAGTTTGGGCCTATAAAATTCTGAACAAATCCAGACATGATAAAACATATCATATCTTAAAAAACAACCGGCCAAAACACATTTTTTTTGGTCCAAGCGGTTCACTTTCAATTGAAAAAGAGGATGGATTCTTCTTTCAATCGATGTGGGACAACCCCCCCATACCCCCACCCACCCACCCAAAAAAAAAAAACACAACACTGTTCAGGTTTGTTCCGTTGGTTGGGAGAAGAATCCCTCCCCCAACCATCATCTATATAAGCCACCCCACATCCCCTTTTTTCTATTATTCATACATAGGCTTTTAGGCCTTAATTAATACGTCCAAGCCTCTTAATAACATATAGCTGGACTATTCGGATTAAACTAAATTGATTAATAAAAGATTGAGCTCATGCCAACTCCAACTAATTGAGATAAGAGCATTTTGTTGTTATATTCTAAACTTCGGTCTAGGCCGGGGCCGGGGCCGGGCAGTGGTATTACATATATGATCAAGCCCGAACCAATATTTTCACATGCTTTAAAATCTCGGCCTGACCTGGCCCTATTTATGTATAACCTATGCCCAAGCCTGTCCAAGTTCATGCCGGGTAGGCTACCCGGTTCATGAACAGCCCTACACATAACTATCATTTATGGAATATTTAAGATAGCAAAATTAGTATTCTCTTGTATACTTCTGTTATCTTATCATATTAGACTTTTATATTATCATTTTTGAATTTATAATTGCTTTGTCCTGTGGTTCAATAATTGGATGCATATGATGAAAGCTATATACCTTGCTTTTCTACGTGGACATTATACTATTAGGTTGTTAATGGATAATGTGTCTAACACTTTGTTTGCCGAGTCCCTGTATCTTATGACAGTGGGTCAAACAAATCTGACAGCTAGGCACATACCCACACCCAACACCAGTACCCAAGTCAATGTAATTTAGTGTATTGATAAAAATAAAAAAAAAACAGATAGCTGAGGCCTTCACAAATTGGTATGAACAGGTTTGGCCTGTTATTACTGAAATTAGTTACAAAAAGGTGTTAGTTGTCATGATAATCTAGATAAAAAGATTACTGAAGTTTGCTTTACTTAGGAATCTGGATAGATAAGTTTTGATTCAATTTCAATTCGTTATAGGTAGTCATTATTTGCAACTTATATAGGACAAAGAAAAGCAGTTGTTACTTGAGAGTTCATTATTGAACTTTCTTCTTTAGTCTAGATACTGCACAGTCACTGAAAATTAAATTGTTATGAGCTCAAATATCTTATGGAAACAGAAAGCCCAAGATTATACTTTCAACACTAGAAAGACCAAAAAGGAAACTTCAAGATACAAAACCAACAAAAGCTGCAGTTGCTCAAACATCTGGTGTTAATGGATTCTATAGTATTCAACAGCAACAACAAAAACAACAACAACAGCAACAATAATAATAAGAAGAAGAAAAAGAATAAACAAAAACATACCACAGGATAAGCAATGCATTCATTTATGTTCCCTGATTTAGCTAATTCCGTAAGAGCAACTTCTGCTGCTGACTGCTCTGCTGCCTTACGATTGAAAAATCCAGGCAGAGAATCATATCTGGCATTGTTCACCATCACCGTAGACCTAAAGGTAGGTTCATGGGAAGGGCCTTCCTTTGTTGTCTCATACACAGGGGTAGGAATGCCTGCCTTCTGCGCATATTCCTGTAACCGGCTCTTGAATACATAGCAATTTGATACCCCTGGTTAAGGTCAAAAAATAAAGATAAATCAGTTCTAAACATTTCAAATGTTACATATAAACACAAATTAAAGACATTTAAGAGTACATCTCTTCTGTTCAATATTTATTAAACTTCCTAAACCATCATCTCGTTGTATGAGCTGCATGAGTTCCCAGTAAACTACAAAACTGGCTACAGGCAGCAAATCTCAATAATACATTTTCAGCTTCTTGAATCTTCAAAGTGAGAAGAAGTTGACTTGGAGGGGAATATCTGCCATTCTGCACCTTATTCTCTTGGCTAGATCTGTGGCTTCTTCAATGAACATCCCATTCTCCAAGTGCCTAGATCTGCCAACAGTTTGGTGGATAAGTAAAGGATGTTGCCTAGAGGGTGTCCATGTTTAGAGGTGTCCTTGCGGCTGAGATGACTGAGACAAGGGTGTAGTTGGGTTGTGATGCTTGCCATAGTTATGGTCTGTTGCATAACGTTCTCTGGATTCATGGGCCACAGTTTGGATTAAACCATATTGAACCTTCCACTCTGTTGTCCAGTCCATGTGACTGTTTCCGTTGCTTGTATTTTCTATCTTCTTTTTTAATGAAGTTTTCATTAATTACAATAAAAAAATTAAACCCATTCCATGCCATTATTGGACTTTTTTCTCAAATTTCCCAAAATAAAACCCTATTAGTTCCATGCTTCTAATGAAGTAGTGATTGACTAAGTCAGGTAACAGATGCTTCCTGTGACGGATTAATTCGTTGAGACTGACCAAACTGTTGATAGATTAAAGTGATAGGTCAATTTTTGTCATTTCTAAGGCATGGTTTATACCTACTTGCTTTATCCACAATGCTCTTTTTGTTTTTAACAAGTTAGTTAAAAAGGATCTAAATACACATAATCTGACTGAAAAATGATAGGATATAAAACTGAGACCTATGGAGGCACCTGTAAGGTGTGAGCATGGTTCAAAATATCGTATCGAGGTAGCGTATCGGTCGGCTCGAAAACGGATACGTATCGAGTATCGACACG
>JAUPMG010000014.1:11959937-11997137 GCA_031762675.1 Pachysandra terminalis | reverse complement strand
GCCGTTAACAGCGATTTAATTTTATCTTGAATAACACATGGGTACCCTTTTTTAAGGGTACCCTTTCTAATAACACATGGGTACCATTGAGGTACCCACATGGCAGCAATTCAACAGTGCTGTATGAATTGCTGTAACCATTAAGCTGTAGAGGATGTGAGCCCGTGACTAAGATGAACAAGGACAAATAAGCATTACTATAAGACAATTTCTAATTTAGGGTAAACCCATTATACATTTATCGATATATTCGAGAAATTCTTGATCATCCAAAGCAGATCTAAATAGGTGATCTATTTTGGTAAATACTCAAAGGAATCACCTGCAAAATGCAGTCAAACAGTACTAGATAGATTTTAAAAAAAGTAAATAAAGAACGAAAGAAAAAGGAATTGAGTATAACAAACATCAAGTATAGAAGAAGATGGCATTACTAAAAGATAACTTTGCAATCTGATCGCTGAATGTTCTCTTCTACCACATATATCTCTTTCATAACGTCAAGTTAGGGGTAGTTGTTATCGGCGGGGTTTGAGTTTCAAAATATTTAACACATAGCGTCATCCACTGCGTCATTTTCAAGAGTCCCTTAAAAACCAACGAACTTTTTATGAGTTAAATGGGTTTTTGGTGTGTGTCTATATAAATGATTTATGTGTCTGAAATCTATAGGGCTTCTTCTACTAAATTAATGTTGTTACATTTTTGAATGTAGAAGTTTGATTTGTGTTACTCGGTGGGTGCCTTCTTGATCAATCCCTTAATTGAATTTTGGATTGGTCGTGATATGTGGTTTATGATTTATGTGCTTTGTGTAGTGCACGGGTTCTACCTAAAATCTCTCTTAGTGATAATTAAAGTGAGTTGATGGAAGTTAAAAATACAAAATTATTGATACTTTGTTTAGTTCAACAACTTGATTGTTTTCTTGCGGGACATATTCAAGATATTTAATTGTTATATGATAACTTTTAGTATTTAATACTTAGTGACACTAATAGAAATCGATGTTGATAAATCTTATCTCTTATCCCTAAAAATCTCTTATTTTTTTGGACTATCAAATTAAGAAATCTAAATAAATTAATTTTTTTTATTAAAAACTAAATAAATTAAAAATATAAATAATTATCAAAATCTTAAATTTGATTAGTTATAAAAAATATATAATAAAACCTAACTAACAAGTGAAATCAAGAATTTAATTATCAACTAATAAGAGAAACCAATAATTTAATTATCAAAATTAAGAATCTCTAAAGGATTTAAAGAACCTAACTAAGTCTAGAAATCATATTAAACTTATTAAAATCAAGATTCTAACTAATTAATAAATCGATATTTAATTAATTATAATAATTTTTTTCATACTTTTAATTTTAAGGTAATATTAGGATAGTCTTAGAGGATAAATTTAATATAAAAGAAAAGTTTAAGATCTTTCATTACTAGGTTGAAAAAGCAACATGCTAATTTTTCTTTATATAATTAATAATATAATAAATATTATTTAAAATTATATAACTAACTTGCCATACCCTAGGTTGCCATGTGTTAATATAAATTTAAATAAAATATAAGATAATATAATAAATTTTATTATGTTTCATATTTTTTAATATAGCGGTTATTGAAATGTTAATATTTTCTTTGTATTATAATTTTAACTATAACATGTATTATAAGATCAACCTTTGCGTGCAACGCACGTGTACTTTTTCTAGTATATATATATATATATATATAGGTATTTATGAAATATTATTTTAATTTATTTGAGCTGAACTTGACTCTGGCTTGATGCATTTTAAATATCTCGGACACAAACTTACACCTTTGAACCCAAAGGTTGAGCTGGGCTTGGGCATACATTACTAGTAATGTTATTTTGGGTGCAAGCCCGAATCGAGCCCGCCCAAGTCCAATCCTTTGTCACCGTGACATGGTCATGCCTAACCTCGGATTTTGAAAATTGGGCATGACACAACCAATATACACCCTTAAAGTTGTTTGACACAAAGAATTAGATTAGGATAAAGAATTCCAATTTTTAAGTTTGATGAGTATTAAAGAATTGGATTTAGAATTATTCATCAAATCTCCAAGATTTGCATTTAAGGTTGGTCCTATGACATGTAAACCTAAAGTGCGTTTGATTAGTGTCAAATGTGTCAAAGGAAAAAGGAAGTGAAAGTAATGTGAAAAGTAAGTGAAAATAACTTTCTTGATGCTGTTTGGATGTTGCAAGAAAATTGTATGAAAATTATGTAATGTGCGTTTGGTTAGCAAGAAAGTCATAAAAATTTTGGCATAATTTTTAATTCTGCCCTTCTATCATAAGCCATATTTATGTTGTGTCAAACCGACTTCGGTTTGGTTTTGGTTCAATTTCTAATTTTTTAAGTTTCAAAAAAATTACACTTAATTAAATTTTATTTAAATTGAAAAAAAATAATAAACTTTTATGGGTCCTACTTATTTTGATTTTAATGTAGAACACCTAACTCTTTTTTTTAATCATTTTATTTATATTTTATTTATTTTTTTTCAATTACTAAATTTTTTTAATTATATATATATATATATAATGTCAATCATTGTAAATGTGGATTTTTGAGAAGGGCAAATTTGGAAGCACTTTCTTTTTCCTTTAGCACAAAATTAGACTATACAAATGAGAAAACTAAAGTTGGCTTTTTAAGCCAAAACATTTCTTTAAAAAACAGTAGGGCCCACAGTTTTTTCTCTTTCTTGCATACCAATCGCACGAATGAAAATGAAAGTTGCACTTTCTTTTTCCTTTGACGCGTTTTGACATTAACCTTTGACACTAACCAAACACAACCTAAGGATTTGCTCAACCCACCCAACATCACACTTTTTGCCATGTGGCATTAACGGCTCGAAGGTTGGTCCTATGACATGTAAGCCTAAGGTTGTGCTTGGCTTGCCAAAGTGTGTAGAAAAAGAAAGGAAAGCAATTTTTTAACAAAATTTGTATATGTTTAGTTTATTAACAAATGCGAGCTCATTAAAGTATTTTCTTAAAAAAATCTCATTTCCAATCAAAAGTATCCCAAACTTCTTTTCAATAAAAAGAAGGGGGGAACCATGGATTACTTTCTTTTCCATTGTTAACTGTGTTTGGAACTTAGGATATGAGTGAAAAGAAAAAAATAAGAAAGCACTTTCTCTTGTTTGGTTGAAAAAAGAAAGAGCTTGGGATAGAAATTTGAAAAGAAAATAATTTGAAAACTTTTCTCTTTTAAGATCTCAATTTCTCTTCCCAAAAAGGTTGAGATTTGGAAAGAAAATAAAAGAAAGGTTAAGAACACTCTCCAACACAGTGTTTTAAAACTCAGCCCGCCCCGACCGGTTCAACTAGTTCAATTGATATCCATTAATATAACCAAGTCGTATGGGCTTTTAACCTATTAAGTCTCAAAACTCGACAAGACCCATTGGTTAAACCGATTAAACCAGTGACCCATCCAGATTAAGATAATAATGAAAACCCAGTTAAGCCATTACATGTGTGCTATTTTAGAATCTCTTTTTTAGGCAAGAATAGAGGAATTTACCCATTTATTATAAAAGCCTCAAATATGTTTTATTTTGCCATAAACTAATTTTAAAAGACTAAAATCCTTGCTATTTTCTCTCCAAGCATTTAACTGCGAACCTGTGTTGATGGCCGACTGTCCGATACTCCGATGACATTTCGATAACTCTCTCTCTCTCTCTCTTATTGTTGGAAAGAACCCCAATTGCTATTTATTTTTTCAGATTATACATGTAGTTTCTGGATCTCATCGTTGGAAAGAATAGTTTTTCTTTTTTCTTTTTTATATATATATATATATTATTATATTTAAATTATAATACATCTGACAACACTTTAATATGTCGATTCAAGTTCACCCGCCGGTTTAACCCAACCAACTATCTTTACTAGGTTAGTATCCGAGCCGGCTTTTAATAGTACAATTTTTTTTTTTTGGGTAATCCAAAAATAGTACAACTAGTTAGGGAAAAACATTAACTATTGGAATCTGTAATCTCAAATCTGGTTCTAAAGCGTAAGATTCAAAGTCATGATAGAAATGAGCTCATATGATATCAAGCTCATCGAACCAATGGTTCAATGGTTTACGACGATCAACAGAACTTCTGAAGCATGACAAAGCGTACCATATAACTGGAAGGTCCGTTTCAAAATATGTTCATTGAAAGTGACAACTAGAAAGCAATATATTATGAGGGCCAAGCCGTGCGTGCTAGCCTGGCACGAGCTTGGGCTTATGGTCCACAGCACAACCCGAATACGATTGGATTTTAGACAAAAGTTCGAACCCAACCGGATTGATATGGCACGAGCCCGTTGGACACCCCTCCATATATGTGGGTATCTATTTTAGTAATCACTAACTAAACAGACGTTATGGTCATTTGGTGGAAAAAAAATGGAATACCCTGTACTAGACATGTAAATGGGTCAGCCCAGCACGACCCGTGATCCATTTAGGAGGATAACTTATAAATTTTTTATTAATTTGTTTTTTTTTTAAATATAATTTATATATATACAATTTATAGATTTAAGTATTAGGTCGACCCAAGTCCCTACTTAATGGGACGTCCATAATTAATTAAAAGTATCGATGTAGATGACTCTAAACTAATAGAATTAGGAGAGAGTGGATATCTCTTTCCTAATTGAATTAGGAGATTTGAGTTTTAGGAGGAGTTGAGTAGAGTCTTTCATATATAGAAGACTCTTCCTCCCTACTTATAATAAGTGTTTCAAACGTTTGGAGATATCTATCCCTAGAGATTTTTTCCCTCACAATTTCTATCTTTTTTTGAGATCTAGGCTTGTTATTAGGGTTTCATATCATATTCCTTAATCGATCGAGTGTGAATGCTGATGTGGAACGTTTGTAGGTTCGTTAGAGATTTTTCGCTGTAGATTCGAGTTCGTGTGCATCAAAGTACGTGATTCAAGTGATTTACGACCTTCAATACCTTAATATAATATAACTTGTATAAATTATTTAAGTAATTTATTTAAAATATTTGATTATATTTACATCTTGTATTATATTTATTTAATTTTTGTAAAGTATTTATTTATATATTTAATATTACTTAACTGACATAAGTGAACTAGTAATCATCGATATGAGCATCTTTGATTAAAATACATTTTTTATTAACAATTCGATCAAAACTAATCGTAATTGGACAAAAACGATTACTGTTGACAGTATTGAACTAGCCGGGCTGATGCTCGTGGGTCACACGGGCCGTGCCCGAGCACAGCTCAACCGGGCGAACCGGCCCATTTATGCCTACGTGGTTACCTTGTACGCATCCAGCCTTAAAACTTCCACACTCCTTCTACCACGAAAATCAAACCCCAAAATTCCATCTCTTTGTTTTTGGAGAGGCAAGCCCCATCGTCCCTTTTTCTTCATCTTCCATTGTTAAACCCGAAACCTAACTCTAAAATTCAACTGAACCAAACCCTAACCCCATTTGTTCTTGGCCGAAGCCTCTATCAACCCGAAGTTCCATTTTCGTTATCCCTTCTTCAACGGATTAAAGCATAACCCCAAACCCAGATCACTAATCCCGTTTGCCCCCATTACTGTAATCGTGTTCTTCATCACGAGAGCTCGATCAGGAGAACCATTGGGACCTCACGACTGCCACAAGTCGATTCAGGTAAGATTTTACTGTTTTTTTGGATTGGTTCTAGTAAGCCATGGATGGACTGTTTCTTTGAAACTTTTTTATTTAGTTGGGAAGACCTGGATATGACGTCTGTACTTATTCTTTTGGATTTCCTTTATTTGATTTTCTAAAAGGATTGATTTATAGCCACTATGTTCTTACTTTCGATCACATTACTCTCGCTCTTAATCGTTTTTTTTTTTCCTTCTTTATTTTATTTGAAAGAAGTTATATGATGCTGTTAAGCAAGGATCTGATCATTGATAATCCGTTTTGAGTCAAATTTCTGTGTAGTTCTATACTTTAAAGATTTGATTTGGGATAATTAGTAACAATCTCGATTATTTTGAGGATTAAGATTTTATCATCTAACCATGAGCTCTATTGATCGATTGTTTAATTAAGTCTTGTATTACTTTTGGTTCTAGAATTTGGATTACCCCGACATGGTAAATTTTTTGGTATAATCCCTCCTTCTAGGTTAGTTTTAAACTTTTAATATCTATGGTGTTATGAATCGATTTTTAAGGACTTTAAATATTAGTTTGGGGTTTTAGAGATTTTCACATTCTAGCTTAGATCATTTTTTAAACGCTTAGGTTTTCTGATTTTTTTAGGTTATCGCTGGGGATTTTTATGTTGGAGGACATGATAGAAACTTTTATATAATTTTTTGATACTTTTAGTTTAAATATATATATTTTTTCTTTTTTTAAGATTTTCTATGGATTCTCTAGAGTTATTTTATTATTGACTTTTAGAATTTTTATCCAATTTGGCCAAATAAATTTAGACGAGGTAACCGCGGGGGAGAGTGTGTTCCGAACACCTTCCCACTCTCTTAACTAAACCTCCTTACCCAATTTTGGTTAGACCATTGTCTTGACTTAATTTTTGGTCTATTTTTGATATTAATTGACACATCATGGGTGACTATTCACTCCTTTAATCTAATGAATAGTGGCAAATTTATATTAACCCGATCAACTGAGGGCCTACCCTACTCGAGGTAGGTCACAGGAGGCATATGAATGGCAGGTTCTTACTTATTTGTATTACTTGTAATATGTCAAACAAATTGGTTATTTTTCAGATGGTTAAGACACTATTAAAAGGAATATTAACCTCTTTTTATAGCAATGGATTTGAAAACCAAGATTAATCTTTGTGGTTACTCGAAGAAAAATTTTACACTTGCTATTCCTTGAGGACATATGGAGTCTTATCCTTAGACCTGTTAAGAATCCTATTTCCTGAAGTCTTCACTAACAGATTCATCCGCAACCTTTGGCCCTAATCTCTCTCTCTCTCTCTCTCTCTCTCTCTCTCTCTCTCTCTCTCTCTCTCTCTCTCTCTCTCTCTCCCCTATGTTCACTTCAACCTTCTATCTCATTCTTGAGTCCGATCTCTTCATCTCTTATCAAATCCGATTAAAAAATCTCTTTTGTCCTCCTTTCTGCAGATTGTTTATATGTGGGGTATGATAGCTTCATAAATGATTGGGTTTCTAGGTTGTTTTTGTATATGTCTTGACTTCATAGCTGTCTTCGTGCAACCTAGCATTTGTGTTCCCGCCCGCCCAAAAAGAAATTAAAAATGGGTTGCCACTTCTTGTCTCTTATTTATATAAATTATGATTTCATCTTTCCACATAAAAGACAACAAGTTTATGTACGAGAAAACATAGGATTTGCTTGAATAGGTGCCAAATTTAGGAGGTCTTGTGCTCTTTTGAGGAGGAATGGACTTATGAATGATCTAAAACAAGAGGAGGAAAGACAAAAAGGTTCAGGATAGTGGTTCAGGGAACTGTAAAGTCGTGGTTTAGAGTGCTTTGGTAAGAAGGAAGGCTCTTTGAGCCTATCACATGTGACTAAAGAAATATGGTTCTTGGATTCCTCTTCGAACATGTAATTCTTTAGAAGTTTCAAGGTCGACTTAGAATTTGGTGGATAGTCTCACTAATAGTGGCATGGTGTTTAAACTTGGTTCCAACTCGGGTATTGTCCCGGTCCGATCCCGAGACGGACGATCTTAAATTAATTAAAAAAAAAGTTAAAAACCCAACTCGTTCGATCCCGATACGGATCGGGCGATCCAACTCGGGATCGGACGATCCGTATCGCCGATCCCGAGTTGGATTGCCCGATTCGTATCGGGATCGGACGAGTCGGTTTAATTAGCATAGTGTAAAGGATCGGTTCCGACTCGAGTATCGTCCCGGTCCGATCGATCCAACTCGGGATCGTCCGATCCTTTACACTATGAAGTTCGTCGGGATTAATTGTAATATTGTATGGTGGTATGCATGCATTTATTTTTATTTTTTTTATTCTCTCCTATTCATCTTCAACCCCCCAGCCCCCCCATGTACTGATTTTCAAGAAAAAGAAGGGAAAAAAGATGGCATGATCTTTCTAATCCTATGGTAGAAAATGAAAAAAACAGATAGGAAGAGAGAAAAGATGAAAGAAAAAAGTTATATTTGTGTGGCAGAAATTTGGTTGCTTTGTTTCTCAAAATTCATTCTAATTTTTCCCTTTTGTGTATAAATAGTTACAAAATAATTGCTTTTATTTGATATATGCATGTGTGAAATGTTCTCTCTATTCCTTGCATAATACATGATCTATCAAATCCTATGATAGAAAATGAAAAAATAAAAAAGGAAAAGACGAAAGAAAAAGTTATATTTGTGTGGCAGAAATTTTGTTTGTGTTTCTCAAAAATCATTTATGATTTTTCCCTTCTGTGAATAAATAGTTGCAAAATAATTGCTTTTATTTGATTTATCATTTATTCATGTGTGAAATGTTCTCTCTATTCCTTGCATATTACAATATGATTTCAAGCATGTAACATTTTGGTACTACTAGGCTTATTACTATTATTTTGGCCTTCAGATTAAATGGAGGAATCAGAGCAGAGAAGGGAAAGGTTGAAAGCAATGCGTATGGAGGCTGCTCAAGCTGAAATTTCTACGGGTATCACTAATGCAATGCCTAGTTGTCTCTCCAATCCATTAATTGAACCGCCCACAACTCTTCCTGTGAATGATAACTCCCTCGTTATCCCAAGGTTCGACTTTTACACAGACCCTATGTCAGCTTTCTCTGCTAACAAGAGGAAGAGCAAGGACAGTTACCAGAGTCCACAAGCTCATTTCTCTCCTCCAATTAGTAGTGGTTCTTCCATGGTGCGACCGTCATCATCGTTTTCTGGTATTAGTTCAACATTTTCTTCACTTAATCACAGTTCTTTTTATTCTTCCTGAATTTTTTGTCGATATAGATCCAAGCATTTTGGTTGTGAATCTTGCATGCCCTTCTCTTCACTGTCAAATTTGATTTAATGTTTTGTTTAAACAGTAAGCTCTGTATTGCTATCCTGCCATTCAATATCTTGATTTTTATTCTTTTGTTTAATACAAATTGTGGCATTTGTCTTATGACTAAGGCAACTGGTTAACGCCCCTCACCCTGGTTAAAAAAAAAATGAAAAAATAATAAAACCAAGGCAACTGAAATTGCTTTTTGTCTGAAGTGGATCTACAAATACTATCTTTGGGTCATTATAATTGGATAACCTTAGCATTTATTATACTTATCTTATCTATCTATCTCTCTCTCTCTCTCTCTCTCTCTCTCTCTCTCTCTCTCTCTATATATATATATATATATATATATATAGAGAGAGAGAGAGAGAGAGAGAGAGAGAGAGAGAGAGAGATGTATGAGTTCGGCCATATTTGATTCTGACGTTAAAGTCTCAATATGCTTTATGCAATGCAAAATGTTTTAAGTCCACGGAGGGCTGAAGTTTTTTTAAGCCCGAAGGTGTTATGAAATCCACAGAATGCTAACGAAACACTCTTTAGACTAGTAATTTGTGAGTTCTGCTAACGCTTGGGGTTCTAATCTTGCTTCTAACGTAAATCTTTGATGTCCTTTGAGATACATTCACAATCTTCTCTTTTGTTACCTCTTTTTCATTATATATGATGTGGGTATGGGTTGTAAAATCAGAGTCTTGGTTATTTGTTGTTTTCTAATGGTCTATTTGTTGTTTTCTAATGGTCTGAAATGCAATTTGCATAGTTTTCCTGCTATATTGTTCAAGAAATGCTCTTTTTTTCTTGGTATGGCCAGCTTTACTTGTCCCATGATTTTTCATTTCTAGTTATCATAGACATGAAAGTGGAGGGAACAATTAATAATGATTCATCACAAGAAGTTAAATCGTGTTTACTCTTTCTGGATCTGATTTAAGGGTTTTATTTATTGATTCCAAAGGTTTTTTTTTCCGCTCAACATTGTTTCTTTAAGGCCATCTTTCTAATCCTCCTAACTTGGTTTAACATAGCAAGCAAAACCATTTGGCATGTTATTGTACCCTAGGGTTAAGGCCTTTTTTTTGAGCAGTTTTTTTGTTTTTTGTTTTTTGTTGAAGGGATAAAACTTAAGTAACATGTTCTAAAGGAGAAGAAAATAGGAAGCTCTCTCTCTCTCTCTCTCTCTCTCTCCCTCCCTCCCTCCCTCTCTCGCATCTTCTTCTTCTTCTTGATATAAGTTAGTGTGAGTTTGGAGTCACCTATCGGTGTGGATACTTTTTGTGTTCTCCCCTTGAAGATCATGACCCTTGTGTTTTGTTTCCAAGAATGGGAAGTGATCAAAGAAAGTTCTAACATGCAATAGATTTGTCTTTATTGTCTATTTAGATCGAGATAACGTGATAGAATAGAAATAAAGTTCTAGTTTTTGTGATTTTCCATTATTTGGTTGTTGAGAGAAAATTAGAGAGAAGTCTCTAAATTTTCATTTTAGGAATCAAAATTTCTCTCAAAATGGGGAAGAGTTTAAGAGAGAAAACAAAGACAGGTTTTTGGGCGACCCACTCCACATTCCATACTTTTCTTCCTTCCCCACCACTGACGTTGCCCCATTGCCTGGTGAGACATGGCAGAAAACGCCATGTAGAACAATGGTGTGGCCAATCGAGACCGTCCAAGTGACAAGGGATCCTCTGGATACTTAAGCCCTAAGTAGGACTAGAAATAGGGTGGATTGGGTTGGACTCTAATCCATTCGGGCTTGGCCCAAACTAAAATCAGTTGCTCGAACCTAGCTCGGCCCCAACTGAACCCAAACCTGCCTGGGGGTTCGGGCCTGCCTAATTAAATGAAAATGCTAAAAGGAAGAAAAAAGTGAAGAAAAATTTATTTTAATAAAGGTAATGTAAACTTATAGATTTTTTAATATTTTTGTTCTAAAAGTAATGTACAATTATATATTTTATATATACTTTATATATGTCGGTTTGGACCAGGCTTTTTAGCTGTACAAACTTCAGCCTGAATCCAAATTCGGGCTCAAAAGTTAGCCTGGACCGCACCCAAATCCAAATTAGCTGACAAGTTCAGGCTCCTATTAGGGTTAGGTCGAGTGGGCTGGACCGGACTTACAGCCCTGGTCCTGACACATATAGTAGGTTTATTTTAAGTGTGACACCATTTGTTGAATTTTTCAATATTTATGAAGTTTTGCACAAGAACGACATTGGATTTGGGAGAGCCTCATTTGCCATTTGGAAAGTGTTTTAAGCTGAAACTTAGTATGTCAGAAGGGGTCGGCTGAAAGTATGTATGAACAAGTGGGGTTCTCCAAATAAGCTGCCACGTGTGAAATCCCTTCCTCACCTGGTAACGTAGTTTGGAGCATTTCTCTAGACACCTTGGCCCTCATTATCAATCACTTCATACTTCATGAAAGCTCCTCTTTCATGAATATTTTCTTCACAGAATTTTCGAATGATAAAATGCACAGGAAATTTTATTACCTAAATTAGTTATCTGAAATTAATTGTTGATGTACAGTCTGAGGCTACCAAGAGCTTCTGCATGTATGAGTCTATGCAATGATATGTTTCTTGTTTTACTAAATCACAGGACCAATGAATCCTAACATGGCTTCCTCTCCTGCTCATCAATTTCAAAGCAATTATTCACCCAATCAGAGAAGTTATGAAGCCCCATCACCCTACCGCAGCTCTGGTTCATGGAGAAGCCCGGTTCGAATGGCAAGTCCTTATGCTGGGTGTCAACAAACTCCTCCTGGTGTCTGGAATGGATCTGGTGGCATGGTTAGTCATAGCTTTTCCTCTAATTTATCGAGGGGTGGTGGTTTCCGCAGCCCTGGCTTTGGACGAGGTAGCCCTAGTCCAAATTCTGGAAGAGGCTGGGGTCGCTTGTTCAGCAATAATCAGAGCCCAGGTTCCGGTAGGCGTGGCGGACGAGGACGGGGTTTCCATTCATCCGTCTCAGCAAGGGAGAGGCCGGAATTATTTTATAACAAGTCCATGATCGAAGATCCCTGGAAGTTTTTGCAACCTATTATTAGGAGTTTAGTTGTGGCAGAAACGAGCATGAAGACTCCAGACTCCTTAAGATCCTGGCTTCCAAAATCCATCAACATGAAAAAAGCTAGACATTCCGAGGAGGCCAAGGAGTTCAATTCTCAGTCAAGCCTTGCCAATTGCCTGGCTGCATGTTTAGAAGAGGCTGCGAACGATGCAACAGGCTTATGAGAAGTGGGTGTGAAAGATTGGAAGCTAAATCCTGTGAGCTTCTGTTAAAATTTTCTAGCTCATGTAAATCTTTTACCCATCTAATAATTTACCATGATTTTCTTTTCCAATCAAACAGTGTTCAAGGAACTCATGGTTTCTTTTCTTCACACAAGTCAATTGGAGGACAGTCAAAGATAGCAGACAAGGAAAGGGGCACCATCTGTGAAAGGCTTTAAGAAGGATCTTTAATCATGCTGTGAGGATTTTCTATATACATGCAGAAGGCTCCAAGAGGAATCACTCAGCTTGCATGAGACTTCGATTTGAGGATGTTCTATAAGTTGGTAATTTAAGTAATGCTTGTACCGATTCCAAGCTTTTGCTAGAAAAAAATTTGTATGAACTTCATTCCAGTCAATTAACTTGAATCTAACATGGTTAAAGGGCTATCTGCATCTAGCTCAAATATGTAGAATTAACCTTAATGCTTGATGGAGATCAGTCTCATTTTCTTTAACTTCAGAACAGTTGCATCAATCCCTGCTGTTTTGCAGGGATTGGTATTTGCACAAACTGTATATTTATATTTGTAGTTTTAAGAGTAAACAATCCCTTAACCCAGTTCTAAGGTCTTGCATTTAAAGCTTGTTCAAGCTAACATCGGAAAGCCTTTCTATTGGACTCCTCAGGTAGTCCCTGAAGAGTTACACTGAGATGAAAGCATGATTATGCATGGCTATGGTCATATGCTTAACGAGCTGAAGATCCATTCCAAGATTACATTGCCTTGTTCTCTAGCTTTCCTACATTTTCAGCACAAAAATCTGAACTCAATTGTTCAATGATCAATGCCACAATCTAGTGCAGAAACCACTTCGAACGCTACCCAGTTTCTGTTTCTGCTCATTGCAGATCTCATCCATGAATGTGTCCACAAGCTGACTGGCCAAGCTCGAAGGATCATCAATCAATGTGTCCACGAACGCACTCACCACCCTTCTCTCTTGCATCGTCGCTCTCAGGCTAAACCAAGTTAGAAGCTTCACCCTGAAATCCTTGTCTATGTGTCCTTCACGTTCTAACCACCTGATCACCCTAACACAGTACTCATAGTCTCTATTCTTCGTTGATTGCTTTTGATAACCAGAACCCGTTACCACCTGTGTGCTATTATTGGACTTGCATGGTGTAGCAGGAGGAACAGATCCTCCTGAGTCCACCAAAGGGGTGAGTGCCGTCTTGCTGATTTCCTCCAGTGACCGGAGCTTGGAATGGTGGTTACTGCAGGCTACTTTAACGTCGCTTGAGTTGGTTGAATCCCTCTGTGAATTAGTCTCAACTATCAAAGAAGCAAGCTCCTCTTTTCCCTGTTCTTCATCGTCTATGGCTGGTGGGTGTGTAACACATTTAGCTTCCCATACACCCAATACCCTTGTGCCGCTAAACATAGAAACCTTGAAAAAATATTCCGTCGAAGGATCGAGATCCGATATCAGGAATCTCTTCTCCGGTCTCAGTACAATCCAAGTGGGTTTTTCCGGGTATTCCATCAAGGCCGACCTTCGATGCCACAGTTGGCAACCTAATAAGTCTTCAAACAAGATATCTTCATATTCCAACACAACTATCACTGAAGTTGGGGAGACTTCTTCAAACTGGACAAGAACAGCTACCAACAGTTGATAATAAGCAAACACGTTGTGAGAAAGGAAAGTTTGTTATAATCTTAAATTCTAAAACTGAAGAAGAAATTACTCACTTGGTGACCCTGTCAGATCCATATGCTCAGGATATGGACCAGAAAGCATGCAATCAAGAGTTTCTACTGCATAAGTGCAGAGCTTCTGAACCTCAGGGCCACAAGCGAGCCTGTTGACGATGCCACGAGCCATCTTCGCGGATACACGGTCAAGAGGTCCCACTTCATTCTTCAGTTTCTTCACAGCAGTGTCTACAATTCTTTGCAGTTCTTTGTATCGTTCGGTTCCTTTGAGAATCTTGTGGCTTAGGGAGATGCGTAAACACAGAGCGTCGACTCTTCTGGCCTCCTTGGCAACCAACAATTGTTTTCTCCAGGTTCTGTAGGGCACCAAACATTAGCCTAGCTATTGCTTCTTCTCTGGTGTAACTTTTTAACATTTTTTTTCTGCTAAATAAGCAATCTATGAAGAGAGGCCTACGGATATATTCGTGTATTCTTGGGCTCCATTTGGATACTCGGAATGTAAAGGAAAGATGATTTTCCTGCATAATATGTGTTTGGATATCCGAAAGTGTGTCCCACAGAAAATGTTTCAGTCAAATTCCTTCGACTGCAATAAAAAGGGCCCTTTTTGTTTTCCGATAAAAAGGAAAGGAATTTGTGAGAAAAGAAAATGAAAAGATGATGAGAAGAGTATGTTCCCCATCCTACCTTTCACCACCAAAACTTCCTTCTTCCTGCACTTTTACACTGAAGGGTAAAATGGGCAAATGAAAAACTTTTCTCATTCATTTCTATTAACCAAACATCAAAATCAAGATTTTCTGTCATAGACATACATATTCCTCATACAACCAAACAGCTTCCACAAATTTTTTTTCACTTTTCAACATATTACTTCCCAACTAACTTTCTAGCATACTCTTGGCTCTCGAACGGAGCCTTGATATATCCATTATCTGGAGGTCCCAAGTTGGAGTCCCTTGGCTTACCTGATATATGGTCCTTGTATGTGGGTTCATGTATCCAAGGTTTACCTTGTCCCCATTAAGTAGGGTCGGGGTTCAAGGTCACCAAAAAAAAAAAAAAATCAGAACTAACATATCATATAATTTGTAGGAAGGGAGGAAGAGCTTATTACCTCATCAATCCGTTAATCTTTCCACATGAAACACAATAGAATCTGCCGTCCAACTTGGTAAAGCATCCATTCTTCATGATGCCGGCCCTTTCATGTTTCAGAGCACATCTCAGATGGCATGACATGCCACATGAATCATCCTGATCAGGACAATCTGAACTGCAGCTCAACCATAAACTGGGGTCCTTGTTATCATCATAATGGTAACAGATACAGCAAGAACATCTCTTGCAAAAATCATCCTCTGGAGTTAAAGTAGCTCTACAGGAAAGATTCTGACAAAGTAAGTCGTCGATTTGGTCCGTTTGATCCATATCCGTATCTAGCCGCAGCGGATACTCGTTTAGCCTTAGCCTTTTGGAGGTGTTCTGAGACTTGGCGAGTGAAAAGCTAAGTGTATCATTAGTATTGTTCTTCTTGGAATTCTCTGAGACTAATTTGAGGAGTCGCTCAATCATTCTAGATTTTGTGAATCCGGTGTATTTCCTCTCCTTACCCATTTCAGCACATATGATTTCGAGAAGCTCTCGGCGACTCCAAGAACGGAGGACTTCTCGAGTGTCGCATGAATACTGTGCAATTTCACGGACTAGTTCCCTTTTCTCTTCCAAGCTCAGCTGACTACATTTTGCAGGGTCGAGCACAAGACCTGGGAAACCTTCAAGGATTAGCTATGGATATAGAGCCCCCACTTCAGGTAATAACAATTATTTTTTCTGTGTATAGCATCTTGTAAACATGTAATCTTTCCAATCTTTTTATGTTGCAGTTCTGTTTATTAACGCGGGAAAAATTATTAAGTCGGGCTCTTCAGCTCAGGAATTGGAGATCCCAAGTTTGAGTCCCCTGGCTTACATGATATATTATCCTTGTGGGTGGGGTCATGTATCCGAGGTTTATCCTGTCCCCACTACGTGTGGTCGGGGGTTCCACGTCACACACACACATACACACCAAAGAAAAAACTGTCATTGAGTCTTGATACTGAAACATTTTCTCGTTTTTATGCTCATTACTATGTAATATATGTCGATACATACTCATATCTAGCACCATGTCAATAATACTCACACTCATCAGTTTATATAGAGAATTGCGGACCCCAACTAGTTGGGATAAGGCGTGTTTTTATTGTTGTGCCAGTATATATTTAGAGAAATTGATTTCTACTGTTTATCATCCTAGTCAGTCAAGATGTGGTAAATACCAATGTTGTTGTAATGATCTCCCTCCATATACCAAGGTGGTCAAATTGTGAATCGAATCGAAAATCGTTAGGGGCCACTTAGAATCGAATAGTATTTTTGAATCGTAAGATTCATAGTAGTTTTAGTGGAAGTAGGGTTTGGGATTTAGGTTTTGAGATTTCTTTTACTGTTTAAAACTAGGAAACTATGTTTTTTTTTTTCCAGTAAAACTAGGAAACTATGTTTGTTTACATATATTTAATCATTTTAGAGTACTATGTTTTATATAAACAAGGATCAAACCAAAAAAGGGAAATTTTTCAGTTAAAAAAGAATCTGACATTTCTTTTAGTTTTGTAGAGTTGAATTGTACGATTAAATCATAGATAGTAAGATTCAAACATAAACCGATTTTTTTCACAGATTTGAATCAATCTAAGGTCAAATCAAATCGTAAGATTATAATAATAGCCTTATATGTTGGCTAAGCTCCAGGTTACATGGATGTTATTTTGCATTTCTCTTTTTCTTTATGTTCTGTTTTTTCCTCTTCTTAGTCTCTGCTTCTCAAACAGAAATGCCATCTATCACATGTCATACCCACATAAATGGAAATTCCCAAAAAAAAAATTAACTGTGTAGGATTTTCATCTCAGAAGTAATGTGGAACTACTCTTGATCTTGATTACATGAGATAAAACATTCAAGACATCAACAGAGGTAGAAAAAAGCTATTATTGATGTCTTATAGCCATGGTGAAACTCCTAATCCTTAGAATAGAAAATTATTCCTATTTATTGCATGTGAATCCCAACTAATTGGGATTGGCGACATGAATGCCATTCCAACATTCTAGTCTATCAAAAACAATATCTTTAGCTAAATTATGCGTGTTCAAACCATTTCTGACCCGCTCCATCTAAGTTCTTTCAGTCTTCCTCTAGCGCCTTTAGATTCTTCAATAGGCACCCTCTCAGAGTTTTACATGGCCTCCTTGGGTCTGCCTCTTACATGCCCAAACTATCTTAACCTACTTTACTTTATCCCCATTTGGAGCTACTCATAGACTCACTTGGATATGTTCAAAGCTTATCTTTCCTAGTCTTTCCACACATTCATCTCTACATCCTCATCTCATTTATCTTAACCTAATCCACACATTCACAAATGTTGAATTTGGGATATTTTTAAAACATTTGGGGTTTAGGGTTTGATGCTCTTGCTGCCGCACCCGCTCGGCGATCTGGTGACTTAGATCTCAACATCGTCATCTCTGTAACACTCATCCTATGCATGCATTTCTTTACTTTATCTTGATAAGGATATCTTTATTTATTTATCCAAATAATGTAATACCAGAAACATTAAGAGTACCTTTAGAAACTATAACCACGGTATTATATAGAATCTTGTTATACATAACGTTTGCCATGTCGATGTTGCCTGCCATGTCGCCAGGTGGCCTAGGCGACACGAGGAGGAAAAAAAAAAAGAAAATCTGGGGAAAATGATGGGGATATCTGGGGGTTTTGATGGGTTTTTCTCTCAAGTCTTAAACAATCCTAATTAGTATCTAAATATATCAAAAAATATAAAAACAAATGTCTACATATCAAGAGGCATTGCTTGAAGGGGTTTCACCAACTCACTGTGGGTGTGCAAGCTGTGTAAAAATTGATTTAATATGATCTACTTAAGCTATATCCTCATACATTGCACATCTCACAACTAAAAGTATATGAAAATAAGCAAATAAGATACATACCATACCAATTTATTCAATCATATATTAATTAACAAACTGAACAAAGTTAAACACAAACTCAACGAGTAAAGTACAATACTGAAAATAAACTCAACAAACTCATCATTGTCATATAAATACATCAAGATAGAAGAAAAATGCCAGCAAAATACAATAATTTTTTTTTCATTTTTTTCCATGTTTTCTTTATTTTTAATTTTTTTGTCATTATTTACAATGATATAATAATTATATACTTAAATCATAATTTCAAAAAAATTTAGTCTTATTTTATTTTGCAGAATTGTTAAGCAGTTTCATAAATAATATTTACTAACATACAATATTTATTTCATTTTTTTTTTCAATTTTTCAAAAAAAAAAGTTGCAATTTTTTCTCCCATTTCGCCCACAATGAGTGGCATGGAGAAATATAAAAAAATAAAATTAATTTTTTTCTCTATGTCGCTGATGGCCCATGCCATATCGATATATGACAATTTACATCCAGATTTCACATCGCCCTAGTCATGTCGCCATATGTAGCCGACATGTCCAGAAAATGGCAAACACTGGATACACATTACCTTTCAATCCAAAATAGAATTTCTGTCTCCAAACCTCTTTCAGCTCTATCTATCCAACCTATTAACAATAAATCTTGAGAAAAAGGGGAGAAAAAACTACAACATTGTTTAACAAACATAAAACCCAGATGCAACAGAATCTAAACCACCCCCAGTATTCATAAAATCTCAAAAAACAATGTAGAGGGAGGTGGAAGAAATCCACATTGCCTGTAAAACAGAGAATCCATAAGAAACTAGTTTCAATCCGACACTAACCACAGTTCCACACATTTCTCAAGAATACATAAACAGAAAATGAATCTAATAATAATAAAAATTAGCAGTTAGGCAAAAACAAAACCCAGATACAATGGAGTACATACATTCTAAAAGAAAAAAAAAACGAAATGGGGTTAAAAGAAAACCCAGATAGATACAATGGAGTTCATACATTCTAAAAGAAAAAAAAAACGAAATGGGGTAAAAGAAAAACAGAAAATGAGGGAAGAACGGCATTTTTGTCTGTAAAACAGAAAACCCAAATGGAAACTAACCTGAAAATACTGATTCCATGCCTGAAAATCTTCCCCCTGGTTTTCTCATAACAATCTAAAAAATCCCTTAATGAAAGAAAAAGGAGATAAAGTAGAACAACATACAAGCAAAGGAAGAACAAGTAAGACGGGAAAGAAACTCAAGAGCATTGAAAGCGTCATTAAATATAATTTTTCTTTTTATCATATAAAGAGATGCTGATGTGTCAGTCTGTCAGATCAGGTGTGTGTTTGATTTCAGAACCCATCAAACGGCCAAAACAAGTTTTTGGAGTTATAATCATCAAACGAGATGAGATATTTTGGAATAAGTAACTGGGTTGGTGTGGGACCCAAAACTGTTGCTACAGATAAGAAAAGTTGCGCTGGCACACTGCAGAGCTATCTTTTGCTTTGGTTGCACGAAATACTGCAAGGAACTTACTCTTCAGTTCTACACCGTTCGATGGTCCCCGAGATTGATGTGATGTCGACTCCAAGGAGTATCCCGATGGTGTTTTGAGAATAGAGATCATCTGTTTCTCAGAAAATATAAAGAAATAAAGTTTCCGCCAGCCAATAGCATATCAACACATCAGCTATTGATGGCATACTGAGCTACCAGCTGATGTGGAGGCAGCTTTGTTTGCCTAAGTAAGCACACAAGCAATCAATGTTTACAGGCTCGAGGTACCGGTCCAGACCGGCAATAATACAAGGGGCAGAGCTAGGATTCTATTGTAGGGGGGCAATATATGATTAGTTTCATAGTTCTTAAGTTTATAAGTTAGAAAAAAAAAAAATACAAATTATAAATTTCAATAAATATTAGTTTCATTGATAAAATAAGATCAAAAATAATTCTTTTACGGTTGTCCATCTTAGATGTGTGTACAAGTTGTATTAATACTCTCGTAATTATAAATAAGAGTATAATTGAGTCAGTTTGGTTCGGTGTAGTGGCCAAACCAAATTAAACCAAAATAAAGTGAACAAAATCAAAAATCACAGTCAAATCAAATCAAACTACGGTATTTTAAACCAAACTAAACCAAAACAGATTTGGTTTGATTCAATTTGATAAAATTGATGTTATTTTATATATATCAAACACATACACACAAAAATACATACATACAAAATTAATTATTTTGACAAATTCTTGGGGGGTCAAATTAAATTACAAACAATAAAAAAAAGTGCTAATGTGTTTCACTAATCATTGCTCGATGATTTTAAGATTTTGATTTTGCCCTAAACGAAAATGAAAAATTTTGACAAAATTTAAAACCTTGACATAATAAATCGGCAAGGCTGTAAATGAGTCGAGCTGAGCTGAGCTTTGTCTAGCTTAGCTCGTGCTCGTAAACCTTGAGCAAGGGTCAGGCTCGACTCAAGCTTGTTAAAAGATTTTGGGATCAGATTTGGCTTAGGCTGGTTAAAATGTTTTAGGCTCAAGTTCGGCTCGTGAAAAGCTGGGATTGCAAAAAACGTTAGCTTAGGCCAAATGCTTTGATATTATAGTTAATGATTATTATTATATCTAGCAATATTTTTTTTCTTCATAATATGTAATATAAGATATAGGAATATAGATGTATAAGTTTATAAACAAATCGAATCGAGCCTATCCAAGTTCAACTCAAGCTCATTAAGTTAGTGAACATTTTATTTGCTCAAGTTCAGCCCGCGAGCCTAATTATAGAGCTCAAGGTCGACTCATACTAGTTGAGCTAGTTCAGATAGTTGACAGCCTTACAAATAGATACAAGGCTAATTTTAAGAAAATATATGTAAGAATATAATTTTAAAAGTTAAATATAAAGTGTGTAATTAAAAAATTCTTATATATATATATATAAAAAAAGTAATTATTAAAAGTTTTGAAAAACCGTGAGAGTTTTGGCGCACCAATTATTAAATATTCTATTATTTTTTTTAAGGGGTAAGAAAAATTTTAGGGGAGGGGGGGGGGCAGAATTTTTTTTTGAGAGGAAGTAATTTGTAATATATTATAAAAATACTAAACCTAATTCCAATTTATAAAAAATTGAGAGGGGCAGTTGCCCCTCCTCGCCCCTAAGTGGCTCTACCCATGGGCAGTACTGTCTGCTTCGGATTCGGTACAAAAAAAACCAACTATTAAAATTTTAAATTAATAAAATTAGATCAGTCGGATTGGTAGTGTCGGCCAGTAGCAGACCAATCCATATCGATATCGGTCTAGACTATCCAAATTTAAAAAAAAAAATCAGACCGGTTGTACTGGTCGGTCCAGATCGATATCGATTATATCGGTCCGATCCAAAACCTCACAATATAATTGTTTGTATCGCAACTTGGAAAACTTTAATTATATATAGCTTGGATGCTTTTATTGTACTGTGAAATGCAAGTGGGATTGTTTCAGTTATTATAGGTTTCTCTCTCTCTCTCTCTCTCTCTCTCTCTCTCTCTCTCTACAATGTCTTTGTTATAGAGATGTCTCTTAATTCTCTTAGTAGTGCAATGAAAAACAAAAGCTTACTAATATATACTCAAATAATTTTACTGATAAAAAGGAGAAACAAAAGTTTTTCATAATCCATAAACTACATTTTAATTTTTTATGTGCTTAATAAAAACGATTCTATATAACCATCAATGCTCCCACTTTAATAAACCCCAGTAAAGTATAAATAAATATTATCCATATATTGTTGCAAAAGTATAGTTATATAATCCTATAAGCTACAAAGTTCCTAAGCATGTTTATTAACACGTACGTATATTACAGTAATTATACTTATGTAGATCATTAATATTTGTAAAGAAGTTCTATCATAGTAAAAAGAACTAATTAAAAATGACTACATACTTTTGATTGCGTGATATAAGTTGATTCCTTAGAGAAATTACGAATTAAATTTATTATCTTTTAATTATTACTTAATAAAAAGAAAATGTGTCAACAAAGAAAAGCACTAAAACAAACAAGAATTTAATTTTAAAGTGATTTAAACTTTTTTCAGCATTATGATCACAATTTAACTACTTGAGTATTTTTGCGATGTCTATAATTCTTTGGCTAGAATTTTTTTTCCGCATTTCATTGATTTATATTACTAATAAAATAAATTAATGGCATTTCAACAATTAAAAATTATAATAATATTATATTAATTTGTAACTAATTATTCAATTTTACTATTTCAATAATATTAGAACATAATTTTTTTTAAATATACTTTTTAATAATTATTTAAATTTTTAATTAATTATAATAAATTAACATTAAATTTATCACATGCAACGCACGTGCGCTCTTACTAGTATGTATAAAAAAAAGTAATTATTAAAGTTTTGAAAAATCATGAGAGTTTTGTGGCACCAATTATTAAATATTCTATTAGTTTTTTTAAGGGGCAAGAAAAATTTTAGGGGGGGCAAAAAATTTTTTTGAGAGGAGGCAATTTGTAATATATTGTAAAAATACTAAACCTAATTTCAATTTATAAAAAATTGAGAGGGGCAGTTGCCCCCTCTCGCCCCTAAGTGGCTCTGCCCCTGGGCAGTACTGTCCGCTCTAGATTCGGTACAAAAAAGGCCAACTATTAAAGTTTTAAATTAATAAAATTAGATCAGTCGGATTGGCAATGATGGTCGGTATCGAACCAATCCATATCGATATCAGTCTAGACTATCCAAAGTAAAAAAAAAAAAAAAAAAATCAAATCAGTTGTACTGGTTGGTCTAGATTGATACCGATTGTACCAATTCGATCCAAAACCTTACAATACAATTGTTTGTATCGCAACTTGAAAAACCTTGTAAGGAATTTTTTTTTGCCCTTTCTTATAGCCAAGCTACATGTATACACAAGATAGATACAATACTTGATAACTAAAAAATATTATGAAAAAAAAATTATAGAAAATTTTAAGCATATTCTAATTAAAAATAACAAGATAACTATTGAACAAAAATAAATAAAAGTGATCACTAGAGCTTTCCAATGAATTCCCTAGAGCTTTTTATTTTTTAGTTTTTTTTTTTTTATTTATTTTTGTTAGCCTTTTCATTTAATTTGGACCAACCCGAACCCAGCCCAAACTCAACAAATTGAGTTCGGGTTGGGTTCGGGCTCAATAAGTTTAGTTTGAGTTCGGATCAGATTAGGTTGGGACCTTAGACCAAGCCCGAGTTCAGTAGAACCCGGCCCACCCCGCCCTATTTACAGCCCTAGAGGTAGACCCGAATAACTTTCACCATAACTTATAAAGCATCATTTAAATGAGTTTTTGATTCAAAAGGCTCAAATTAGTAGTCCTTGACTCTGCATTTTCCGTGCAACCTCGGAATTGAAGTTCGATTTGCAATGCCTAAGTGGAAATTCCTAGTTCCTTCCTGGTTTTTAGGTGGAAAGTCCTTTCCATATTATATTCTAATAACGTTTGTCATTTTTTATTTTTTCCAAAGCAAAGACTTGTGAGTCGCGTGGCTTCAGTACAGCCAAAAAAAGAAAAAACGTGTTCTCATAGTGTTTCTAGAACCACAGGGTCGTTGAACGGCAACCCGGTTTGACTTTTTTGAACCCACACTTGATCGGTTAAGTAGCTAAAACGGTTCAATTGGGTCACTTCTCAACCCTGTTGGGAGGTATTCAACTGATCAACGTAGCGTACGTCCTGGAGTAACCCAAGTGGTTGAACGTTTCATGATCTACCATTTTTTGGCGTATTTTCTTCTGAGCCTAGAAGTGATTCTTGAGCCTAAAAGCGTTTCAAATAAATAAATAAGCGTTTGGTAAATCCAAGTGAAAAGTGATTTCACAAGAATTGTTTTATCTAAACGTTGATTATTTTGAAGCTGTTATTTCCTGCATCACGTTTGCGAGAATCAAGTTGAGATTTTAATGAAATATATTTTATAGTCTTATATGCCCCTTTAAAACTTTTAAAATACATATTTTTCATGTGTGGAACTACATAGGGGGTGAGGGGGTAAATGCCTCCCTTTTTTTTAATTTTTATAATTGGTAATTACTTTTTTGACATATTACAAATTACCACTATCAAATTTTGTTTTTACCCTCCTAAAGTTTTTTATTGCCCCCTCTCAATAATATTTCTTTATTTTGTATCCTCACTCACTAAGGATGTCGATTAGTTCGGTCTAAGTCGAAAACTGAACAAATCAAACCGAAAAAGTCGGTTTCGTTTGTTTGTTTGTTTTGTTTTTGTTTTTTTTTTCTTTCGTTTTGATTTGGTTATGATTCAGAAAACGAAAAACTAAATTAATTTGGTTCGGTTATAGTCAAGGCTTCGACTAAACCAAACCGAATCAAAAAAACTAAAGTAGATTAGATATATTGTTTATATGAATGTTTGTATATATAATATAGAAAGTTAGAAACTAACATTAATTTTGTTTTTTATTATTAAAAATAACATTAATTTTATCAAACCGAAAACCAATTTTTTATCAAATCTTACCCCCTTACAATAGAATCCTAGCTTTGCCCCTGCCGCTGCCTATTTTACTCATGTTATTTTCATGAACAAAACTCCGACTGATCAATATAGATTTCCTACTCTACATAAGCTTCTCACAAATCTAACTTGGTAGTGTTTTTCCAATAAGTGTTTACCAACATCTTTTATTCCTCATAAGCGCTTTTTATAACGCGCTTCATAAGAATCGATTTTAAAGGAATTGCTTTTCCTTCCGAAAAGTTCAAACACCTCTAAGACATTTGGTTCGGTTCTGTTGGAGTAACATGGAAGCAAAAGCTTTATTATATTACCTTAAAACAACGATCATCAAACTGTCCTTTAGCTGAATATTATTAAGTAAAGGAAAATATCAACGATAACAAACAAGAAAGTATAACCAAAGAAACAATTTTCAAAACTTCAAATCCGAAGATTGAAAAAAGGCTAAAACAAACTTCGGATGCGTTTGGCCGGCTTCTATAAGTACTTATTGCAGCTTATAACTTATATAAGCACTTTTTAAAATTAAATATCTGTGTGGTAGTGCTTATGGGTATGTGCTTACCCATAAGCACTAGAGGAAAGCTACCCATAAGGAGAAGCTGCTAATACTCTTATGCGTTAAGCTATTTCACAACTTCAATAATATTTTTAAAATATTTATTTTACCCCTAAATTTTCGTAAGCACTAAAATAAATATTATTTCTAAATTTTAATAATATTTTAATACCTATTTTATCCCCAAGCTTTCGTAAGCACTTAAATAAATATATTTACCAAACGCTATTTTCTTCAAATAAACAGTTTATTGTTGTTGTGGTCAAGTTGCAACTTATCCAATGAGTACTTATCCATAAGCACAAACCGAGACAAACGCAATCTTAGCAATGCCCTCTAATCCAAGGCAAAAAAACAAAAAGACAAAACAATGGCTGTCCCAAGTTTCTTTCCTCGTTTGAATGAAAAGAAATAGATGGAGTCTCAAATCATAAATTGAAACTCTCCAACAGTGCCTTTGAAACCCAATCAAGAAAAGCTATTTGTCTATTGAATTCTTGGCTGAACATAGGTAATTCTTGGGTTGTGATCAGAGTTAATTACCATGAGTAATAGTACTCAACCGGAGAAGGTCTACGTCGCCGTCGGGAACGATTTTCAAGATGGGTTGGGGACATTGGAATGGGCACTTATAAACTGGAATTCCCATTCAAATTCTATAGTCGTTGTTCATGTTAACAACACTTCCAAGGATTTTGTTCAAACCCCATGTAAGTCAGATAATCACATTTCATGAATTTTCTATCTTTTTATGGCTAGAATTGAGATGGGTTTCATTTAATTATATTGTTTCATCTTGATGTTGCAGTTGGGAAGCTCCCTGCAAGTTCTGTAAGCGATGAGAAATTGGAGATTGTTAGGATGTGTGAACAAGAGAGGATTGACAAGTTACTGTCCAAGTACATATCTATCTGTGGAAAGGTTTGGTTTCTTTGCCAGATTGATCATGGAGGTTTTAAATTTAGTACTAGAATTGATTGATATCATTTGTAATAGGCGGCGAAAGTCGAAACACTAAAGATTGGAAGATCTGAAGAACCAATTCATGAGGTTATTGTGGGATTGATATCGAGGCTTCGAGTAACCAAATTGGTTATGGGAATCGCACTCATGAAGTCCTCATCCAGGTATTCGCCACCGCCTTTTAATTTATTTTTAGACAAAAAATTTCAGTTTTAATTAGATCCCTTATAGATCATGTTCTTGTTTAATTTGTTTCTTTGTAGGAGAGGAAGGAGTGCAATCAGTGGATCATTTTATGTTCATAAGCATAAACCCGATTTCTGTGAGTTATACATAATCTGCGGCGGGAAATTGGTTTTCCTTAAAGAAGAAAATGAAGAAGGAAATCTTGAGGATGATCAAGGAATTGCAGTTGCTAATTATAAGATGAAGGAAAAGGGTAGTTTCAAACTTTGGCTAAGAAAAATGTTCACAGATAGAAGTACTAGTCTCCAAATATCATCAATACCGACGATCGAATCCCCAGAGTCGAGCGACCGATGGGAGAAGTACGTTGAAGACATAGAAAAGTACTTCCAGTTGTTGTTGTCAACTTCAAATTTGGACGAGAAAGACGGCGGGGAAGAGGATGGTTCTTCACCGCAGTTCAGTCCGCCGGAGCCGGAGAAGTTGGAAGACAACTGTTCTAATATGGTAAATCCTAACCATATCTAATGTGTTAGCTTTATTTAAGTTGATAAATGAGAGTAGCCAGAAACTAAATTTTCTTCATAAATGAATATTAATTCCAGTCCCACATGAAGAGATAGAAAGTTTTCTTTCACCACCACCTTGAATGTAGCTTTCAGTTTATCTTTTTCCCTTATCTTTTTTCCTCTTTGACAACAACTAGGCTTTCTGATTGATTGTTATATTGATTGCCATATAATGACAGATTGGTGTGTTTACTACCCTAAACCGTAAATCCTAAACCCTAAACCCTAACATAACATCGCGTCCAAACACCATTTTTTTTGTTGTGTTATTTGGTTAAACTCAAAATTATCTCTTGCACCAAAAGAGAAAGATAAACAAAACCCATTTGATTTTATTGTTTATGGTGCAATTCAGAGTGTTTCGGACAAAATCGAAGCGCTAAGTATTAAGATCGATGAAACTCGCAAAACGATTGAGGTGAAGAGGAAAGAAGCTAAAGAAAACTCCGAGAGACGCTCGAAAGCTGAATGGGCCATTTGTTTGTGCAATCAGAGGGTAATATATATAATTTCTACTTATGATATATATATATATATATATTTTGTTGACGCGGAACCCCCGACCCCACTTAGTGCGGACAGATAAACTCTGGATGCATGATCCCACTCACAAATACCATATATCAGGTAAACCGGAAGATTCGAATCCAGGACTTCCAGTTCTTGAGCTGGAGAGCACCTTCCAATTGAGCTAATCATGACGTATTTTTTTTTTTCTTTTCTTCAAGGACAAGAAGGATTCTATGTGATGATCATTCATTTCTTACAGGTCAAAGAACTCGAATCTCGTATAAATGAAGAGATCTCGAATCGAATTGATCTAAAGAAAAACTTGGACACTGCAGAGGAACATCTTTATGAAGTCTCTAACGATATCGAAAAGAGCAAGAGGAGACTCAATGGAGTCCTAGAATTACAGTCCGAGCTCGCCGACAAACTCAAAATTTCTTCCTTGGCGAAGTCGAATACCAAAACCCATTTGGAGAATGCAGTGAACTTAAGAGCCAAGATGCTGCAAGAGATAGACGCATTGCGCCGTGAGAGAGATATTCTACGTCGAAGGATTGAGTTTTGTAAAGAAAGGGATGCAATTGTTACGGCTAACATGCCGAATGGCCTTAATTACAGTTATAGAGAGTTCACGGTCGATGAGATCAGATCGGCGACTGATGATTTCTCGGAGCGACTGAGATTGAAATCCTGTGGTATTCCGATGAATGTCTATAGAGGAAGGCTCAACCATACAGCAGTTGCAATCAAACAGCCAAATTCACTCATCAGTGGGCTTTCTCAAGAAGATTTCCAAGCTAAGGTAATTCTCAAGAATCGGCCGATCCCGCTTTGGATCAGCCGATACAACTCAGGATCGGCTTGGGATGAGTCACCATCCCAAGCCGATTCCTAAATTGTTAAAAATTCTCTGCCTTGTCCAAAATCGAGTCAAATCATCCGATTGAGATGGTCTGAATCGGTTTCTGATGAGTCAGATTAGACAATTTATATTGGATCATCCGACACCTCTCAAAAAAAAATTTGATTTTCTTTTTTAAGAAAATTTGGTCCATGTTTTGAATCGATTGATCCAACTCAATATCGGACTGGGACGATCCCAAATTCAATTTCGAGTTTAAACACTATGGTTCTCATATGATTCAGTTATGATCTAAGGCAAGAGTATATAATGCTCCGTTTGTTTCGGCGTAAAAATTTTCAGATGAACAATATTCTACAATGTAAAATGCTTTTAGAAAAATTAGAATTCTTCAACTATTTGGTTGGAAGTTATAAAATAGAGTGGAAATTAGTATTTTTTACTTTCTTATATTTGGAGTATCATCAGTTTTTGTCAATACAAACACTTAGAAATACATTTTCGTGAAAAATGTTTTCCGTATCGTATTTTACATTGAAACAAATGGAGCCTAAGTTAAAACACCAATGACATTTGGCAGTTATTATAGTTATATTTTCCGTATCGTATTTTACATTGAAACAAACGGAGCCTAAATTAAAACACCAATGACATTATGTATATATATTACAGTTAAAACACCAAGTTAGATTGGAATTCTATGTGCAGATGCAGCTCCTCAGCCACATACGCCACCCCCATCTGACGGCGATGATCGGCGTCTGCCCAGAGCAAAAAAGTATCGTCTTTGAATACATGCACAACGGTAACTTGCAAGACATTCTATTTTCCACTCAGAAAGGAAACCAAGCTCTCCATTGGCATGCTCGTATTCGAATTGCAACCGAGGTCTGCTCGGGCCTGGGTTTTCTACATTCGGCTGAGCCCAGGCCCATTATCCACGGCGATCTGAGCCCATCAAATATCCTACTTGATTTGCATCTTGTGGCTAAGATCACCTGCTACCAGCTTACCGAATGCTACGATGAGATGGAGCTGCGATCGGACTTTTCTGGTCTCGGGATGCTGATGCTGCAGCTTCTGACAGGGAGAAGTGGGGTTGGATTGGTTGAAGAGGTTGCGGTGGCGATGGTAGGTGGGTCCATTGTCGAGGTTGTGGATGAGATGGCTGGACAATGGCCGTTGGATTTGGCGGCCGAGTTTGCCCGGATCGCGATGAGGTGTGTGCACGTTAGCGAGTGGCGGAGCACGGAGTTGAGTACGGCAACTGTGATGAGAGAGCTTGATTATATAAGGAAGAAGGCTGCAGAGGTGGTGGAGAGAGAGAGATGTGCGGTTGCGATCAAGGGGGTGGATAGGGACGAGTACTGCTGCGATGTACCAAGCGCTTTTGTTTGCCCCATAATTCAGGTTTGCTCTCTTCTTTTCTTCTATTTATCGGTTGTGCGCCCGATTAACTTTTGGTCCAATTTAGATGATTTCTTAGCATTTCATAGTAGATGTTGCAGTGCGTATTTATGCACGTCATATTTTACAGAGTTTGGTTGTATTGGTACGCATTCATATACACAAGTGAATGCGTGGCGTGCGTGGATGCACGTTGCAGCATTTGCCAAAATCACTCAAGTTCCAGACAATATCACTCTTGCTTGACAAGGTTTTAAGTCTCACGATCACAGATCGGATCGGTACCGGCCAATCCTGATTTGGACCGGCAATACCGGTCGGTCCAGATCCGATACAAAAGTTGGATCGCCCATTAAAAATAAAAATAAAAAATTTGGATTAGCTGGATCGGCATTACCAGTTGTCAGAATGGCGATACTGGACTGGTCCAGGTTGATAGCTATTGTATCGATCACTGGACCGATTGTACCAGTCGGTCCATACCAGCCCGATCCAAAGCCACTTGCTACAATAGTTATATCGTGGCTTGGGATCAAATCGGCCAATACGGATCGGATCGGTCCGATCCTTGGAACCATGTTGCTTGACGCCATAACGTCTGTAGTGAGATCCGCACAATAGATGCCATAGCCGCCCAAGCTCCAGTAGATGTCGCCCTCGCTTGGTCCCGTATCATTTGGAGCGATATACACGCAACAGATACTGTAACGTGTATCCATACACGCCACACGTCTATTTGTGAACGTGGATGCACGCCAACGCATCCACTGACACTCTTAATCCAAGAATATGGGTTTAAACTTTAACGGATCGGTTTATCCGGGTTTAAACTTTAACGGATCGGTTTTGGATAAATCGGGTAATTGGGGTATCCATTGACACTTGACCCAATTTGCTTCTATTTGGGTGCAGGACGTGATGAAGAACCCACAGATTGCAGCAGACGGGTTCTCATACGAGCTAGAAGCGATAGAGGAATGGCTCGGAATGGGTCACGATACGTCACCAATGATCAACTTAAGGCTCAAGCACAAGCATCTTACCCCTAATCACACTCTTCGTTCCCTCATTAACGAATGGCGAGAAAAGAATTCATCTCCACCTTTATAACATTATAATCAAAATATTAAACGTTGGCCAATCTTTATCCCATTAGATGTATGGCGGGTTGGATTTGGATTTGGATTTGGATAATTGAATTCGTTTATAATCAGATTTGAATCTTGATATATACTATCCGTTTAAGACCCTAATTCAAATTCGATTAGATTAACATATCTATGTATGATTTTTCCTCCTTTGTCTCTTATTTTTTTATTTGCTTGGATATACGTTTTTAATTTAAGTTAAATTGCATTCCCCACTTATTTTTGTTAACATATTTGTATTGCATTTCAGGTACTCGATTAATTGTTTCATTTTTAAACGTTTTTATAATTGGATTCGGATAAATAATCGGATTCAAATCTTAGCCGGATTCAAATTTGGATCCTATAAATATAATTGGACTCAAATATTTACATTAAAGATCCATCGAATCTTTAATCAGATTTGAATCTCCTCAATTTTATTTAGATTCGGATTCGAATCATGGATCCAAACCAAATCCAACCCAATTACAGCCCTACTTGATATATAGTGAGATCCATTGAAGAAATCAGGAAGCTGGTGAGATCCATTCGACAAGTAATAATTTCACGTACATTTGGAATCTAATGAGGTCAGTTATGGATTACATTTGTTGAAGTTGGCTGTTCACCTTACTCCCTTGTTGACTAGACGGGCAATATTTGATGATTGTACAAGTACTGCATACAATATTCATGCTCTATATAACCATGACGATAAGAAAGGAACATAATTCCATTTAGGGGTGTAATTCGGTCGGTTTTGTTCGGTTTAGTGGTCAAACCTAAACTAAACCAAATTACATTATACTAAACCAAAAACCAAACTGAATAAAAACTAAAAATCGAACCGAACTATAATGGATAAAACCAAAAATCGAACCAAAGCAAAATAGAAACCAAAAAATTTGGTTTTTCGATTCAGTTTGACAAAATTAATACTATTTTCTATACAACATACATAAACACATATATTTATATACTATATATAACCTAATTCGGTTTTTTCGGTTCGATTCGGTTTAGTCGAAGCCCTAACCAAAAACCAAGCTGAACTAATTCGGTTTTTTTGTTTTCTAAACCATAACCAAACCAAAATGAAAAAAAAAAAAAACCAAACCAAAAAGACTTTTTACGCAGAGATTGATCGCGACTGCACAATTTTTTGCACGACGTAAATCACCTTAAAGAAAGCGACCTAATCCATGCCTCACCCAAACCGCTGCTTTCTTTAATTGAAGATTTCTGCTATTGCTACATCAGTCGATTTTTGAAGAATTGGGTATTATTGTTTCAGTATTTTACCATTAGGTATTATAAATAAGTGTTTATATTAAAATGTAATGGAAATATAAAACAAATTCTCATAACTCAACCGGACTCTACTCGATCTGAGGTATTAATACGTAATAAAATGCCTACTTAATTCCTTTAAAACCAAATGGATTCGGGTTATATATTTTTAATCTTTATTTTGGTCATAAGATAATCTACGTTATATCTTCCTTACATTTTAACAGATATAAAAACTTATATTATGAGGTTATTTTTAGTTTTTTATAACAAAATATGTAATATATCATTAAGGGTACATATGCAATAAATTTGATAAGTAGGGGGATATGGATGCAAAAAAACAATGATATAGGGGAATGAGGGTAAACTAATAGTTATTAAGTAAAAGGGTATCATAACCATTCAATTAAAACAAGTATCGGACGTTCGCATCTTTTAACGTTGGGTGTACGAATACAAAAATTACAATAATAAAAGAGGATAGATACAAATACACCATAAATTAGAGGTATAAACGCAAAAGGCCCAAAAAAAATAAAAATACTCGATGCCCATCTGGTATTCATTGAATACTTATGAATTGGATAATTGAATCGTTTATAATCGGATTCAAATCTTGGTATATCCAGCTTGATTAAGATTCGAATATGATTGTATTAACATACATGAGTCAAGTTTTGCAACTAATGCTATAATGGGGTCGGATCCGGATTTTGATAATTGAATTGTTTATAATCGGATTCGAATCTTGGTATACCCAACTTGATTAAGATTCGAATCTGATTAGATTAACATATACGTGTAGGAGTTTTTCCTCATTGTCTTCTTTCTTTACTTGTTTGGGAATATATTTCTAATTTAAGTTAAATTGTATTCTCCACTTATTTTTATTAATATATTTGTATTGTATTTCAAATAATTGTCTTGCATTTCAAAGGTTATTTGTATTGTATTTCAGAAAAATTATTAACTTCAAATATAAGTGTGCAAAGAAAAGAAAGGCTTGGGGTTTTAATAAGTGTTTTTACAAGCCTCAACTATTTTTATTTATTTAATTATCTTTTATATCATTGGTTAGCTACTTAGCTTTGAATCTTAAGTTTTTTATTATATTTTTTCTATCTCACTTTGAACCGTTTTTCACTATTTATTATTTTGGAAAACTTTTTTAAGAATCCCAATACGTATTTCTTTTTTTAGTTCTTAAAATCTCTCTAAAATCTTTATTACTAATCTTATCATGTTGTTTTGAGAAACTAGTTAATATAAATTAAAACGCAGTTATTAATTAGTTACAAAAAATCATTGATATGAATCGTGTTCAGGAATGTTTCCGAAAATGTTTCGTACCAGTCCCCGAAACCGGTACGATTGAGACTGGTACGCTAGCATGAATCACGTTTCGATGCTACCCTATGTTGGACACCTTCATTGATTTCGCTCCGGTTGAAGTTACAGAAGAAGCTGCAATGACGTTGTTAGAGACAACAAGAGGAGGATGATCCTGACTATTTGAGGCTGATTCGAAGTTCCAGCAATGGCCGTATTTGATAGGATCATCCAAAAAGTCCCTGCAGCGACGGTGTTCGATGGAATAACCCTTCCCCACATAGTCACAAGTTGCTGACCAGTAGCAGCAACTGTTGCCATTGTTGATCCGATGGGTGCCAGGCCAGAGGAAACCAATACACCATCGTTAACATCATAGTACTCGCTCGTTGCAGGTCTCTTTCACTTCTTTTTACTGGTTCATCCATCTGAGGTTGAAGAAGTGGTTGTAATGTTTAGGGTTCCACCGACGGCCATGGCGACAGCGGGAACGGTTCCGATCCCCGTAGTTGTGATGATGGCAGGGCTCTGCGTGCTCGAGTAGCCATCGAATGGTTTCGACGCCTGTTCAGTCAAATCATTTGCATGCTAATCAGAGTTGTAGTTTAGCGGCTTTAGCCCCATACAAATGTTGGACAATTGTAATCTGGATTAGATGTTCAGGACCTTCTTAACTTATTTTGGCAATTCAAGAGGGTCTTTACTTTTTTGGTATATAGTTCAAGAGGTTCATATGATCTTTCCCAAATATTTTCTAGGCTCGTTCTTTGGGTTTATGTTTATCATAGTTAAAAGTGATATCATGGGCATTTATCTGATGAACCATGATCTAGTCCCATGTTCAGGACAACCATCTTCTTTTTCCTCTTCAAACGCTTTTACTTTGTACCTGTCATGAATAAGTGGGGAAACAACTTACTAGAAATCGTAGCTGTAAGAAGATCAAAGATGAAATTTCTGTTTATTTTTTTCTCATTGTCATTTAATTTAGAGTTTTGGAAGAGGTGACTATGGCCATGGGTTATGACAAATGGATTATGTCATCGTCATTAAATGGATAAATGATCATGATGGTCGGAATTTTTTTGGCCGGAGTGAACTCTGTCGCTTTCAGAGATGGCCATGGTGATCAGAATGAAAAAGTGAATGGGTTCGACTCCATTGTAAAAAGTAAAACCCTGGTTCTGAAAAAAAAAAAAAGAAACCTCAACAAATACTCATGGAAAGGATAGTTCCTTTATTCAATAATATAATTTTGTATTATTAAATATTTGAATAATTAATAAAGGTATATTAGTAAAACATGATAAAAGATTGGTTTTTCAAACAGACGTCTTCTGATAGGGAATACAATGCTATTTGAAATAGGTGAAGGGAGGCCTATGTTATTTATGCATACTTCAAGGTAGGTCTCTATAATTTACTCTAAAAATTATCATTGCTAATATAATCCAATTGCAAGATCCAATTCCACGTAAAAGTAAAAATTATTTTCTACAAGGTTTTTTATTTTTGATGTTTTAATTTTATTTATATTAGTTAATTGAATTTCATATATGATTTTAGATGGTCAATTCAATAATTTTTCTAAAGAAAAGTATATATATATTTTTTATAAATAATTTCTTAAGGTTTTACATAATTATGAAAATAGAACCAAACAAGGATAAAGTACATATCCACGTTACGTATTGAAATACAAATTTCTCATAAAATGAAAGTTGAAAATTATATTTATAGAACTAAAAAATTATTTTTTTTTTAGATTTTTTGATTAACAAAACAAAATCAATTTTATAAATTCATGTGGATTATTTCTTATGCTTATATCTACTTGGAGTTTTGTTCATTGGATGGTGCTTGCAGGTTTAAATTAATATCGTAACTCTCAAAGTGTCATTTTGATTGCTATTAATATGAGAATTTTTATGTCATTTCTCTAGCAAACTTAATTTTGTTAGTATTTTGAGAAAATGCAACTTATGTGGAGATAGAAAACATTTCTTTTACCCTTTATTTTTTATGCTTCATAGATTCATAAGCAAGTAGTGGTGTTATTATATTTTGTGCATGTTGTAATAAATACCATGATTATTAGGTGTGATGAATGCGAGTAGAAAAAAAATATTCAAAAGATTTAACCAAATCAAAGCATGAGAAGTGCGTACTTTTCTTTTCTTTTTTACAAACTTTAGTTACTATATATTATTAATGTAGAATCATATTATATATACACATGTAGTACTATTTGACCTCTTTAAAAATTAAAAGTTTTAATTAAAAATATTGACACCATTCTCGTTATTAATTTATTTCAAAAACTAACATCATTCATTAGATAGCTAATAGTAAACTAATTCTAAAAAATATAGGTTTATCACGTGCAACGCATGTGCATTAAAAAAAAATCAACTGTGATATGTCTCTTAGGTTGCCTTTGGCCCGGTTTATATAAGTACTTATTTCAACTTATACCCTATTAAAATACTTTTTAAAATTAAAAATGTGTTTGGTAACACTTAAAGAGTAAGTGCTTACTCATGAGCAAAAGATGAAGACTATCGATAAAGAGAAGTTGCTTCCTATAAAAAAAAAAAAATAAATAAATAAAAAAATTGTTAAAAGTAACTTCTCCTCATCATTTATGCGAAAAGTTATTTCAAAACTTTAATAATATTGCTATAATACTTATTTTTTCATAATCAATTAAATAAATATATTTTACCAAACGCTATTTAGTTCAAGTAAGCAAACTCTTGCTCCCGTGAACGAGTGCTCCCATCAAATCACTTATCTAATGAGCGTTTATCTAAAAGCGCAAGTTCGACAAAACACAGCCTTAAATTTTTAGAAATGATAGGTCAGCCTTTTTTAACGTTTACTTACATGACGCTATCCAGTTGGTACAGCAGGAAACATAACACCAAATATCGATGACGATTTGCTTCCATTCAGATTACCCTACTAACTAGGACACTCAAAATTAATATCACCTAATTGTATAGGGTTATATATATATATATATCAAAGCACACTATGCTTGCTCTATAAGGCAATAATGATAAGAAAGGAACGTACTTCCATTGGATAACTTGTATACTCGTTAAATGATGACAAAAGACTGATCCAACCTAATCAAATCAGCAATCAATTGTGACATTTACAGGACATTTATTTGCATTTGAGGGTACATCATTATCATCGTTTATTTGCATTTTTTTTGAAGTGGATCCTTGTAATCCTAAAAGCCTGTAGTCCTTAGTACTTTGTAGTGTCACCTCATCACTTAAAAAAAAAAAATACTTAATTTTAGTTAAATTTGAGTTAATTAACTCTTTTTTAATTTTTTCTTTTTTACACTTAAAATAATCGGTTATTTTTTCTCTTTCTCTCTCTCATGAATAGAAACCATGTCTTCATTTATGAATCTTTTATGACGTTAGATTGACATGAAAAAACAAACATTTGCTAAAGAAAAAGATAATTATAAGATATGGTTTTTTTTTTCTTTTTTTTAATTCAAATTTTTTTTCTTTTTTTTTTCATATATAGTTCTTATTTGTATAAAGTTTAGATTTTAAGTCATTTATGAATCTTTTATGACGTTAGATTGACATGAAAAGACAAACATTTGCTAAAGAAAAAGATAATTATAAGATATGGTTTTTTTTTTCTTTCTTTTTTCATATAGTTCTTATTTGTATAAAGTTTAGATTTCAGGGAACTAGGGTTTAGGGTTAG
>JAUPMG010000014.1:11943973-11957721 GCA_031762675.1 Pachysandra terminalis | reverse complement strand
ATATATACTTACAAGTTGTATAATTATATATTTGGAACTAGTATTTATATTATTATAGTATAAGTATAAGTTATATTGACAAGATTAAAGATAAAATAATTTTAAAAAAAAATTGAAGAAAAACCTATTTTGGACCTTCTGGTCGTGCTGGTCTGCCTAGGGGTGTACAAACGGGCCGGTCCGACCCGGCACGAAAACGCGCGGCTGTCCAGCAGCTTTGTTGCGTGCTGGTATGGCACAGCACGACCCATAAGGCACGACACGGCCCGCGCCATTAGACCAGCGTGCCCCGTGCTGTGACAGGCCTAGGATCCCGAATGCTTGGCCCGGCACGGCACGAATACTTCCGCTGCATATAGAACCTGCTGTCCAAATCAGTAGTCAATTATGATAGTTGAGGACATTAATGAGTCGTGAGGAGGTCCCCCGCGGTTTTCGGTTTAAATCTAAGCAATTGACACACCTACCTCTACTAGTTACCACTTATGTCGGAAGAATTAGATTTCTAAACATTAGTAATACTTTCAAAACATGACACTTCTAACCCAGAACACATAAATAAGCCTTATGAAAATGACAATTTTATCACTAAATTTTAAAATAATTTCTATAAGTTTATCACTTATCCAATGAATTCATATCCACAAGTACAAGCATGAGCCAATCCCAATTAAATTTATAGCATATCACCTTAAGATCTAATAATTCAGACAGACCAAACAGTTTGGTATAAAGGAGCCCAACATGCCTCCATCCCTTTAGTCTCGTCTCCCTCTCTATCTCTACTCTCTCTCAACCATGGTTTTGACCAAGGAAGGAAACTTGGTTTACGACATCAAATTCTCGTCTGTAGTACCAGCTCAGGTCACCGGAGGGAACTTGGCTTATGAACTGAGTAGCATGGACTTGGTCATGAAGCTTCATTACCTCCGAGGAGTGTACTTCTTTACGAGTGATGCAGTCCAAGGACTCACTATCACTGACTTGAAGAAACCCATGTTTAAATGGTTAGAGCTCTTTTATGTCACGACAGGGAGGATTCGGAGATCAGAGATGGGTCGACCGTTTGTCAAATGTAACGATAGCGGTGCGAGGATAATCGAAGCCCGGTGCAGCAAGACTCTTGATGAGTGGCTTGAGATGAATGATCATCAGTCTCACAATCTTCTTGTTTCCAATCAAGTCATCGGTCCTGAACTCTCTTTCACTCCTCTGGTTCTTATACAGGTTTGTATCTGCAGACTCTAGTAAGGATTAGAACTCATGCTACTCCTTACACTTTGGAAGTTCTTTTAGGCTGTTGTTTGGAACCTTGGATTTTATTTTATTTTATTTTTTTAAAAAGATATTTAAAAAAAAAACAACAAGTGTTAATTTTCAAGTGATTGGTTAAGATGAGACATATAAAGAAAAGAAATCAAATTCCAACAACTTTACACAATTTCTCAATGAGTTCTTACATATTCCGACAAGGTTGATTAGCCACCAAAGAAAGGTTGGAAACCGTTCTTCACATTTTTTTTCTTTTCTTTCAAAATCTATACTTTTCGGAGAAGAAAGCATTTGATCTTAATGGAAAACAAATTCAAATTACTTTCTTTCCAAATCTCTATCTCCGACTCTTTTATTCTTCAACAAAACAAGAGAAAGTGCTATCTTTAGCATTTTCTTTTCTTCTCTCAAAATCCAAGGCTCCAAACACAGCCTTAGTGTTTTTTAACTGGTTTTAAGTTCTCTCGTTTTTATCGAGGAGATTCAAAGACCAATAGATCATATCCTAGTCAAAAGATTCTCAGCAAATAGTTTTCCTCTACAGTTTTCTTTCCTTTTGTAGGAAAAAGAAAAGGAATTTCAACTCTTATTTAAAACAAGTCTTCAATGTATCTATCTAACCTTCCATGCAAAGTCTTCTTGTACATAGGGCTGTTAATGAGCCGAGTTAGCTTGTTTTGGGCTCTATAATTAGGCTCACAAGCCGAGCCTCAGCTCAAAAAATAGCTCATTTTATTAACGAACCTGAGCCGAGCTTACGTAGGCTCGGCTCGATTTTTATATAGCATTGTACATCTATATTCCTATATCATATCTTACATATTAATATTTTAAACATACAAGTTAATATATTACATAATATTATATTACATATAACAATAATAATAATCAACTATGATATTTATATATTGGGAGCAAGCTGAGCTATTTTGTGAGCCGAACGAACATATTTTAACGAGTCCAAGCCATAGTGTAAAGTATCGGCCCATCCCGAGTCAGATCGGCCGATACAGCTCAAGACCGGCTCTGGACGAGCCATGATCCCAAGCCGATCCCTTAATTGCTAAAATTTCTCTGACTCGGTTTCGGACGAGTCAGATCGGGCGATCCAATATAGATCGTCCGAAACCCCTAAAAAATTCTGTTTTTTATTTTAAAAAAATCGAACCATGTTTTGGATCGGCAAATCCCCGATTTAAACACTATGGTCTGAGCCTTGCTCAACTAATTAGTGTAAGATATCACATAAAAAAAAAAGTGTTTTATGTTCAACTCTGGTTGACTGCATACTGGAAGTTTGAACACATAGTTCAATCTCCTTTTATATTATGTACATAAAAGGGTATTCTTTTCTTCTCTTGTCTTGGCTTGCTATATCTGGGACAACGAGAACATTTCATCTGGTTCCAAAATGGTGGAAGATCGGCTAGAACGCGTGTATGTACAACACAACACGCATCCAACTGTTTCCCACCTCATCACTAAAAGACAAGATCATTCAACACGCATCCAACTGTTTCCCACCTCATCACTAAAAGACAAGATCATTTGGATACGTGTCGTGCATACATGCAGGCTCCAGCCCATCTTCCACCATTTTGGGACCAGACGAAATAATCCCATCTAGGACTTGCATAACTTTGCTACAGTACCCATTGAAGCTGCTTTAATTGTTTATCTTATCTCTCTGAAGGGGATTGATTACTTGAGTGATCTTGCTTTATTGTGATTCCAATATCCAACTACTTGATGATTCCCGGAGATGTATCTCGGCCGCTCATTTCTAAAAAGAAAAAAAAATGTGGATCAGATGAAAATATTTGTCAAGATTGGGTCAATTCATGGCAAGATCAATCAAACAATAGGTTTTGAGCCCAGTGCATTACCTGAATTCATCAATGATCCACATAAAGAAGATTCGAGGAACCGGGTATAGTCAGATGCATCATTCCATTGATAAAAGATCTACCTAAAAAACCATTCTCATTATGATGCTGAGAGCAACTCTACCAAGAGGACATTCATTATGATACCTAACAGTTAGGTAGAACAGGTTAGTATTTATATTTGCTAAATTCAACTGATGCAGCTGCTAATGACATGTATGCAGTTTACCTGGTTCAAGTGTGGAGGAATCTCGGTGGGACTGAGCTGGCCCCATGTTCTTGGAGATGCATTCTCAGCTTCAAGCTTCATCAATATGTGGGGACAAATGATGGCAGGTCATATGCCACCTGAGTTACTCAAACTGCAGCCAAAATCACAAACTAAAGCTGAAGATTCGAAACACTTGCTTCCAATTTTTGTGGATCCACTCCCTCTGAAGCAAATCGAGCCTGTCGGCGACTACTGGACAACTTCCAATACCTGCAAAATGGGAACATTCTCTTTCCAAATCACTGCCAAGCAACTTAAAGATCTACAGGCAAAGATCTGTGAACAAAGTCAAACAAGTCAGATTCCACCATTTGAAACTCTATGTACAGTAATTTGGAAATGTTGGGCAAAAACTAAAGAGGGATCAGAATCTAGAGTTGTGACTGTGTGTAGAGAAAAAGCTCATAACAGAGAAAATGGAAGATTGAGCAATAACCAGATATTAAGTGTGATTAAAGCAAATGTATCTGTTGTCGAAGCCAATACTTCAGAATTGGCAACACTGATTGCTAAACAAATGGTGGATGGAAAAAGCCAGATTGAAGAAATAGTGGAGAGAGATCAAGGGCTGTCAGACTTTATTGTGTATGGAGCGAACCTGACATTCGTTGATTTGGAAGATGTGAAGCTCTATGGGTTGGAGTTGAAGGGACAGAAACCTGTAATTGTGAGTTATACCATAGATGGGATTGGTGATGAAGGAGTTGTTTTAGTGCTTCCAGGGCCAGAAAACGTCGAGGAAGAAGATGCTGGAAGAAGAATTGTGACTATAATCTTGGAGCAAAATCAACTTGAACTGCTGAGATATGAGCTTAAAAGAGAATGGTGTATTGCTTAAAATAATGGTGGAACTATTGCTTGATAGTTGTTGAAGAAAACCTTATGAATGTCCAAGTATGATTTGCTACATATGAGAAAAATGTCCATGTAAGTACCATGATCACTAATTAGTAAATTAAGGAATATTTGGCTACAAGATAATCGAAGTCCGGTGCAGCAAGACTCTTGATGAATGCCTTGAGATGAATCATCAGTCTCACAATCTTCTTGTTTCCAATCAAGTCATTGGTCCTGAACTGTCTCTCTCCTATGGTTCTTATACAGGTTTGTATCTGCAGACTCATTATAAGGAATAATTCTCATGCTCGTGCCTCTCTCTCTCTCTCTCTCTCTCTCTCTCTCTCTCTCTTAGGCTGTGTTTGCAGAAAAAAGAAAATGTTGGAGAAAGCACTTTCTCTTGTTTGGTTGAAGAAGGAAAGAGATAGGGATAAAGAATTGGAAAGAAAATAATTTTAAAAAAAAATCTCTTTTGGGATAAAAACCTTTCTTCCCAAAAAAGATGGAGATTTTGAAAGAAAAGAAAAGAAAAGAAAGGTGAAGAGCACTCTCCAACACTCCAACCTAACTTACAACATATCTTGTCTTTTTTTGGTGACTAATCAATCTTGTCAGAATATGAGAACTCGCTTGAAAGTCGTCAGAAGTCGTCCAAATTTGATTTTCTTTATATATCTCATTTTTAACCAAACATTGAAAAGAAACAGTTTATCATTTATTTTCTTTTCGTTTTCATTTCTTTCGTACTTTTTTTTCCCTTTTAAAATCAAGGTTCCAAACACAGCCTTAAGGAGATTAATCATAACCAGGTCAAGAGTTCATCTACAATGTTCTTTCCTTTTTTGTAGGAAAAAGAACAGGAATTTCAACTCTTATTTAAAACAAGTCTGCAATGCATTTATCTAAACTTTCATGCAAAGTCTTCTTGTACATTGGACTGTCAATGAGCCAAGCTAGCTTGGCTCGAGCTCTATAATTAGGCTCGCAAGCCGAGCCTAAGCGTAAAAAACACACATTCTAGGCTCGGCTCAATTTTTATATAGTATATCATATATCTATATTCCTATATCATATATTATATATTAATATTTTAAACATACATGTTCGTATAATACATTATAGATAACAATAACAATAATCATCTATTTATATACTGGGAGCAAGCTAAGCTTTTTTTCTGAACCGAACATGATCCCAAAATATTTTAATGAGTCTGAGCCATGTTGTAAAGTATCGGCCAATCCCAAGTTGGATCGGTCGATACAACTCGGATCGGCTTGGGACAAGCTACGATCCCAAGCCGATCCCTAAATTGTTAAGATTTCTCTGATTCATTCCAATACCGAGTCAGATCGTCTGATCCAGATTATCTGACACGGTTTCGGTCGAGTCAGATTGGGCGATCCAAGATGGATCATCCGAAACCCCTAAAAAAATATGTTTTTTAAAATATATATATGTATATGTATGTATGTATATCGGGCCATGTTTTGGATTGGTCGATCCCTGATCTGATACAGAGTTTAAATACTATGGTTTGAGCCTTTCATAAGGTTTACGATCCCGAGCCGAGCTGGGCAAAGCTCGGCTAGGCTTGGCTCGTTTACAGCCCTACCTGTACAGTCCAAAGCAGCTTCCTTTGGGAAATTAGATTCCCTAAATGTGCTAGTTACAGTTGTGTCCTAGTAGACTGGATCAATCAACAAGCAACTAATTAGTGTAAGATATCACATTAAAAAAAAGTGTTTTATGTTCAACTCTGGTTGACTGCATACTGGAAATTTGAACACATAGTTCAATCTTCTTTTCTATGTACATAAAAGGGTATTCTTTTCTTCTCTTGTCTTGTCTTGCTATAACTAGGACTTGCATAACTTTGCTACAGTACCTATTGAAGCTGCTTTAATTGTTTATCTTACCTCTCTGAAGGGGATTGATTACTTGGGTGATCTTGCTTTATTGTGATTCCAACTTCCAACTACTTGATGATTCCCGGAGACGTATCTCGGCTGCTCATTTCTAAAAAAAAACAATTGTTGATCAGATGAAAATAGTTGTCAATATAGGGTCAACTCATGGCACGATCAATCAAACAGTAGGTTCTGAGCCCGGTGAATTACCTGAATTCCTGCTCCACGAAGATTCGAGGAACCTGGTATCATCCGATCCATCATTCCATGGACAAAAGATCTAGCTAAAAAACCATTCTCATTATGATGCTGAGAGCAACTCTACCAAGAGAACATTCATTATGATACCTAACAGTTGGGTAGAACAGGTTAGTATTCATATTTGCTAAATTCAACTGATGCAGCTCCTAATGACATGTATGCAATTAAACTGGTTCAAGTGTGGAGGAATCTCAGTGGGATTGAGCTGGGCCCATGTTCTTGGAGATGCATTATTAGCTTCAAGCTTCATCAATATGTGGGGACAAATGATGGCAGGTCATATGCCACCTGAATTCCTCAACCTGTCAAAATCACAAACCAAAGTTGAAGATTCCAAACACTTACCTCCAGATTGTGTGGATCCACTCCCTCTGAAACAAGTCGAACCTGTCGGCGACTACTGAACAACTTCCAATACCTGCAACATGGAAACATTCTCTTTCCAAATCGCTTCCAAGCAACTAAAACATCTGCAGACAAAGTTTTTCTGTGATCAAAGTAAAACAAATCAGATTCCTCCATTTGAAACTCTATGTGCAGTAATTTGGAAATGTTTGGCAAAAACTAAAGAAGGGTCAGAATGTAGAGTTGTGACTGTGTGTAGAGAAGAAGCTCATAACAGAGAAAATGGAAGATTGAGCAATACCCAGATAATAAGCATAATTAAAGCAGATGTCTCTATTATGGAAACCGATCCCTCAGAATTGGCAACACTGATTGCTAAACAAATGCTGGATGAAAAAAGCCAGATTGAAGAAATAGTGGAGAGAGATCAAGGGCTGTCTGACTTTATTGTGTATGGAGCGAGCCTGACATTCGTTGATTTCGAAGATGCAAAGCTCAATGGGTTGGAGTTGAAGGGAAAGAAACCTGTTTTTGTAAATTATACCATAGATGGGATTGGTGATGAAGGAATTGTTTTAGTGCTTCCAGGGCCAGAAAATCTTGGGGAAGAAGATGCTGGAGGAAGAATTGTGACTATAATCTTGGAGCAAAATCAACTTGAACAGCTGAGATATGAGCTTAAAAGAGAATGGTGTATTACCCAAGTGAATGTGGAACTATTGTTTAATAGTTGTTGAATAAAACCTTATGAATGTCCAAGTATGATCTGATACATATGAGAAAAATGTCCATGTAAATACCATGATCAGTTACCAGTAAATTAAGGAATATTTGGCTACAAGTTCGTTGTTTCTATTTATTCACTATTGTGTTAGTTTTAAAATTAACCCATAAGAACAAAGAGGGAATCAACCAAATTTCAATCCCTTATCATTAAACTTTATAACAATAAATAAATAAATAATTTATGAATATATTTGTAAGTACTTCTTTTCCTCTCTTTAATTCCCATTTAGAAGGCAAGCAGTTTGGTGGTTAATGGAGGAGGACAGGAACTGAACCCAAGCCTATGCAATCAAGAATCAACAATCATTCACTTTACCAACTTAGCAAGCCAACAACTTTTGAAACAATTCAATTCTATGTTAAATTTCTAACTCCATTTCCTAATTTATATATGAGTTGGCTTTTGAAACAATTCAATTCTATTGCAATGAAACAAGACAGATGAAATGCAGTTGTTTTCGCTAAGAGAATTAAACAGATAAAAATAGGCTTAAATGATGAAAAATAAAAAAGAAGGAAATGAACAGATTATATTATTACCTTTTATTTATTTAAATGATTTTACAACTGATGAGAAAGAAAGCAACATTCCGAGCTAACTGCTACGTGTATTTATGAAGAATAAATACAAACTCATAATGTAAAAAAAAAGAAGAAGAAGGAAATGAACAGATTATATTATTTCCTTTTATTCATTTAAATGGTATTACAACCGATGAGAAAGAAAGCAACATTCCGAGCTAGCTGCTACGTGTATTTATGAAGAGAAAATACAGATTTATAATCTAAACTCTTTGATTTTCGAATAGATGGAGGACTACTTTAACAAGAACCAATCCAAGGATAGTCAATTTTCTGAGGATAGCCACAATGAATAGACATCATTACAGTACATCACACTTCATACCCTGGATTTATTTTCTGTTGAACATCACCATAGCTCTCCAACTCTACCATGTCCTCCAAGCTCCCTAGGAATAAAGGAAGTCTTTGATGCAGCTTTACTGGTTGCATCGAGAGAATCCTAGTTTTACCATCAGAACCTCTACCCCCAGCTTGCTCCACAAGAAAACTAAGAGGGTTTGCTTCATAAACTAGGCGAAGATGATCCCTTGGATTCATTGCCACCCCACCATACATCAGAGTCCGATGCAAATCAGCAACCAGTGAACAGATATAACGGGCTGAATACTTCTTAGGGTACTTGCCTTTTCCTTGTCTGATGGTGTCTATGTATCGCCTTAAACCTTCAGGCCAATCAAAATACCTAGCATCATTCACAGAATATATTTGTCCTGTCATAACAAACAAGCAGTCATCATAAAAGGACCTCAAGGAATCAAACTTGAACTCTCAATACAATTTTGTAAAGAGTGAAAAATGAAACGCAGTTAATGAGAAACGATTCTTGTTATCAGTATTAAGTAGGAAATTCCCAAGTAACACCTTGAGAAACAGCGAAAATATCAATTCCCATCTTTTCTTCCATCAAATTTACTTAAGGTCCTATATATTTCTAAAGGGGTAAGGTTTTTGCGCCCTCCTAATTCAGTGTAATTTTTCTTTTTCATACAAATAACCCTCATAGAGGTCCGCATAAGCAACAACCCCAGCAAATTGATGGGTTACCTTGGAAAAAAGTAAAAACAGTTCCCATCTTTGGCACACAAGTGCCACCCCATAAGAGAGTGAGCCCCACCAGTCAATGAGTTCCTCCTACCAAGAACTACCACACTAAAGGCCAACCTATTGAAGGGAAATGATCTAGAAAATAGTTTATAGATAGGACATCATTGTCTTTGATATGTATAGATGATTAGGTCAAAACTATGTTGTTATTGTGCAATTGACACTGTTTTTACACGTGGGACTGCATTGATTAATAAGAAGTTAAACATGTTACCTCGAGGAGGAATTCTAATACTTGGGTGTGTAAGAATAAAGTCTCCAGTTGAATGGTCCAGTGTGAATGCATGAGTTCCCAAACCAAAGCTGATGCAGAGTATGGTGGCAGACGAATAGAGAACGTAACCAGCAGCTACAAGCCTGGCCCCACTCTGGAGTGAATTCAGTATGGCCTTCTCCTCCTTAGGTAGACAATCTAGTTCAACAAGACGGTTATAAATCCCAAATATTGTTCCTGTGGGAATAGAAGCATCAATATTACGAGAACCATCCAGAGGGTCAGTGACCACCACAAATGGGCCATCATCAGATATCCAAACTGGAAGGTCATCTTCTTCTGAGGCCATAACAGCAGCTTTTCCAGAGTTTCGGAGACAGGATAAGATGATTTCATTCTGCAAAACAAAACAAAACAAAAAATTGCCATTCAGAAACATATCTTTCTTTCATAGGTTTATTGCTTTTTATTTGTAACCATTAGAGAAGCTAAAGGGATAGGGGTTGGGAACTGGGAACCACCAATTTGGTGTGTTACATTAGGAGATCTCCACAGTTCAGAATCAATTCAACAGAAGAATTTGAAACATCTAAGCTAAAGATTCTACTGGAACTGTGGAACATTTGCCATTGATTTTCTATCAATCTAATAGATCAACAAGACAACAACATCATTCACAGACATAATATCCAGCCAGCTTACTGACCAAAGAAAATCTCATCCAAGCAACCCACGGGAATTTGGGTCATGATTCACGACCCACTACATGTAGATCATGTAGGGTATGAAGACAGAAAGTTCTATCTTCTTAGGCTCCGTTTGGATGTCAAGAGTATGCCAGAAAGTTAGTTGGGAAAGTAATATGTTGGAAAGTGAAATTTAATTTTCCTAGAAGCTGTTTGGTTGTATCAGAAAAATGTATGACTATGACAGAAAATCTTGATTTCGATGTTTGGCTAATAGGAATAAATGAGAAAAGGCTTTCATCAGCCAATTTTACCCTTCATTGTATAAGTGTTGGAAGAAGGAAGCTTTGGTGATGAAGGGTAGGATGGGAAATATGCTCTTCTCCTCACCTTTTCATTTTTTCCTTTCCCACAAATTCCTTTCCTTTTTTATCGAAAAAACAGAAAGGACCCTTTTTCTACAGTCAAAGGAGTTTGATTGGAACATTGTCTGTGGGACCCACACTTTCCGAATATCCAAACACGCATACTGTTCAGTAAAATCATCTTTCCTTTATATCCAACTAACCACACAGAACCTTAGGAATCTCCTTGTTTCCCGTCACTACAAACTGGGGAACTGAACTTCATAGTTGGAAGCTATGAGGAACTAAAAGGGGATTGAAAAGTAATTAGCTTCATTGCTTAATCAAGTCCAATCAAGCTTGAGGGGCCTCTTTTTCCAGTCATATCCTTGCATGCCCACAAGTTCCTTCTAAGGACTCACAAAACAATAATAACTCCCACAAAGAGGATTGCTTACCATGTATGATGTAATACCCAGTAACAATGCATATATGAAACATGGCATTGAAGTCTGGGTCCAATCAATAGACCCCATTTAGGAAATCCAACCTAAACTCCATATGGTCTGATGATCAACAAGATTAAACACAGCAACCTTTCATGAACAGCACAATTCATTAGAAGGTTAAAATCATCTAAATGTACTGATCTTCGGACAATAAACCTCATAATTGGATCGAAACAGAACGGAATGAGTTTCTCCATAAACATGATAAACCTTAGTAATCAAAAATAATTAGACATAGAAACAGTACAAGAATCCCAATTAGCTATTGAGAACTAAAGCACAGAAACCTTTCATCAACAACACAATTCATTAGAAGGTTAAAATCATCTAAATGTACTGATCCTGGGACAATATACCTCGTAATTGGAACGGAACGAATTTTTTCATAAACATGATAAACCCTAGTAATCAAAAACAATTACACAGAAAAACAGTACAAGAATCCCAATTAGCTACTAAGAGCACAACTAATGAATATTAAGGGGTTTCCTTATAGTTGCAATTATACCTCTGCAAATTCAATTGAAGAGTGGAAAATAAGAGTACCGAAACGATATCCAGAGGCTTCGGCGCATCTCTGCCAACGCCGCCGCTGCCACCGCCACCGGCGAAATCCACTTGCGTCCCGAGCTCTGAATTGAAGGGAGATGCCACAGTAGCTGCAATCCTTTTACAGGCGTATTGTAAATGAGAAATTAGTATCACCAGATCATCTCCCACATCCGCTCCACTCTTACCAGAATAATCTATCAGAGTCCGAAAACCTTCTACGCCACTCGAAGAACCATGCGTTCCTGACCTAACCCTAGAACCAGTAAGACAAGCCATTCGAGGACGATACGAAACTCCGTTTACAGGCAATCGCGTATAAGGCGAGAAGATAGACAATTTTGGCGGGATGTTGAGATTCGATTTCAATAATGGAACGGATGATTGCATCATCGGTCCCGAGCTTGATCGGTTTGTTGATCTGAATATGGAGATATCAGGAAATATGCGATGAGTCCGATCATCTGAAAGCTATAAGTGTTTGAGAATCGTTAAAGGCTTAGATAGAATTTTTTCCTGGAAAATTAGTTTTCCGGCGATTGAATTCGGTGAAGCAGTGATCAGTGGCTCTGGTTTCTCGGAGCCAAAAAGAGAGGATAAAATGAGATCAACCGATCAACGGGTTGATTTGGTCCGAGATATGAACCAGGACCGGTTCATGTTTTTCATAACCGAAATTTCGGTTGGGTCTAGGATTCCACGAAAATCAATAAAATTAATATATGATTTTTTTTTCCTTTGTTTATACGAAATCTAAAATTCTATATTATAAAGGTAAAGGGCGTATCGTAATATGTGTCAAGAAATTTTTAAAATTTTTCGTAAGTAACATTTAGTGTGACGAAGTATTGAGTTAGTCTAAACTGCTGACATTTATTAGTCTATATATATATATATATATATATATTTTTTTTGGTCTTAACTACGTGGTGTCTCCACACCCATTTGGGCGTGGGATTAATCCACGTTCAGGGCGGGAGCAATTATGGTAAATTTTTTGTCACGAGTGCTTCTAGTGTGATTCTTACTTCAGACTTACCTCCAGAGACACCCACTAGAGCCCAGCTTGCTACCAACTGTACTAGACATCGGTGGTTATTTAGAGAACTCTATCTACAACTATCAATTTTATTTATAAAACTCTATCTGCAAATTTAGAGAACTCTGTCTACAACTATCAATTTTATTTTTTCTATATAAAATCTCAACCGTTAATAACCAGTCGGTAGTATTCTAAGGTTGATATAGAAGAATGCTCCTAAAGTATTTAATATAATTAAACATAATATTATTTTTTGGCTTATTTTTGGAAGCGACAATTAAGTTTCAAAATAAGTGTTCCCACTTCAATTCAATTATAAAAAAAAATAACGTTGCAAAAAAAAAAAAAAAAAAAAAGTTAACATGTTCTATTTATTTATCAATGTGCAGTATTTCATTTATCATCTGCTAGTAAAAAATGAAATTTCATCCAAATCATTAAAATTCTACTATGATATATTTTTTTAAAAAATTATTTTAATTAAAATTAATTATTTCTATGAATTTTTCAAAAACAACTATCAAAATTCCATGATATTTCGGACCAAGGTTTAAAGGGGCGGTGGTCTGTATAGGGACCGACCAAGATTGGTCCGGTCCCAACCCACAATACAAACAATTGTATCGAGAGGTTCTTGACCGGTTCGTTACAGTCGGTACCGGGTTGAGGTTGACCTCAACCTCAACCCAATCCCAAACCGACCTCCTTGAAGGTCAACCCAACCCAACCAGGTTTGAAACCCAAATACCAAACCGATTTTATTTTGAAAACTCTAAACCGAACCTAACCCAAACTTCAACTTTGGATTGGTTTGGGTCAAGTTAATTCGAGTTTGGTTTCAATTTCTAGTCTATAGAGATCACATGTTTCTGGAATAAACTCAACTCATTTGTGTAATACCCCGTATTTTTGAAAGGGCAAAATAGTAATTTTTCTTGTAATTTTCAGGTCGGGTCGGATTAGAGCCGGACCGGGTCGTATGAGATGAAATAAGGACGGCGTGTCTCGGAAAGTGTGAAATTAAATTTTTATACTTATATAAAATAATGGTGTGTTAGTGTAATTTCTAAATAAATTTTTAAGTGTGTTAAAAAAGGATTAGTAACACCCCAAGGGTGTATAACTATATTGCTATTTGGACCTAAGT
>JAUPMG010000014.1:11905155-11925184 GCA_031762675.1 Pachysandra terminalis | reverse complement strand
GAGTTTGTGCAAACCATAATATGACTTGGTCAAGGCACCAAATCACAATATGCAAAGTGTGCATTTCCCTAACCCTTAAAAACCCAAGATTTAATCACCCCCTTAGATTACAATAATATGTTTTTTACACTAACTTTGAACTTGCATGAATCCCCTAGTCCAGAAAAATATTCCGCATAAATCACCTTCATAAGAACAATTTTGGGCAGATAGCACCCAAGTAAACATTCAACTCAGTGAATAGAAACATTAAAGCATAAATGAACCATTTGATTTTGTTCCTAGAAACCATCCAGTAAGTTTGTACCTTGGTTACTGTTATAAAAACCATATGCCAAAAACGACATATGCTTTTACACAAGTAAACATTCAACTCAGTGAATAGAAACATTAAAGCATAAATGAACCATTTGATTTTGTACCTAGAAACCATCCAGTAAGTTTGTACCTTGGTTACTGTTATAAAAACCATACGCCAAAAACGACATATGCTTTTACACAAGTGTGATCAGTGAGATGTTTGATGTTGAATCTGATCAGTTATATATTTTGAAGATGATATTCATGTTCTCGCAGAAGCAGGTTCAGAATCAACATCCAGGTTTGGTGTGAATGAGGCAGAAACAGTAAAGTGTGAGCCTGTTTGGAGGAAGTCTATTAAATTAGACATTATAATAACGATAAATGTCAAAATTCTACCTCTTTGAGGAGAAAGGTTTTGATCTCCAAAGAAATTTTTTTTTTAACTTATTTTCTCTATCCCCATCTCTTTCTTTCTTCAACCAAACAGAAGAAAGTGATTTCTCTAGCATTTTCTTTTCTTTTCTCTCGAAATCCAAGGTTCCAAACACAACCTAAGAAAATCCTATTTTTGGTAAAAACTATTCTTTCTCAATTTTTTTTTAAAGAGTTATGAACTCAATAATTACAATCAGAACTAAATCATTTATCCAATGTGTTAAACAATTATTGATCTACGTAATCTCATTGAAAAGAACAACTCAAAATTTAAATTGAACATAAAACAACAACAACAAATATCAGGAAAGTGCAAGTACACTAACCAATACCAGGATTTTCTCGAAGGCCACATTTGATCCCGGATGGCCAGTACGGTCTGCCCGACCCTCGATGATGATCGGGTTCCTCCCCATCTGGAAACACATCAATTCCCACATCTCTTTCAGCCTTGTTGACATCCTTCTTGGGCTCAACAGTGGGATTAGTAGCTGGACCATCCTGATCCTGCCCATTTCCATTCTGATCAACTTTCAGATCATCATCATCTTTAGGCCCCAGAAGAGGCTCTGCCCCATCCCTCTTCCTCTTGTTTTCAACTCTCCCTGCTGGTCCATTCCTCAACAACCCCAAACCAGCATCACCTTCTTCAATCTTCCTTATCCCCTGTCTCGACCCTGAAACGGATTCGATTTTGATTCCGCTGTTCTCCCTAGCCCGACCAAGAATCGGATCAATCTCGATCTTCGGCGACGACCCGCCTTTCTCCAAATCAAACCCAGCACTGTCATTCTTCTCAAAGGGTTCTCTTTCGCTGACACTGGTAGTAGTTTCCCCAGAGAAATTAGAGACGAATCCAGTCCTCTTCGCCCAAGATTTCAACTCTTTTGGATTATGATCGGTTCTTGCTGCAAACGGTTCGATCTTTTCAGAAACAGAGTCGGGTTTATTAGAACGACCCTTTTCCATGTGGGCCTTCTCTAGGGTTTCTGAGCTGGACCCATTTTCCATTGAAGCTCGTTCTCAAATGGGCATCTAATGATTCAAACAAAAACCCCAAAAGTAATCGCTCTGTATCTTACTGTAGGATCTGAAACAAGAACTAGAACAGGGAGAAGAAGAAGAGAGAGAGTGAGGAGTAGAAGGAAAGAAAGAACGGATTAGATATAGAGAGAGAAAAAGGTGTCAAAGATGAGGTTGAGAGCATCATTCGATCTGTCTCGTCCTCATTCGAAATGGAAATGACTTTGGTGAGTGAGTGTGAACGAGAGTGAGAGAGTGAACTTAGCCATCTTCTTCTTCCATCCATCTTGCCGTTGGCCAGTTGCTATCAGTTGGGATTTTCAGGTGATTGTCAAATTACTACAATACCCCTGGTTGTCCGTTGCTTGAAAAAAACACTCAGAAGAAGCCGACACTTTACAGTTAACACGAAGCTTTTCTTACCTTTGAAGTTTCTGTTAAAAAAAAAAAAGGAATGGCGTGGAATAATTTCAACGCGCGCGTCTGCGCGTTTTCCAATTATAATGCAACTCGTAAACGTCAAACTTTCTGCCTTCGTGTTCGGCTGAAATGATGTACTCGCGTAGGGGTGCAACTTGGATCGGTTAAACCCGAAACCGAACCAACTTAAACTGACTTCGGTTCGATTTGGATTGGGATTTTTGGTTCAGTTTTGGTTTTGAAATTGTAAAACTGAATTAGATTGGTTTGGTTTTAGGATGAACCTTTGGTTAAATCGAACCGAACCAAAACCTGAACTATGGTATATATAATTCTAAACCGAACCAATTTAAACCGAATTATAGTCTATATATGTATCTGTATGTATTATATGCGACATATAAAACATGTTATTATATGTATAATATAATTCTAAAAAACATTGTATTAACCCAAACTTACCCGAACTAAACTGAACCAGAACTGCAATTTAGGTTGGGTTGGTTTGGGTTTAGGCTTTTTCATTTCAATTCGGTTCGTTTTTTTGATTTGGAAGTTGGGATCTCAATTCGATATGGTTCGGTTTTGAGTTAATCTTCAACATGTTATTGTATATTTATAATGTAATTCTAAAAATCATTGTATTAACCGGATCTAACCAAACTCAAATCAAACCAAAACTGTAAAACTAAACCAAAACTGTAATTTGGGTTGGGTTTGTTTGGATTTAGGGTTTTTCATTTCAACTCAATTCAGTTTTGGGGTTAGGAAGTTCGGTTCAGTTTTTTGTTAACCTTCATCAATGTTGGTTTGATCATGAGTAAAGAGATTAAACTCGGAAGGTGGAATCGGTAACTCGGCCTGGTCGCGAATCGTTCGTCAAAGAGAAAGTTAATGGTAATAAAGGGTTTATGGGATTGAGCACACACATACAATCACAATCATGAGATGGTAGAAAAAATAAAAAACTTGAATGGATAGGACCCATCAGCCAACCACATCATGTGGGGCATCATCTAACTGATCCAATCACATTCATTTTGAATTATCATGTTTTTAGAATGTAATTTAAAAATAATAATAATAATTATGGGTTTTTTTTTCGTGGTCTTACTACAAATGATTCATTTGTAGACAATTGGATCAAAGAAGATAAGGCAATGCTTTGGATACAATTCATCTAACCAGCTTATAAACCTAGGAGTTAATTACATTTTAGTGCTGGCAATGGGTCGGGTTCGGGCGATTTGTAAATGTGCTTGAGTTTAAATGGGTCGGGTCAGGTTCGAGTGGTTTATCATAGAACCGAACACAAAAAGCCTACTTAAACGGGTATTTGACGGGTTAGATTTGAGCTGACCTGTTTTCAAACGGGTTGGTAAAACCTAAATCCAAATCCAATCCAACTAGTAAACGGGTCAATTCGAACCCATTTAGGGCCAGTTCAGAACTTGTAAGCTCTACCAAGGTTTCAAGGATCAGACCGATCCAGTCTGTATCGCCCAGTCCATTTCGGGATTGGCTAGGACCAATTCGATCCTAAGCCACGATGCAATTGTTGTATCGTAAGGCTTTGGATCGGACCGACGATCGGTACAACCAATCCAGTGATCAATCCAGTCGATCCAATATTTTTTTTTTTTGTTCTTTTTATTTTATTTATAAATTGAACGGTCCATCCGGTATGGATCTGGATTTGGTCGGGCCGATCCAATTTTTTTTTTTTAAATGGGTCGGAATCGGCCTGGACTGGTCCGATCCCCAATGCCGAGACTTTAAACCTTGAGCTCTACTACATTTCACTAAAATTCTTATCTCAAGTACTGTTTGGAATTTGGGTTTTATATATGTTAGGGGTTCTTCCATCAACTTCTAAGCAATTGGCTCTTATACAACAAATACTTGGGCTGTGTCCAAAACTTTTGCACTTGCAGGAAAAGGTGCATCAAGCCCATGGGCTAAAGCAATGTACAATGGGCTGGTCCATCTGCATGTCTGCACTGCCCGATTAAACTATGCCCAGGCACGACACGGGTTGGGCCATCCTAGCATGGGCATGGCTTATAGGCCCGTGCTTGTAGGCACGATACGGGTTGGGCCATGCTTGCACATAAGGCTTGTAGGCCTGTACTGCGTTAGATTTGACGGCCCGCGGCTCAGTGCGGGGCAAAGTATGGCAAGTCATAACACAGTCCAGTTGTACCAGTGGCTGCTTGCGGTGCTGGGCCTGGGGTCTTAAAAAATAGGTACGGTTCAGCACGTTACTGAGTTATTTTGTTTCTGTAAGAGGACACTTATTCAGAATTCTCGGCTTGACACCATGAAAAAGGAGGATAATTTACAAAGTAGGAAGCTTAACCTTGTATACTCTGATTCTTGTCTCTATCTCTACTTTTGACCTTTAATGGAAGCTTTTGTTAATGGTGGCCACCTTTGTTTTTTATTCTCAGCTGCTTTGGAAAGTCGGGCTTTCAGCCTTCTTGTATTGCCCATGACACCATCATATCCATATATCCATATATGTATCTGTCTCTGTTCTGGTCAGCTAAGAAAAGAAGATAATTTCTGTTATTATCTTAACTCAAATTGGGATTATACTATTTTTAAATGACAAATCCCAAGTTTCCAATCAAGGAGAAAAGTAATTAACCAACACCTTAATTTGGAACCATATACTTGAATAAAATTAATTAACCTGATTAAGACCTACCATGAGGTGTTGTTTTGTGGAGACTGATGCTACTGAGGCATTGGAGGAGTATTGATGATCCAGCCATCAACTCTGTAGGTTGAGTTGGGAGTTAAAGGGTAAAATAGTAATTTTAGTTATTGTTTTGTTTAGTTCTAACTCCTCCTAACTACAGGATAATCCCTAAACAATCCAAATTTTCTGATAATCGAAGGGTAAAATAATAATTTCACTTGTTTTGTTTAGCCTTAACTGTAGGATATCAATCATACGGAACGAAATCCTCTCTGAGGTAATTCCGTGCAGTCCCCCTATGAAGCAGAGAGCCCCAGGGGGTTTCGCCCCTCAGGTGTTGTATTGGTGGGCCCTGTCCGCCCAGGATTGTCTTTACATCATAGGGAGACTGCAGGGGATTACCTCACAAAGGATCCGGGCCCAATCATACTATATGTGGCTGCTCTTATGGCACTTTTTCTGAGGTCGTTAGAATAATGGAAATGTGAATCTATGGAGGAGGCACTAGTGTCGAGTCACGTAAATGGTTGTCTTGTATAAGCTTGATTTGTATTCTTTATCTCTATTTATCTTTCGTTCTTAACACGAGGGCTTGATCAATGTTTCACAATCGAACTGGCCGGTCGAACCAGGAGCTGTGAACTGGCTTCTTATTTATCTTTCTTTCTTAAAATGAGGTATTGATCAATGCTTCGGAATCTAACCGGCCGGTTGAACCAGAAGCTGAAATCTGGCTTCCTTGCAATTTCCACAAGACTGTTGGTTATATAACAATATTTTCGCGGTTCAACTGAACTGGTTCAGTCCACCTTCCTGAAAATTAAACAATCCTTTCGCACACCCAATTGAAATTGTATCCGGTCCAAAATTGATAAACAGAATAAAGGGTTTTTTGCATCTATACCACTATGTTATAGTGTTTTTGTGTTTGTACCCTTGTATTTTTCATATTTGTATTTATCTCTCTTTATTATTATAAATTTTGCATTTATACATCCGACGTTAAAAGATGCAAACTTTCATTACTTAGTTTTAATTGAATGACTATAATACCATTTTACTTTGGAGAATTCTACTATGCCGACCTCGGCATAGTACCAACCATTCTTAATGGTTGAGATTTTATATGTAAAAAAAATTTAATGGCTTAGATAAAGTTTTCTACTATGCAAATGAGAAATTGTGGGTGGTACTGTAGACTAACTCTTTTACTTAATAAGTGTAATTTTGTCTTCGTATATATTATCACTTTTTTACATCTATATCCTTCTATTTGTTAAATTTATTACATTTATACCCTTAATAATACATTACATATTTTGTTTGTAGAAAAATAAAAATAATTTTATAATATAAGTTTATATATCTGTAAAAATGTAAAGAAGATATAAAGTAGATTTTGTTTTATGACCAAAATAAAGATTGAAAATATATTACCCAAATTTATTTGGTTTTAAACGAATTAAGTAGATATTTTATTAGGTATTAATATCTTAAATCGAGTTGAGTTATGAGAATTTGTTTTGTATTTTCATTATAGTTTAATAGAAACATTTAATTGTAAAGTTATCTTGATTATTTTATGAAAAAAAAAAAAACGAGTGTGGGGGCCATTTCACTTGGAGCCACTGGAGGCTTACCCAATCGTTAATTTCAGGGTCCAGGGATTAGTTGTGGTACGCACAAGCTGGCCCGGACACCCAGGTTATCAAAAATAAAAAAATAAAGTAAGTAATGAAATTTGAATCTTTTAATATCGGGTGTACAAATGAAAAAATTAAGAAAATAGAAAGGGGTATATATAAATATAAAAAATATAGAAATATAAATACAAATATACCATAGATACAAAAAGCCCTAAAATGAATTTGTTTTCTTTTTTTTTTTTATTTGGTCTAAACCACGTGGTGTCCCCACACACACTTGGGTGTGGGACTAGTCCATGTTCGGGGCGGAAGCAATTACGATAAACCTACTTGGGTGTGGGACTAATCCACATTCGGAGCGGGAGTAATTACGGTATACCCCTGGCCACGAGTGCTTCTAGTATTTCAGTTCTTCGGTGCTTATAATAAAACAAGAAAACCCATGCTCTTGGGTTTCTGCCAATTCAGGGGTCCACCCATTTGACTCCTTTTCTTAGTAAAGGAAGAAAAAGAAGAAGATAAAAATGTGACATAATAAGAAGTGGATACCACTGATATTCTTTTTTTATGACTCATTAGAACAATTTATGGATCCCATTTTGCTTACATCAAAAATCATCTCAATCTTATCATCATAGCTTTTCAATCTACTCAAATATTTTGTGATTTCTATCAATAAAATAAAAAGAATTTGGATACTTATAATTTAATTAAAAATATAATTTATATAAATTGATATTAAAGAACATGATTTATACAAGACATTTTATTGTATTGTTGTTTTTTTTACTAATTGTACATCTATGAAAATGATAGAAACATTTCATATGTGATATAACCTTCCGATTATCCTGCGATATCAATCACGTCATGCCACGTTGCTAGAATGAAACCGCCTAACGTTCTACAAATCTTAAATGACAATCAACCCTGAATCTTATCTTGCCTAAACCGGAATAATCAGTTATCAATTTAACAAAGAGATTATTGGCATGATCATATGGTTCATACTGCATATAGGACATTCAATGAGTCGAATATATATATATATATATCTGAATTTGGTTCGTCGACCCAAAAATTTCGAATATGGTTATCCCTTAAAATCTTATGAGTCGAATATAGATAAGAATATTCATATCTGATTAAAATCGAATTCGAATATGAATTCAACCATATTTCATTAGATTTCATAAAACTTAAAAAAAAAAAATTATTTTTATTTATTTATTCTTAAAAATAATGAAATAATATTCAAGTTATTTTGAATTCGGATGTGTGTGTATATATATATATTATTATGGTCGAATTCGAATCTGAATATAAGTTTTTTTTTAAGATCCTATCGGATTTTCGTTCAAATTTGAATTAGATTCGAATACGGATCCAGGTAGATCTGATCCGTATTCGACTCATTGACAGCAGCTGCAGGAAAAATTGCTGGGTTTTATATTAACTTTGTTACATAAAAGAGTCTTGTGGACCCTTGACAAAGAGGCTACCGTGTTAGATATGGACGTGCCAAACCCCCTTATTGTGATCTGCCCTAAAACAATTTACGCAATAATGTTATTGTTTAAAGCAAAACATAAGAAGTTTCTCATCATTGGCTTTCAAACTCAATAGGGATGGCAAACAAATCTGACCCGGACCGGTTAACCCGTTGAAACTCACCCCATTTTTTTTTTCTTTTTTTCTTTTTTCGGGTATGTGCGGATTGACATTATAAAGATGTCCGTACCATTATATAAAATTTAGATCCGTTTGATTAGTGATTTGGTTTGATGGATGAAGATCTTCTATAAACTCACTTGTAGGCAGACCCGCAAAAAAAGCTGACCATCTCACATTAAGGTAGAAGTCAGTTTCAAGTTAATTAATCTTTTAGGATTTTAGAAATATTAGTCTCCCTTTTTAGTAAGGCACATCTAGGGACAGATGTCAACCCGTGTGAGGTTCACACAGTCTAGGTTCACGGAAGATCTGCATCTTAGTTGGATTGGGAAGGGATCCTTCGTGGGGTGATCCCCTGTGGTGTAAACACAGGCTCGGGTGGGCTCCACAACTCTCGAGGGGCAAAATGGTATTTTCGCCCCTCTGAACCCACCCGGGCTGTGTCTACACCACAAGGATCCCGCAGGGGATCACCCCACAGAGGATCCCTTCCCAGTTGGCTTAGGTTAGCAGGTTTACGTTATAAATCACGTGGACGGAGATCTTCTGTGAATCTGAGTTGTGTGAACCTCTTGTGAGGTTCACACGAGGTTGACACTTGTCGCAGGCGGGCCCACAAAAAAGGGGGGCCATCACCGGTTAAGACAAGTATAGTTTGACCGCATCGAGAAACCCATTTGCCACCCCTTAAATGCCTTATCCCAATTAGGTGGGTTAGATAAATATGAATCACATTCCTTCATCTCAATTCTGTCCAAAACAATATCTTGAATCAAATGTCTTGTTAAAAAAATCTCAAATTGATCAATTATGTTTATCTGGCCTATATATATTCTCTTTATAATTTCAGCCAAAGTTCAAAGTAAAGTTAGCTCAATGGTTTGGATCTTTCGATCAATTTGAGTTTTGTGCTACAAATCCCTACGTTTCACATAAAGGTTTGCATGGTTCATCATTCTACAACGGAAGCTAACAGGAAAGTGTTTCATCATTTCTCACGAATGATTGAACCGAATGAAAGAAAATGAGAAAGCTAAATGGCTATTAAACAAAGGAGAGAGAGAGTATGCTATTAAAGCTGCGTTTGGCCCAGCTTGTGCTTATGGGTAAGCACTCATTGGATAAGTTACTCATAAGTTGCTCAATGGGAGTACTTATCTACAGCAACAATAAATTGCTTATGTAAAAGAAAATAGCATTTGGTAAATATATTTATTTAAGTGCTTATGAAAGTTTAGGGATAAAATAAGTATTATAAAAATATTATTAAAGTTTAAAATAATATTTATTTAAGTGTATGAAAGTTTAGGAGTAAAATAGGTATTTTAAAGATACTACTGAAGTTGTGAAATAGCTTAACGCATAAGAGCTGAGAGCAACTTCACCTTATGGGTAGCTTGAGCAGCTTGCCTTTATGGGTAGCTCTCCTCTATTGCTTATAGGTAAGCACTTACCCATAAGCGCTACCAAACATATATTTAATTTTAAAAAGTGCTTATATAAGCTATAAGCTACAATAAGTACTTATAAAAGCCAGGCCAAACGCAGCCTAAAAGAAGTTGATCCCCATTCTACACTGATTTGGTAAGTCATTATGGGTCCCACTAAAACCATATCATTTACAATAATTTGAGTCATCTCATCATCCCCACTAAGGTCCCCTTTTGATTACAAGTGTTATATTAAGGAATACAAGAAACTAAGCAGTGGTTTCCTAACAAGTGTGACATGGATTAGGGGTGTCAAGTGGTTCGGTTGAAACCAAAAATATAATGAACCGAACCGAAAAAAATTAGTTTGGTTTGGTTATTTGTCATTCCAGTTTGGTTACGATTTAAAAAATACAAATCCGAATTAATTCGGTTCGGTTTATAATTTAATTCTTTATTAAATCGAATCGAAATGAAAACCAAACCAAATCGAACCGAATTAACCAAACTCACCTAAATCGATAATCGAACCGAGCTAAACTGAAATTAACTAATTAAATTAACCGAACTCACCTAAACCCATAACCGAACCGAACTAAACCAAAATAACCAAAAGGCATTTCTAAACCCTAATCCAAGCAATCTTTTTTTCTCCCCATCTTCTCTTCTTCCCAAAACAAAGCAACCTACCTCTGTTCTCTTTCCTCTACCACTGTCTGCAACTCCTCCCATCTCTAATATCCAGATTCTCAATCCATTTCGCCCCTACGTCCATCAACTACACCTTCAACACCTCAATCCCATTACCAACTTCTGCAAACCCCTCACAAACCCAACCTCACACAGACCTTGCCCAACCTCACGGCTTCAACACCGTCGCATCTGAAACCCATCCTTCATTTTCTCCATTGCAACTACCTGAAACCAATTCAACCCAACCCCAAACTAAATTCAAACTAAATCCGCAGAACCCCAAAACCAGAACACCCCGTCCCTCTATCTCTCTATTCTCTAATCTCACCTCACCAGAGCAAGGCCGATACCGCAGCCTCCCCCACCATCTTATTCCTCACTCACCCCTGCAGTAGACATCCGAATTCATCCTCTCATCCACAAATCTCCGGCGGCACTACCCCGACATAAAACTCAATGCCATCGGCGTTCTTTGCCAAACTCCAACAGTCTCGAGTGTTTCCGATCGGTTCAGCTAATCCCCTTCAATTCACGTTTCAAACCATTGCCGCCATTACCAAGCTGAACTCCGGATAGCTTTGAAAACAGAGAATTGCAACAACCAAGCTACAGTATTTCCATTTATATTTTATTTTATTTTTGTTTGGTTTTCAGTTTTCGGTTCGCTTTACGGGTTAGTCAAAAATAATCGATTTAGTTTTTGATTTGGATTTTCGTTTGATTCGATTTTCAATTTAGTTATTTAAAAATCGGTTTGATTTAGATTTGAACACTAAACCGAACCAAACCGAACCGCTGACACCACCTAACATGGAATACATACTTTCTCCCTTTTCTACTACTTTCTCTTTCTTCTTGTTTTTTATATACAAGCCATAGACTTATTCCCTTCTATGAAAGGGGAATCATAGACTACTACTCTAAAAGCTTTTCGTGTTTTATGGGTTGAAGAAGAACAGCAGGAAAGTTATCTTTCATGTCTTTCGGCAAGCAAACGACCCTGACTACTTTTCCTTTTCATTCAATCCTTCTTTAGCATCGAGAGTACCTCTATCTGTCATACTCCTATCTGTATATTTCTCAAAATGACGTTTATACCCCTGTTCCTCAATTGTTTGGATGTGTTACTCGGATCTATCTTCACGAGGTGCCCTGTTCTCTGTAACACAAATAATTTCGAGAGCAAAATTTCCGTGTAATTTTGTTCTTATAAAATAACTCGCAAAGTTATAATTTTGTCCTCGAGATTATTTGTGTCTAGTTCACAGAAGATCCTCACCCGTTTAGAGGTAAGTTTCTTTTTTGCCTTCATCTTAAGGTTAAAAAAAAAAAGTGATTCTTTGAATCTCCTTGTCTAAGACTGTGTTTGGTGTTGTTTTTATGGGTCTTGGAAGTGATTCTTAAGTATAAAAGTGCTTTAATCATAGACGTTAAGGCTGCATTTGAGCGATAAGTAGCTTAATGGGAGCATTTATCTACAGCAACAATAAATTACTTATTTAAAGAAAATAGTGTTTGGTAAATACAATTATTTAAGTGCTTACAGAAGTTTAAGAGTAAAATAGGTATTATGAACATATTACTAAAGTTTAGAAATAACATTTATTTAAGTGCTTATAAAAGTTTAGGGGTAAAATAGGTATCATGAAAATCTTACTGAAGTTTAGAAAGAACATTTAAGTGCTTATGAAAGTTTAGGGGTAAAATAGGTATCATGAAAATATTACTAAAGTTTAAAAATAGCTTTCCGCATAAGTAAATAGGGAAGCTATTCTCAACAACTTCTCCTTATGGTTCCTTTACTAATGGGTAAGCACTTACCCACTAGGTGTTACCAAACACACTTTTAACTTAAAGAAGTGCTTTAATAAGGTATAAGTTCAAATAAACACTTATATAAGCCAGCCAAACACAACCTAAATGTTTGTTGAACATGTCTAAAAAGCAAATTCAAATAAAGTGCTTCTTCAAAACGTTGAGAATCGCTGGTTCTCCAAATTGATTTTGTAGGAATCGGTTGGAACTTAACCGATGAGATTATTTTATCTTCGTGTTATACTATAATACTCATTTTTCCTTCATAGACCTAAAACCACTTTTTAGATAGCTATTTTTGAAACGCCATTTTTTAGTATAAAGCAGTTTTTACTAAGTGCTTCATAACAACCAATTCTAAAAGAATCACTTCTTCAACTAAGAATTACTACCAAACATACCCTAACAATTAGATTATATGGTCCATAGGCATCCTGTCAAATGGATAAGAACTTTCTATTTATATTTTCTAAGAAAATTAAAAATCAAAAGAAATTTATTATTATTATTATTATTCATATACCCCAAAACAAAAGAGTTTCCAAAATTCAAATAATCAAAATATTAGTATATATAAGTAAATATTATTAAAGGGGTATTTTCGTCACTGAATGTCTCTGTGGCTAAATGATACGAGATTCGGTACCACCACGTGGCAGGTGCTTGCACCTCACACCCACGCAATGATTAGTCTTATAGAAACCCACATCAACAAATCTGGAATCTAGCGGCGCATCTTATCCTACGTGGCTAATATGATTTTATTTTTATTTCTTTAAATAATAACTAATCATTTTATTTTTTATTTTTTATTTTTGTTTTATCCTGTGGCTTCTGCATATCCCAGGATTTTATACTTCCTTGATGATGGAAGGAGCTTAAAATAATCAGACGGTGACAAACGCCCAAAGGAGGAGCCTCTCCCAAGTTCTCAACTTTCAACCGTTCGATCTTCGATTCGGTTTTTCTTTAGTCCAAAACAGCAGAGCCTTTAAATAGAGCAGGATGAACTGTCAACTGAAATCGCAGAGAGAGAGAGAGAGAGAGAGAGAGAGAAGATTTAGGGTTTCGAACTCTGTCTCTTCGATTATTCTTTAGGTTATTTTTAGAATAAAGAAGAAGATTCGTTCTTCTTTCGGTGATTTGAGATGGAAATCACTGTTTGATTTTGGTGGTCTAGGACTCTAATAGTCTGGATTTTGGCTGTAAAGCCGCGAGATTCAAGTCGTGTTTTCGCATCAGATCTTCATCTCTGATTCGAAATTTTTGAAGAGAAAGCAAGAAGTAGGATTTATGATGCGGAGATTACGACGATTTTAGGCTGATTCTAGGGTTTGCGATTTTGAAAATTCAGAAAGAGAGAAAAAGTTGGATTTTTTTTCTTTGGATTGTTTAGTGTTTACTGTGCTTTGGGATTTGCAGCTTGGTTGGGAGATATCCGTTATTTTTTCATTTTCATTTGTTTGAAGAAGGAGCTTTCGTGCTTGAGCTTGTTTCTGTTTGATTTTAGGTTTCTGGACTTGGGTTGTTTATTTATCTTTACGTTAAAGCAAACCCTATTAATGGAAAAAGACGCTTTGATCTGATTGAGATCAAGGTTTTCGTGAGTTCTAATAAGCCAAGATTTTCTAGAGTGGGCTTAGATTTTCTGAAGAAATCTTAAAGAGTCTCCCTTGATCATTTTAGCTTTTTCATTTAAAGCTATGGCTTTTGTTCATTACTTTTGAATTTAGACTTTAATGTTTATCTTTGTTCTTGGTATTAATATTGGTTATTCTTAAATTGAATTTATTCTTCCTTCTCAGTTCTTACTGTTTATAGATTTCCATCAATCATTTCCTAATTTAGTGGTCCCTGCAACAGCCAGAACCTACTCATCAAGTTTCTATTTTCTTCCTCAATTCTTTTGCCTCAATAGAGTGGAATTACTTGCTTCTTCCCCCAAAAATTCTTTCCATCGAAGTCTTCCATCAAGGGAATTTATTTTTTATTTTTTTTCTCTGGGAAAAATGGAAGTGGCCTTTACTCGTCTGTCATGGTGGTTATGGGGTGATAAAGATCATGAGCCCACTGTGCCCACGAGCTCTTCTATAAATTCTTCCTCTGATTTGGGTTTAGGCTTGCCGGAGCCGCCGGAGACGGCCAAATTTCCTTCTGTTAAGGGAGGCAAGATGACCTCCTCATCCAGAAAGGTTAAGAGGAAATGGCATAGCCGGGAAGAACGGCGAATTGACCGGGAATATGATGTTGTCTTGGTTCCCTCTGATGGTGGATGTTTATCAGGTTCTGAATCAGATGATTCAGATTGGTCAATTGGGTGGTTGGAGCCTCATGCCCCTGATTTTCAGACTGTCAATGAAACGGAGAGCAGTTTTGCTGTGCTGGTTCCGTGCTATGGATGTGGTCCGAGGAAGCTGGTGGAAACATCGAAGAACCCGTTTTTGGGCGCCATTGGCAACCTCCAAAATGAGTATTCTGCTGGTAAGAATTGTTTATTTATCTGCATTTCAATTTTGATTGTTTGTGGAATTTTCAATTTTTCGCCGATTGATCTTCGTTTTTGGTACGCATTGAGATTAAATTGATTGTTTGATTAATGAAACTAGTGAGCACACCTTATGAATTATGTCTACTTTTTGCTGTTGGGGCAATGGCTTCAGTTTCCATTCGGGTGAGTCTCACACTTGCGTAGTAGTGTAGTACACTTGTCAATTTTGATGAACTATTTAGGTCTTATGCTTGAAACCGATTGATCTTCGTTTTTGGTACTCATTGAGATTGAATTGCTTGTTTTATCAATGAAACTAGTGAGCACACCTTATGAATTATGGTTACTTTTTTCCATAAGGGCAATGGCTTCAGTTTCCATTCACGTGAGTCTCACACTCAAGTAGTATACTTGTCAATTTTGATGAACTATTCGAGCCTTATGATTGAAAGGTATAATTTTGTCTAACTATATTTAGATAAATGTTAACATCTTAGTGTCAATATCGCTATTGAGGTAACTGATTATCACAGATTATCCATTCTAGGCTAAATCATTAATACTTGCTATACTTCTTTTCGGTTGGTGGGTTATGGCTCATGGGTTAGATCAAAGAGATTGCATCCTTCTAGTTTTGATTTTTCTTTAATTTAATGTTTCCTTGCTTGTAATCTCCAAGTTTATGCTTTCTTCCTTGTGTAGTAGTTCACTATAGAGGGGACAAGTGTTTGAATACTGAATCTTAGGAACAAGTTTGTTGTTGTTGCAAGAGACCATTGTTCTGTGTGATGAGATCTTTCAGCTGCATTGGGTAGTTCATATCTAAGTCACACAATCCGTACCCCTAGGTGACGTTCTGGTGCGCAGAGCATGGATTTGAAATTCAATCCGCGGAGTGGAGTAAATGCATAGTAAATGTTGAATTTTGGATATTTTTAAAACATTTGGGGTTAGGGTTTGAAAAAAAAATAGATATATTTGGGAGTTTTTATGAAAATACAAAAATAGATGGGTTTTATTCTGAAAAAATGGTTAAATTAGGTTGATAGATATCCATTTTGAACTGTATATTTTGTACAAGAAGTACAGTTTGTATGTATATATACAGACGCTCTGTAGGTGCTCTGGACCACAAGTTATTTTCAAGTTTGGCGCTCTCGCACCCGCACCCACACCCACTTGGCTGCTTATACTACCTATTACCCGTAATTTAGCCGTCGTTATCATTTTCTGGTAGCCACTTTTTTTTTTAAATCTCTCTGTTTTAGTTCTACTTGTGTTACATTTTGCTGGTTCTGAAAAGTGGGATAATTTGGAAAATATCAGTAAATTGTGTGTGTGTGTTTTTCTAATATAAAAATAGTCTTGGCCATTGTATTAGATCGCTACAAACAACTACTCCATGGGCCTTTGAATTCTTTTATTTCAAATTCCCATCTGCATGCTCTGGATTATTAAGTGGGTATATATATAGTGATGTCAAATTTACGAAGTCATGTTCTTATAGTTGAGAATTATTCTAAGAGCTGATTAGTTCCTGTATGTATAAGCTGCTCTCACAGATCAACTTACGTTTTAAATTTCTTTTGTTCACTTTATAAGAAATTGTCATACATTCTGAGATGTTCTTTTTCATTTTGGTTGATGTGCAGAGAGTAAGAAGTATATGGAAGAGTGGCTATCTTCTCTCCAAAACAGCTGAATGCCAAAACCTATCTGATGTTGTCAGATTGGCCCCTACTGAAATACTTTTGTTTCTTTTTTCCTATTGCTTTATATCATGAATCTACTCTGTTTCCATTACAGAGGAAAAAAAATTGAAGGTAAGAGTGAAGAGAGCATGGAGACCTGGGTTTCAAGGATTTGGACTGTACCGGGATTGGCCAGGACCGGTCCGGTCCCAAGCCACAATACAACAGTTGTATCGTGAGGTTCTGGTAATAACTCAGAGGGACCTACTTAACTATCTCTACTGTTGCTTCATGTTGTCCTTTCCTTTTTCTCCTTCCAGAATTAGGGACATACAAGTATGCATATTCTTTACTGTAAATAATGGTTGCTGTAAATGTATAGAAAGCATGTACATGCTTTAACTTAATGCTTTGTAAATACTAGTATCTTTTGTTTATAACATCGAAGGGCCAGCCTGTTTATTATTTATGAAATAGATCTGTTGGTATTTGTTTCGCTTTCAACTAGTGTATATGAATCATTCAGGTCAAGGATACTCGATCATGGCTAATACGATTTATTTATGACCCCCACATTTGAATTGGTTGACTCCTCCTTCGTCAAATCTGTAAGAACTCTTTCTAGGAGGAGATCAGAGTCGAGAAACTCTGCATCTCTATAGGATTATTACAAGACCTGTTAATACAAACGTGTCGATCCAATTTTCAATTGTATTTGTCGAAAGCATTTCGGAGGGTGTAGCATCGGTTGGAGCGTTGATCCATGTGTGCCATGCGTTCACATGCTATATGCTATAGACGTTTGGATGCATGGTGTGCATCGGATGGTGAAGGTATCGTGCCGGGCTTTGTGCCGGACTTGGCTTCGTTCTTTGCCTATAGTTCGGCTGAAAATCTAATTGAGTCCGTGCCTAGGCCGGGCCGTGCCGTGTCATGTCGTAGGCCATGACCCCAGGCCTGGCCAGGCATGACTCTTGGTGCGTGGCACGGATCAAATCATGTCAGGCCTGGCCTGGCCAAGCCGTCACTCGCGGCCCAGCCCATCTGAAATGCCCTTTTTATCTAATGCTATTATAACAGAAGCAACGGCTCTTTGCTTCTTGGTCGTGGAGCTTTAAGAACCCACGTAAGGGGTTTTGACACATGTAATTCGCTGTCATAAATGGTTGGGACCCAGAAACTGATGGGTCCTGCTAAGAAGGTCAATCAGACAATGCCAAGTAGCAAATCCCCCCGTATTATGAAATAATTATTTTTATAATATTGAAGTTGGATTTATATAAACAGGTAGCTAATCAATTTTGGCCATCAATCAAATGGACGGCCTAGATAGGTACACCTGTACTCCACGTGGAAGAAAGAGACACGCCATCCAGAGAAGGAAAATGGATGAGCAGAGTAGAGATACCCACCCCCTGAAAGGCGAAGCTGTCCTCCTTTCTTGTAGTTGCCATGGTGGCAAAGGCAGGACGTGGTAAAGGTGGAGAGACAGCCAGACACAGCCCGGCCTTCGTGCTTTTCCAAAGGTTTCAACACATATTCCGGGCGGAGTTTCCTCCTCCCTCCATGGCCACAGAAGAAGAAGGTTGAGGAGGCTCCAGACGGTTTCCATCTTTAGCCCAACTGACTTGATTAACAAAAGGTTGGTTATTCGTTCCTTATTATTCTGTTTGATACTTCTGAGAGAGAGAGAGAGAGATTTGTTTGTGTTGGGGTGTATGTAGAGAAAGAGAGAAGGATAAAATGTTGCAGAGAGCTGCAAGCAATGCGTACTCATGGTGGTGGGCGAGCCACATTAGGACAAAGCAATCAAAATGGCTCGAACAGAACCTTCAAGGTATTCTTTTCATTTACCTTACAAATGGGTTCGGATTATCTTGATCCAATGGTATTCAATGATGCAGTTTCTGGGTTTGAATTTCTGGTTTTTTGTGATTCCAGCATTACCTATTTGATTGTCCTATTTCTTTGCCATTTTTTTTTAAGATTTCTGAGACGATTGGATTACTCTGTCAAATACGACACAATTAAATCTTTCAATTTTCCTATTATGATGTTGCATTTCAGATCTTGAGAATGCCTATTTTTCTACGGGATCTGCTTTTTTTCCTCTGTTTCTGTTCGTTTCTAACTTTCGATTGAGTGTGGACTAGGGAAATTAAATTCATACTAAACAAATGAAAATCCTTGTATTTTTGTTGTAATGTTTTTCCACAATATAGTGATCAGAAACAGAGGTTTTGATTAAGTTGTTCACATGAATCTATGGAGAAAGGGAAAAATTAGTAGGAGGAAGAAGAAGTTGGGAAAACAAAAATATGAGGAAAAAGAGAGAAATTTGCTGTAATTTGAGAAATCCACAGTTATCTGTATAGCCCAATTCCCACAAATCATAAAAAAATTATTTTCTTCATAAATCAGCATCCTCCTTTGTATACGGATATTACTTGAAACTAATCATCATTTGTTACGGACCTAACCGTTGTTCCGAAAGCTCCAAGACTTATGGAAACTCATTTGGTTAAGCACTTAACATATAGGATCGGACCATCATTGTTTATAGAAAGAAAAGGGTGTTCTCCAATTCCTTGAAAACATTCAAATTCAACATAAACTGATTGATCGGTATGCATGTTCTTGCTTAAAGAAAACAATTTATTCTGGTTCCTCAAACTTAATTTCCTTGTGTTCTGTGAATTGCTTTTCCCATGTGGTATGCTGGCTAAATTTGATGAGAAACCATTGTTTGTAAGCAAGCCGATTTCCAACAAAAAAAAAAAAAGCAAGCCGATTTGTTTTACTGGTCTCTAGGGCTGTAAACGAGCCGAGCCGAGCCGAGCTTTGCCCAGTTCGGCTCAGGTTCAGCGCAAGCTCGTTAAAAAAAAATTTGGGCTCAGGCTTGTTAGAATATTTTGGGCTCAGGCTCGGCTTGCAAAAAGCTCAGCTCATAAAAAAGGCTTATCTTAGTCCAAATGCATTAATATTATAGTTGATGAGTATTATTATATATAATATAATATGTTAGTATGTATATTTAATATTTATGTATGATATAAGATATAAGAATATGGGCATATAATTTCATATACAAACCAAGCCGAGCTTTGACCGAGTCTAGCCCACCCAAGCTCGGCTCAAGCTTGTTAAGATAATAAGTTTTTTTCAGGCTCACTCAGCTCGCGAGCCTAATTATAGAGCTCAAGCTCGGCTCGTTGACAACCCTAGGTCTCTAGTTTGGAGCATTATGAATAATCAAATGAATGGATTTTGTGGGATCACAGATATGGAGGAGAAGGTGAAAAACACGCTTAAACTTATCGAAGAGGATGGAGACTCCTTCGCTAAGAGAGCAGAGATGTACTACAAGAAGAGGCCGGAGCTGATAATCTTCGTGGAAGAATCATACCGTGCATACCGAGCCTTGGCAGAGAGATACGATCACATATCTGGGGAACTACAAAATGCCAACAACACCATTGCCACTGTTTTCCCCGAACAACTCCAATTTGCCATGGAAGGTGAAGATGAAGATAGTTCTCCAAAAACATCCACTCATGCTCTCAATCCCAGTAAACTCCCCAAGGGCTTAAACATCCCAAAGGCTCCGACAAATCCAATGAAAGATACAAAGAGATCATCCTCATTGATTACAAAGAAAATGCAGCAAAAGAAGGTTGCTACTGATACTAATACTACTAATACTACTA
>JAUPMG010000014.1:11889941-11905055 GCA_031762675.1 Pachysandra terminalis | reverse complement strand
TACTAATACTACTAATACTACTAGTATTAGTAGTTCTGGGATGAGCAAATCCGAGGCGCTTGAAGAGGTTGATAAGCTTCAGAAAGGGATATTGGCCTTACAAACCGAGAAGGAGTTCGTGAAGAGCTCGTATGAACTTGGGCTTGCAAAGTACCAGGAAATCGAGAAGCGGATAAAAGAAACGCAAGAGAAAGTTTTCAGCTTGCAAGATGAGTTCAGCGTGAGCGTGGTGATTGAGGATGATGAAGCTCGAACTTTGATGGCTGCTACTGCTCTAAAATCATGTGAAGAATCCCTGCATCAGTTGCAAGAGAAACAAGAGAAATCTGCCGAAGAGGCAAGAGTAGAGTACCAAAGGATTAAGGATGTCCACGAGAAGTTGGAGAGTCTCAAGAATGAGTTTCTTTGTGATAAAACAGATCAACAACAGCTCCCTAACATAGATGAATCTGTGAATGCAGGTCCAAAGTCGGGAAACTTTGATCAAGAAGGTGTCAATATGCAACGTCAGAAACATGAATTAGAGTCGCTGCGTGAGAAGATCAGGGAGCATTATAAGGAGAACTCTAATACATCTTTCACTGTGACGGAACTGGCGGAGAGGATTGATGAACTCGTAAACAAGGTGATCACCTTCGAAAATGCAATCTCATCTCAGACTGCTCTAATAGAAAGATTAAGATCAGAAACAGATGACCTTCAGTCGCATCTTAGGAACATGGAAGAGGATAAAGCAACTCTGGTTGAGGATTCAAGTATTTTGAGCAACAAGGTAAGAGAATTAGAGGAGGAGTTGCTTAGAATCCGAGATCTCAACCGGAGTGTTGAAGACCAAAACAATCATCTCCAAACGCATTTTACTGAAGCGTGTTGTAACCTCGATCATCTTTCTGAGAAACTGCAGAGTGTGAAGCCTGATGAGGAGGTTGAAATTGTGGATTCATTCCAAGAAGCGGATGTTGTTCTTGATATCAAACCACAAAAAGAGTTCAAAGCACAAGATGATGTGATGTCCCCTGACTATGATTCTATGATCCCAAATGACAGGGAAACGAAAGTTGACGAAGATAAAGATGAGATTAAAGATCAAAGAAAATTAGATGCTCTTCTTGATATCGGACCACAAAAAGGGTTCGAAGAACAAGAAGATGTGATGTCCCCTGACGATGATTCTATGATCCCAAATGACAGAGAAACAAAAGTTGACGAAAATAAAGACGAGGTTGAAGATCAAAAAAATGTTGAGGATAGAAAAGATGTTCAAGATCACAGTCTTTCTATTAAAGATCAAGAAGAAGGCCATCGTCAATCCGAGGCCAGCAATAGCCTTGATGATGTTTCTGAACAATGTCAGGATCTGAAGAAACAGGATGAATTTGGGAAGCAGAATTCATCCCCAACAGAGCAAGAAGAAGATCAGCCAAACTGGCAGCAGTTGTTCTTAAATGGGTTAGAGGACAGAGAAAAGATTTTGTTGACGGAGTACACTTCGATTCTTCGAAATTACAAAGAATTAAAGAAGAAACTGTCTGAAGTAGAGAAGAAAAATCGGGATAGCCTTTTCGAATTAACAGTGCAAATGAGAGAACTAAGGAGCGCTAATGTGCTTAAAGATGAGGAGATCCGATCTTTACGTCAAAAGCTGAGCTTTGTGCAAACAAGTTTCGATGAAAATCCGGACACCAGTTTGACAGAATCTGAGGAAACACCCCAGCTTTTGAAGATCCAATCTGTAAATTCGGAGCACCAGCCTTTGTTCAAGTTCTTAGATGATCAACCTGTCGAACCTACAGCAAGAACCAACGAATTAAATGCAACTAATACCGCAGAAATCCCACCAACAGAAGAAGAAGAAGAAGAAGGGATTAAGGTAATTTTTGTTGATGAACCTCACACCGTTTCAACTGTTGAAGAAAAATTCCGAATGGACATTGATGCATTACTAGAAGAAAACCTGGAATTCTGGTTGAGGTTCAGCACATCGTTTCATCAGATACAGAACTTCCAAACTGCGATTCAGGATCTACAGGCCGAGTTGTCAAAACTGAAGGAAAACAAGAAGCAAGAGGGGAGCACTACAGGCCAGTCTCTAAAATCCGACGCCCGGCCGATATACAAACACCTAAGAGAGATACAGACTGAAATGACAGTTTGGTGGGAACAGAATGCATTACTGAAAGATGAATTGAAGACTAGATTCTCATCTTTGTGCAACATTCAAGAAGAGATATCGAAAGTCTCGGAGGCGGCTTCTCGAGCTGAGGTTGTTGAGTTTACTAGTTATCAGGCTGCAAAGTTCCAAGGTGAGGTTCTCAACATGCAACAAGAGAATAACAAGGTTGCAGATGAATTGCAAGCAGGTCTAGATCATGTGAGTGGACTCCAGATTGAACTTGAGAGGACTCTTTCAAAGTTGAATGAGGATTTCGGACTTTCTGGATCAAAGAATCATCGAAGTCATCCCTTCCATATGAAGAACTCAATAAGTCGGTCTCGAATCCCATTGCGCTCGTTCATCTTTGGCAATAAATCAAAGAAGCCGAAACCGTCACTCTTCTCGTGCATGAACCCAGCATTACAGAAACAATACAGTGATCTGAGAGCTGGACTTCCTATGTAAATTGATTTGAAATCATGTTTTTCTTTTCTAATTTATTCTTTTCTATTTTGAAGAAGGGATTTTTTTCTTAATCTGTTTCAATTTCAAGCTGGGAAATTTTTCCTCTACTGTATATGTGATTTCAAGTTTATAACAGTGGATCAATAAAGGAACATGAACAAAAGAATTCCTTGCTGCAACATTCCACTCTCAGGATTCTTGGTAGCTTTGCTCTAATGCTCCTTTTCAGTTCAAGTCAAAATATAACTACAGATGTGAATTCTTTTGCCAAGTCAGTCTCAATTGATTAATAAAAACTCTTTGAAGTTCAATGACAGCTCACCAAATGTTTTCGTTGCATTATTAATTCTTTCCTTCTCATATTCTTATAGAGGATCATTTGATTAGTAGGAATTATTGGCAACTGGGGAGGGTTGGGGATTTGCAATTAATTTGTAGTGGGCTGAGGTTGTGTTTTTTCCTTTTCTTGGCCAGTCCTTTCATGTATATAGGGTGTTAACCACAATTTATAGTAAAGATTAACAAGTATGAAGCTGCATCACAAGCGACTGACATCCTTCAAAACAATTTCAGATGGTTTCCATTGATACAGTGCAGATTATTGGCTTGAGGATCCTTTGGGAGCTTCCTTAATCAATCCCCAATTTGGTTATTTAATGGTAGGTTGCAGCTCCCCTAGATCAGTGCCATGTTTAAAACCATGGTTTTAAATTTCGGCGGCATGCCTGCAAAATATCGCCATTTTCTAGTTTGGCGACATGAAATATGGGGGAATAAAAAAAATAATGCAACCATTTAAAAAATTTGTAATAAAAAGTGAATTGTAATCATCGTCATCATATTCCTTATCCCAACTAGTTGGGGTCAGCAAAAGTAGGAAAATTCATTGAATTCCCCCCTATAGGGTGCGTGCATCCGTACTTGCCTATATATTTGTTAATGTATATATATATGCATAGTTTAGGTCTTTTAGGTGTATTTTACTCCCATTTAAACACTTAAAAAGTTTGGAATTAAAATTCTTTTTTTCCCTCAACATTTCCCCATTATTTCTACAAATTGGAGAAATATTCCACCATTTCGACGATATTTGGCAAAATTTTGCCAGGCTCCTCTTGGCGAAATCTCAGGCAAAATCGAAATTGAAAACCTTGTTTAAAACAGAGAACAGAAGGATGCCTTTTTATCTGTTCTATTATCCCTTATAAGTTGATTTTGGAATGGAACCAACATCTCATAAATGAGAGGCTTAATTTCCGAAAAATATTTGAAATCTTGCATCTCTTTTGAGATCTCATTGGATGATTTTAATTTTATTCTTTTTAATATAGGTTTAAGGACATTACAAATGGTAGCATCAAAGGAATCATTCAGATTCATGAACATCTAATAAATTCCATCTTTTGGAAACATCTAAACAAAGAGGCTATCTCTAAAAATTTAGCAAGACAACCATATTGGACTCATTCCTTTCTCCAAATTCTATTATAATTCTTTCAAGATGCCTACCCATACTAACCAGCAGTTCCTAATATTCACTATTTCTAAGAGCCGATCCATACTTTAGCTACCACTCTCACATGATTGGGTAGAAGGAACATACATATATGCGATCATTTTACTAATTTAACGAATGGATGCTCTCCAAATATCATAAAGTTCGTAGACCAGCAACTGCATCTGTATATGGCGGTACATCATGGTACCTTATAGAGGACCACAAGACACTTCTTGTACTACCTTGGCTCCCCTTCCCTTGGCTATGTAAAGTCCTATGTGATGCATCAGTTCCTGTCATAAATAAAAAGAATGAGAAGAGAAATTTATGCTTTTACTGCAATCTCTTATTCTTATTTTCCATAGGCTTAGTGAATACACACACACACGCCCACAAATGTACATGCGCGCGCGCACACACACACACATACACTAAAAGGAGTTACAATCTTCCAAACTTCAAGAATAATATGGAAACTTTGTTTACTTGAAAACTTGTGAACATTGGTGCTAGTTCATGTGATTCAAGTCCAAGTATACTCTACCAAAACTTAATATTTTGAAGAAATTATGGATTTTTAACCCAAAAATTCACAAGATTGATCTAACATGTGTAAGACATACTCCCAAAGGTTTAAAGATAAAGAATTTGAAACTCATTATTTTTTCCCTTAACCAAAGAAAATTAAAATGATACGTCATTTACCACCCGATAGTCATGATTGTTGAAACTGAAATTTTATGAAAATTGTTTTTGCGTTTTGGCTTTTACCATATTATGGTAATAGTAATACTCAACTTATCATTTTTAAATGTGTAAAAACTGTTATTGTATATAGATAGTACAATATTATTTTACTACTTAGCCCAAGTAAGTTTATAATACATTTTATACTAAGCCGAGTCCACATGTCCTCAGCTTTGGGGATTAGACAAGTCTGACACTTGAACACACATCTGCACCTAACACTCACACCCGAGTCCATGTAACATCACTCTCGAATAACAAGAGATCTCAGGCTTGATCCAAAAATCAAGCCCATTACAAAAAAGATAACCCAAAGCACCTAACACTCACACCCGAGTCCATGTAACATCGCTCTCGAATAACAAGAGATCTCAGGCTTGATCCAAAAATCAAGCCCATTACAAAAAAGATAACCCAAAGAGGGTTTGTTAGCTACTAATCCAAAGAATACCCAAGAGAAGAGCAATCACTTAAGAAAGAAGACAGCAGACAAGCACAAGCCTGTACTTGGGCCAAGGTTTTAAATTTCGCCGGCGAAATATTGCCATTTTCTAGTCTGGAGCCACGAAATATGGGGCGATATTTCGGTGATATTGCCCCATTTCGGCGATATTTTGGTAAAATTTCGACAACACCCCAGCACCCCGGCGAAATCTCAAGCAAAATCGAAATTTAAAACCTTGCCATGGGCCTATAGCCACATCAATGAAAAGCAATGTAGTTAGGTGGAGCTAGTTAAGAGGGAGTTTTTCGTTCTTTGATGTAATGTATCCAATGTACTGGGGCGTATTTCACCTTGATTTAGATGAAAAAATATAGTTTTTCTTCTTCTTCATTTATTTCTTCTCTTTAGTCAGAGGTAGCCCATTTTAGGGCATAATTAATGGTTCTAGAGTCCCAAACCAGGAGTACAAACCCCACAAACAAGTATACACCACCACTAAATCATATATAAGTGGTGGTGTTCTAGAGATACAAGCTTTGAGCCTAATCATATCCCAGAGGCTCGAATAAATTACAATTCTGACATCACGAATCAAGGATTATTCAAATAGGGAACACACGAAAAGTGTTGAAAAGTGATCAAAAAAGACAGAAACATCTGTTGTATAGACAAAATAGAATTACCAAATTAAGAAATAGAATTGCAGAAACAACATGGGAAAGTATGAGTCATATAGAAGAGCGCTTTTGAAAGAAAAAAAATGATTTGGTTCCAAGAAAAATCAATCTGAAAAAAATACAAATTAATGGCTAAAATATTAGAATACAAAAATAAATATCGTCTACTGACTAGTATAAGAAATTATAGAATGCATGAACATATGTGGCAGAGCAATTGATCCTTTAGCAAAATGAAGAAACCATTCCCACTAAGAAATGTAGGAAAAGCAATTAAACTACTAGATATGGAAGGGTTCCTGCTGTAAAAAAATAAAAAAGGAAAAGAAAGAAGCTCCTGCAAGTGTACACTTATAGTGTTTGTGAGAAAATAATAAATGCACTTTATTTTAACTTGGAGAATGAAATAAAGTATGAGTAAATTTGTCAAATCGTGAATCGAATCGAAAATCATTAGGGACCACTTAGAATCGAATCGTAAATCGTAAGATTCATAGTAATTTTAGTAGAAGTAGGATTTGGGATTTGTGTTTTGGGATTTTTCTTAGGAAAAGGCACTGTTTAAAATACGTAAACAATATTTCTTTATGTATTCAATTGTTTTAGAGTACTACTCTCTATACAAACAAGGATCAAACGAGAAAAAGGGAAATCGTTAAATAAAAAAAAAAAGCGGTCATTTTTCTTTGGTGTTGCAGAGTTGAATTGTACGATTAAATCGTAAATCATAAGATTCAATGTATAGATCATATGATTCAAACATAAATCGATTTTTTCACTAATTTGAATCGATCTAGGGTCGAATCGAATCGTAAGATTCATACAATGAATTGTAAGAGTTTAACAACAGACAGATGCATTTAATACCAATAACCTTAACATTATAATCAAATGTAAATCCAAAATTTACAATTAAATGTACCTGTGGGTGAGCTACAACATCTTTGGTGTTTCTCACAATATGAACAGGAATGTCATACGTAGCACAGCCACGGGAGTATACCATTACATCCTCAAGAGGATGGAGAAAACCACGATTTCTCGCAGATAATGTAGAACAGACGAAATCTAGCACGCAGATATCTGTGCATATCCCTACAACCAAAATCTTCAGACATATATGAACATCATTACTAAAAACTCGAACAAACCATTATATGATCCATTGATTTAATCAAATAGAATGCAGAAAGAAAGATAAGTCTCTTATTAAAAAGTAGTGTATACTTACAACTTTGATGTTGTTGGTTTTAATCCAATCTATGAAAACATTGGAGCCATCTCTCTCAATAGAACCAAGGAACCCATCGATGCAATCTTTGCGCCTAATTGTTACATTTGGTTCTTTCTCCAACCATTGCAGAGCTGCAAATGAAATGAAGAAAGCATCATGATACACACACACATCGATGCAATCTTGATGCCTAATTGTTACATTTGGTTCTTTTTCCAACCATTGCAGAGTTACAAATGAAAGGAAGAAAGAATCATGACTCACAAACACACACCGACACACACACATGCGCGCGATGCAATCTTTGCACCTAATTGTTATATTTGGTTCTTTTTCCAACCGTTGCAGAGCTGCAAATAAAAGGAGGAAAGCACCATGACACACAGACACACACACAGACGATGCAACCTTTGCACCTAATTGTTACATTTGGTTCTTTTTCCAACCATTGCAAAGCTGCAAATGAAAGGAAGAAAGCATCATGACACACACACACATGATGCAATCTTTGCAACTAATTGTTACCAAATGAAAGGAGGAAAGCATCATGACACACACACACACGCACAGACGATGCAATCTTTGTGCCTAATTGTTACATTTATTTATTTTTTTCCAACCATTGCAGAGCTGCAAATGAAAGGAAGAAATAATCATGACACACACACACACACACGATGCAATCATTGTGCCTAATTGTTACATTTGGTTCTTTTTCCAATCATTGCAAAGCTGCAAATGAAAGGAAGAAAGCATCACACACACACACACACACAATGCAATCTTTGCGCCTAATTGTTACATTTGGTTCTTTTTCCAACCATTGCAGAGCTGCAAATGAAAGGAAGAAAGCATCGCGCACACACACACGCGCACAATGACTCTAAAACATAAAAGTTGCTCTTTTTTCTTTTTCTTTTTCTTTTTTTTTTCCAATTTACCGAGATTAGAAGAGAAAGAGAAATAAGTACCAGGAACTAGATTCGACTCATCGGTTCCGACTATACAGTGAGGAGGATATGGGTGCTCAGGTTTATCAGGATGATGACTATCCAGGAAAGCCAGAACAGGCCAGATCTTCTTACAGAAAACTCCGGCCAGCCTTATGGACTCGTCGATCATTGCAGATATCTGTTCATTGGGCTCCCTTGGAGCCTGAACACAAAACGTAATCCCTCCACAGATAAGAACTCAATTAAATAAATTTCTAGAGAAACCCAAACAATGAATTAACAGTATAGCAATTAAAATCTTTAGCCCCAAATCCAAAAGATAGCTAGACAAACCTCTCTGTTCTTCAAATACGTTAATCATGGACTCGATTTCAGTTCATTGACCAGAAAAAAAAAAAACAAAACAAAGCAAAAACAAAAACACGAATCTTATCAACGTGACATGAAGCAACCGGAAAACAGAAGCAAAGCAAAGAACCCCAGATCAAAAAAATCCATCTACGTATCAAAAAAATTAAAACATTTCTTTGATTTTAACACATTCAAACAGAGAAGCAAAGAGAACCAAAATATGAAAATAATAATAACCAGAGAATCAAAACCAAGAACATCCCGAATGACAAAACTAAGTCAACTCCATCAAACCAGACGGATTAAGGGGAAAAGGGTCTGTGGTATATGGTCACCAGATTGCCAGCTCCAACGGTACAAAAGCCATTGACGACGTCCACGAGAACAAGACCGGTCGTAACATCACCAGATAGAACCAGAGATTCCTGCTGAAGGGGAAGCTCTCTCTTCAATAGATCTATCGTCTGCGACGCCATCTCGATTCACTACGGATTACGCAATGAATTACAGTTCCCTCTCTCTCTCTCTCTCTCTCTCTCTCTTTCTCTGTGTTAATCAACCGAAAAAAAAAAAAAAAAAAACGAATTATATACTGGTTTCTTGTTGTTTTGCTTCTCTTCCTCTTCTTCTCCCTTTCCTTTTCCTCTTTTTTGATTTGATTCGGTACCAAAAGCAAACAAAGGCAACGATCCCGCCGTGAATGCAGAGTATCTAACTGAATCTTTCTCTTTTGTTCACCAATGGCGTCGTAGCCATCCCGTGCGGGTCCCATTCTCATCAAAAGTAAGGCAACCGTCTGATCTTCTTGCTAGCGATGACTTGATTCGAGGCGGGCTGAAGGTCTCCGTCGCTTGACCTTGACGTGAATGGTGGGCAGACGAGGCCGACAAGAAACCTGGTTTCTTGGACTTGGCTGTTTGGAATCTTTGGATCATATTATAGAGCTGATTAAAGAGCTTAAACTTTAAAATAATTTTATAATTCATATTAATTTGGAGATTGATTCTAAAATTCTCGGCTGAGCCATAATCTAAATTAAATATAAGAACAATTTTTTTGGTTTGAGTCCGGCCCGGCCCGAGTTTTGGGCTTAACAATACTTGTTTAAGCCTGCTCATGATATCATTTGCCAAGCCCAAACCAGCTCGGTAAAAGTATTACTACTTTGTGGTTGTTAGGGAGTCCAAGTCTCCACTAGTAGAATGTGAAATTCTCACTACTAAACTATAACCATTGGATGATGATGAGATTAAGTAAAAGCTATATATTATTCGGTAATATTGTTATTAGTCTTCACATCCTCAGATTGGGCCGAATTGGACTAGTATAATATAAACCTAAACCCAACAACTAAACGGATCTTAACTTTCAGCTCGACCCGATTCCACTGCTACTAATCCTTGCCCAAACCCACACCAATTAGGTTTAAAGACTCGAGATCGAGGATCGGACTGATCCGGATCCAGTGCAAAAATGAATCGCCTAGTTTTATATATATATATTTGTCTTATGGATAAGGTTGACCGATCGTCAGAATGGCGATACCGGATTAGTTCAAAGCGATAACGATTTGCACTATTCAATTTATAAATTAAAAAACAAAAAACAAAAAAAACATTGGATTGGTTGTACCGATCGGTCCTTACCAATATCGGTTGGAACGGTCCGATCCAAAGCCTAGTATTGTGGTTTGGAACAGGACCGGTCCTAGTTGATCTCGATATAGACCGAGAGGTATGGACCGGATCGGTCCGATCCTTGAAACCTTGAGCCCAAATATAGGACCAAGCTGATCGGGCCGGCGGGTCACTCAGCTCATTGCCACCGGAAGCATACTAGACTGAGAAAAAAATCAATAGTTTTTATTTAAACAATTAGGTGCCATAGTTCCAGTCGCTTTCCATACCAGATCCGGAGAAAAAAATGGAATCGCTGCGATTTAGATTCTCGCCAGTTTCTTCGGTTGATTTGTTTTTGTCATCGTCTTCACCGTTTCATATCTCTAGGATTTCAAGACCTAGATTTCGAATCGTTCTTGGCCCGAAAATTTACATGAGATTGGAAGTTTCCTCCAACTCCGAGATCACGAACGCTTCTCACATGGATTTATCGACGAAGAATTCCAAAGAAGTGAAGCTCTGGGGCGGACGATTTGAAGAAAGTATTACGGACGCTGTTGAGAAGTTCACCGAATCGATTTCGTTCGATAAGGTTCTTTACAAACAAGATATCATAGCAAGTAGAGCTCATGCTACAATGCTTGCTCAACAGGTTCGCTTCCGATTTACTTTGAGCATTTTAGGATTTTGATTCGGTGAAAATGTTTTTTTTTCTTATTTGTTTGCTTTAATGCTTGTACGCTCAGTTAATTCATGGAATTGTAGGGTTTAATCACTGTCAGTGATAGGGATAGTATCCTGCAAGGTCTTGATGAGATAGAGAGATGCATTGAAGCTGGAGAGTTCGTATGGAGAACAGATAGAGAGGATGTGCACATGAACATTGAAGCAGCGCTTACTGATTTAATTGGTGAGCCTGCGAAGAAGCTCCATACAGCTAGGAGTAGAAATGATCAAGTTCAAACGGATTTTCGTTTGTGGTGTCGTGATGCTATTGATAGAATCATCACACGCATCAAACGCCTTCAGGTAGTTTCTTGCAATTCCTTATGTTTGTCCATTTAACTGATACTTTCTTTTCAAATGGTGTTAGTATAGAAAAATGGTAGAGAGGAATAAGCCATTTTTTTAAAGTTTCTTTTTTTGATTTTAGGATTATCCAGTTTGATTGTGAAACCTATTAGGTGGAACCAAATTGTTTGAATGGTTAGTACTCTTGTTCGTGCTCTCGATGTGGGTGGTGTATGGTATTTAAAAATAGAATTTTATGCTGTGTTCAGTGATTTCAGTCCTAATTACTGTCTCTACTGCATAGTGGATAGTGCATGAGCATTAATCTAATTTAACACAACAAAGAAAAGGTATAAATTTTATTCATGGATTCTTTGACTATTAAACTAAAATTCGTTGATCCTGGTCCTACTACACAGGCACAAACATAAATCTAGTTTGATACAAAAAAAGTTTAAATTTTATTCATGGATTCTTTGGCCACTAAACTATTTATGTTGTTGATCATGGCCCTATATAACTGGAATAACTTCAACACATGCGACCAAGCAAACAAACTCTAGAAGTACGAAGACGTTATACGAAGAAACATGTTCTATCAATCTTCTTTTGGAATTTTTGTTTTCATTTCATTTTTTCCAATAAATTTTTGTCGATGTCAGGTGAATTTTCTAAGGCTGACTAGGTGATTGAACTAGTGTGCCCTCCAACTGAATCAATATCTGGTATAGGTATAAAGCATTGATTAATTCTGTATGTACGATGCAGAAGATAGATACATGATAAGTGTGCAACATAATGGATAGATGAGCTAAAGAAACAATGCACAAAGGTGATGTACTAAGTTTTAAAAAAACAGTGTTATGTTCTTCAGATGTGTGAGACATGGGCGTCAAAATGTGATCCTATGTTCAACTTTTTTTGCTTAAAAAAATAATTATAAATCAGAAAATAGTTGCAAAAAGTTTTATGGAGTAATATATTCATCAAGAAAAAAAAAAGAGTTTTAAGAAGTAATGGAGTATTATCTATGTAAGGGTGCTTAAAAAGGCCTCAAGGCGAAGCTCAAGAAAAATGACTTGAGGCTTTGTGTGAGGCTTACTCCTTACAGGCTTATCCCATGATCCTCGCATCTTCATGTGTGGAGCTTAGATGAAACTCAGGCCTTTTTTCTAAGTTAGAGTTATCTTCACATTTTTATTTATATGTTTAAAATTGATATTTTTATAATAAAATTGAATGTATTTAAGCTTCATAAACTGTTTTAAGGTTCAATTCTTACGCATTAAGCTTGTAGACGTTGAAAAGATTTAAGTACTATGCATTATCCTTTTCATAACTCCTTTTTCCCAATATTTTTCTTATTTTTATGGGTATGTTAAATATTTTGTGTTATTCTTTTCTTTTCGGTAGATATATTTTATCTTATGATTGTGAAGTTCATGTCTTACTCGTTGACGCTTTCGTCCATTGGTCATGTAAAACACCTCTTTTCATGTTTTAATAACAAATTAATCATAGTTTAGAAAGTTTTAATGAGGAGTTAAAAGGGTTATATTTGATGAAATTCACGAACCTAGAACCTTGAGTGTTCTCCTTGAGCCTCACCCTGAGCAAGCGTTGCAGTGTGGGCTTTGCATGCCCTATACAACACTGGTGACGTACTGTTGTTGACTTACATTTGGGATGTGTATCTTTTTAGCAGCTAGTACAAACTCACTGGATCTACTAATGGACCCTTTGGCTAAAGGGTTTGATGGATCCCCCCTCTCCCCCCTCTATGAGTACAAACACACACACCAATGGATTGGCCAAATTTAACCACCTTCCATTTTTGTTAACCTTGTAATGTATTGTTCATTGTTAATAAATACAGTTACAACTAGATTATGCTATAAGCACAGGTGAAATTGCAAATATGGCAGAAAAAAAGACTTTGTTACTTTACCTGACATTGTGTCCCATCCCAATACTTCATTCTTCTATATTGTATACTCATTAATTATTTTCCGGAACCTGTATATTATCCCTGGTTTTACTACCATGTAGTATTGGTTCACTCTGAAAGGGTAGTTCCTAGTATTTTCATCATTACACAATCCCTTATAAATTAGGTTGCTTTATTTCAGTCCGTGCCTTATTATGTTCTTCTTTACGGTGCTTTGGTCCTGCTCTTACCCATTGAAAAAATATATTGTGTAATTTGCAGGTTGCATTATTAACCTTGGCAGAAAAGAATGAAGGCTTGATTGTTCCTGGTTATACACATTTACAAAGGGCTCAACCTGTTTTACTGCAACATCTTCTCTTAGCATATGTTGAGCAGGTTTGAATTGATTCAGCTTCACATTTTTGTAGGTTGTAGTGGAAAATTTAAGTTTGAGTTTGGCAAGCAATGATATTAGGATGGGGATATTTATGTTAGTAGTAGTGTTCTTGAGACTGGTTAATTCGCTAAATAGATTTTTTTTTCTTTAATTTTGTCCCAGTATGAAATGAAGGTATACATTCGAGACTTTGAGTTTGGCCTAGAAAATAAGGTAGAGAGGTTTATATTAGTAGTGTTCATTTGCCTGATTAATCCAGAAAATATACTTCTCCCCACCTCCCTCTTTTAATGTCTAGCTCTGTATGACAAGAAGCTGTACACATTATAACAATATAAATAGTTCCTTTTTCTTAGTTTGTATAACATTACATATATGCATTATGTCAATTCATTGTTTGGACTGGTGTTGTTTGGTGACTGTCAGTCGAAAGAAGTCTATTTCCTAATTGTTGTACAATTTTTAACAATATACTTATAATTGTTAGTTCAAGATAATATCCATCTGATAAATTGGCAACATGGACGCCTCTAGGAACAAGAACAAGGAAACAGCATCTTAACCTCTATTAGATTATAAAAGCTTCAATTGAATCTCCAAACCTTCTAATAGAACATTGGCCTCCATGTTTGTTAAAATCCTCTAGAGGAAACAAGGATAGAACCAGGGCGGAGCCAGGATTCTATTGTAGGGGGGGAAAGATTTGATAAAAAAGCCTTATCTTTATATAATGTTTCATGATTCATCAAAAAAGAAAAGATTTGATAAAAATTCGGTTTTCGGTTTGACAAACTATTTTTGACAAAAAGAAGACAAAATTAATACTATTTTTATATTCTACACACACACTCACACACATACCTTCAAAATATCTCCTTACCTATATTGGTACCGCTTATTTGAGCTGGAGTTCAATCGCCCACCTTGATCATTCCTTTTTCACTACAGCCACTCTTGGCTCAATGGTGGACTCTTATTCAGTTATGAACACCAAATCTTGAAGTTAGAAGTACCTAGAATTTCTTGGGGTTTCTTGCTGAGGAGATGCTATGTGGGGCAGGGGGGTTGACTATTTGTATTTTGCCTTTTGAATCCTTATCGAGCTTTGAGTTGGATGGGACTACATTGTGCATTCCAATTTTTTTCTTTTATATTTATATATTTAAACCTTTCACACTACCACCATCCCACCATTGCCCTCAACCCTCCACCACCCACCCAACCCCACCACCCACCCAACCCCACCACCGTCACCACCCCACCACTACCACCCCACCATCACCACCACCACCACCCCCACCCTCACACCACCACCCTCACACCACCACCATCACCCCACCACGGGTGCAGATCGTCTACACCGGCTTCAGTCCACCCAAGCGCACACTAAGTTGACGTTTTATATTTTTTAATAAAAACAAAAAAACAGTCCTTCATCTTCTTCCTCATGCACCTCCATCTTCTTCCTTACGCACGTCAATTCGGCCATTAAATCCCAGCCGAGCTCACCTGCTAAAAGGGGGATTCTTCTTCTTCTTCTAATAGTGGGAAAAATCTCACCCAAACCAGTTCTTGAAGCCCCATTAAAACCACTTAAAATCCCTTCTTAAAACCCTCAAAAATCCCTTTGAT
>JAUPMG010000014.1:11854021-11883472 GCA_031762675.1 Pachysandra terminalis | reverse complement strand
AAAGTGGACTTTTTATTTTTTATTTTTTTTTCTCTAAAGATCCAACCTGAATAAAAATGCCAGGACTGGGTTCCCATGTGGCATGATTTTTCATCTCGTGCTCCTTAGTCCATCCATAACTTCATGGTACTTCACGCACCCATGCATGGCCCCGGGTCTCAATCATCGTTAGCCGCACTTTTTTTTTTCTCTCTTTTTCTTTCCTTCTCTTGGTTGGAGAAAGCTTGACCTCAAGTTTTTAAAGTTTTAGGTGATTTCCTTTTAACCAGATCATAAATATTCTATCTTGTTGAAGTCATCCTTTTTATTTGATTTGCCCATCTTGAGATCTTCCTATCCTTTTATGTCCTGTCTTGATTGAACATTAATTACCTCTGATTGTACTTGTGTGTGCTTTGCTGCTTGTGATGAATCATGTCATTCAGCAGGCCTTCGAATTGTTTGATATAGACCTAACATGATCGTCATTGAGATCAGTCTTGCATGATTTGTCCACATTGTGTATTATTAAAAATAGCGTTTCCTCAACTTTTACTTCCGACAATGTTAAATCATAAGCCTTGAAATTTTTCTCTGCATTGTTGCTTGCTCAACTACCATAGGTGGTGGAGGACTACATTATGACATTCACCTGTTTTTACTAAAATATAGGCATCCTTCTTCTCACTGTTTGCAATGCTTTGTTTTCCCACCCAAGTTGTTTCAAGAATAATATGCCACTTCATGAAGACATTTTTGTGCCATGCATCATTAAAATATCTTTGAATGAATATTTGACCAAAGACCTTTTTTCTGACAGTAACTGTGTCTTGTATTGAGATTCAAAAAGATATACATCTTTTGGGAAATGAGAAAATCCCGTGGTAACCAAAATACGTTTGTTTTATTTATCTCCATCTATAATGTATTGGCTACCTTTGCCATGATTTCTAACACCTTCCTGAACTCCCTTTCCACCATACAGAGTAACCAAGATAAGCTGTGAAATCAACTTTCTTTAAGTTTTAAATAACTAATAACTAGGGCATGGAAATCAACGAAATTAGGGTTTCTTGTATGTGAGCTAACAGAAGTAGAAACAAAAATCAATGTATAGGGGTTTAGAAGCAATTATACAACTGAAAGTGGTCCAAATAGAACTTTGAGAAGTTGAATTGAAAATTTGGATTACTTCCCCTGTTTGACAAATGCCCCATGTTCAAGAACAAAAGGAGATTATACACAAAATGTGGCATTTTCATTAGATTTCTTGTATAGTTTCTGTAATCAGTGATGAAACTTGGGGATCAGAAGGTTTCAGAGCATCAAGCACATTGGATCTATGCAACAAAAGGCCTGAATCCAATGATCTGGATGATTGTAAGGCATTCTCAGAGGATGGAACTAGAACTTACAAGCAGTGTTTTAAATATCTCTTTCTCTGGAAATTTCGCCACCATAACTTCGGGGAAATTTCGCCGAAATTTTGGGAGATATTTTCGTTTTGGTAGAATATTTCGCCAGATGGAGAGAAAAATTAGGAAAATTTTGGAATTTTTGATGAAACTTCAGGGATTACTTAAACATATGTAAACACACAAATAACTCAAAATGTAACAATAAATAGCTATACATAGTGATGAACATACATCAAGGGATCTAAGTAACATACGCGCTACCAGCCTATCAATATAAAATGTGAAGTGCCATCCATACAAAGTCAAAATACAACAACATTGAAAGATTCACGTTTCCGACTTCTTTCAGCTTTCATCCATCATAAATCCCTTAAACTATGTCAAATGTATGTTGATGCATCAAATAGATGCATTGACATGCATTTTCAACTTAATAGAACTAGATTTATGCAAAGGAAAGCAATTTAAAACAAAAATGTATTAGATGTTGGGCATACCTTACTAATCTTCAAATACGATCTTCACTTCCCTTATCACTATTATCAAATTTGTATCATAACCCCGAGGGATTGCCCCAATGGTCACTTGCAACTGGTGCCTCATGAAGCACCAGGTTTGGAGTTCAATTTTGCGGGGGGCCGTTTCACTCGGGGCCACTGGAGGCTTACCCGGTCATTAACTTCAAGGCCTTAGGGATTAGTCGTGGTGTGCACAAGCTGGCCCGGACACCCAAGTTATAAAAAAAAAAAATTGTATCATGTTTTTTTTTTTTTTTTGTCTTTTAAATCAAATCTTTAAGAAGCGCAAAAAATAAAAAATAAAAAATAAAAAAAATTGGGCTTAGAATGGTAGAAATAGGGGTTTCGGTCGGCATTTAACTGAATAATTTAAATTTCCTCAATTCCGACCGAAACGCATTTAGAATATATTGTGTTATCCCCCTCGTCGGGTATTTAACTGAATAACTTATCTAACAATTCCAAAATCAAGGTGATCGAAGATTTTTTTTTTCCAATGAAAGATCTAGCCTAACGGGGGTCGGGGGTATAGTGTTAAGTATCGGCCGATCCCGAGTCGGATCTGCCGATACAACTTGGGATCGGCTTGGGACGAGTCACGATCCCCCCTAAAAAATTTTATGATTTTTTTTTAAAAAAGAAAATTTTGGGCATGTTTGGATCTACCGATCCCAAGTTGGATCGCCATATCGGACCAAGACAATCCCCGATCCGATACCAAGTTTAAACACTAGGATCATGAGTAGTTTTTGATCTCACGCTTCTTGATTACAGGCACCTATGCATGCTCTTGAATCTTGATTATTGCCATATGCACCAATTTCTGATTGTCTGGTTCATCTTATAGATTGTTTGTTCTTTATGGTACTTTTCTTGGCATTATTATTGCTGCATTTTATTTTAGTTTACTATATGATCTTCGACAGTTGTTTCTTTCACCCCATAAATAGTATTTTTAGCTCACTTGGGACCCATTGATATTTGAGGAAACAGGAAGCGATATTGTTGGATCTTCTTAGAGTCATCAGTCACCATCGGGCACGGCTTGCCACACCCATCCGTACAGTTCAGAAAATATATGCTGCTGATGCAGACATGGAAAATGTTCCGTTTGCAGAATCCACCTACACTGGTACCAGAGCAGCTACAAATCGTCCTCCCCTCCTTATTGAGCCGCCTTACAAAATTAATGGGGATGATAAAACAAAACGTGAAAGTAAGGTCACAGCAGTGTCCACTTCTGATTTTAAGTCAGAGGCCAAGGTTGGAACAACAGCAGTGCCTGACTACAAAGCAGATGCCAAGGTTAGGACAACGTCTACATCTCACTACAAAGCAGATGCCAAGGTTAGGACAACGTCTACATCTCACTCCAAAGCAGATGCCAAGGGTGAAGCAACACCAACGACTGGTGGCAAAGCAGATGCCAAGGATGGAGCACTGCCACCAATGACTGACAGCAAAGCAGATGCCAAGGTTGGAAGAACACCGTTGGTTACCTCCAATGTAGATGCCAAGATTGGAGCAACATTGAGATCGAAGTCAGATCCAAAAGTCAAAATAGATGATTCGAAGATGGATGGCAAGGTTGCAGCATCAATATCCAACTTCGATAACTCTAAGGTTGTTGCAATGTCCGAATCCAAGGCCTCGGGCTCAGTCTCCAGTGGTTCAGTCCTGAACAAGTCCAACAAGCAACCCAAAAAGACAATTCCGGTAGATGCACCACTGCAGAAGATGAGTAACAATGGCAGTTTTCATACAACGACGAAGTCACAGATTGAGGGCCTGGACTCAGTAGGTCTAGATTCCCAAGACAGGACCCAACTGGAAGCCACAGATAGGGGTGAAAAAGCAGGCCTGGACTCAGTAGGTCTAGATTCCCAAGACAGGACCCAACTGGAAGCCACAGATAGGGGTGAAAGAGCAGGTGTTCCTCCACTTACAAAACAAGAAAATGATGGGCTACCTGATACCTCTCCGGCGATAGCCAGGCCTATTCTAGAAGATAATATAGTCTTAGGTGTTGCTCTGGAGGGCCCGAAACGAACCCTTCCCATTGAGGAAGAAATGGCTCCCTCTCCAACCTCGGCAGACGTGAAGGCTTGCCGAAATAGGGATGGGTCTCAATCTACTGCAAAGGATAAGAGAAACAGTCAAGTTCCTACAGGTCCTGGTGCAACGGCTGGGGATAGGCAGGATCAGAAAAGGTCATGAATCCTGATGTACTTCTCTCTTGATGTAACGTTGTCCAGAAAATGTTAATTAGCTCTCATGATTGTAATCGTTAATAGATGTATTATTTTGCACTTTTCACTAATGAGTTTGCAATATATCATATAGAATTATAATGATTCCTGCAGAATTTATGGAATGATCGACTTCTAGTCTCAAATGTTCATTAGCCTTATGGATGGTTTTGCTTCCAAGGGGTCTTTTAAATGCTATATCGAGTCTTGCAGGTCGGGCATTGCTCTGTTCAATAGGCAAATACATACGACCTGCTCTCTCTGTCTCTCTCTCCCTCTCACACACACACAGAGGAGATTCTGACCATCCCATGCTCTTGTTCAATGGAAAGGGAGATAGTTCCCTTCAGGACTAAAGCTGCTTTCGGCCCGGCTTGTGCTTATGGATAAGCACACATTGAATCAGTTGCTCGTTGGAGCACTTATCCACAACAACAATAAACTGTTTATTTGAAGAAAATAGTGTTTGCTAAATACATTTATTTAAGTGCTTATGAAAGTTTAGGGGTAAAAAAGATGTTATTAAAGTTTAGAAATAACATTTATTTTTAAGTGCTTATGAAAGCTTAGGCGTAAAATAAGTATTTTAAAAATATTATTAAAGTTGTGAAATAGCTTAACACATAAGAGCTTGGGAGAAGCTGCTCTTATGGGTAGCCTTCCTCTAGTGCATATGGGTAAGCATTTACCCAGATGCGCTACCAAACACATTTAATTTTTAAAAATGCTTATATAAGCTACAAGTTGCAATAAGTACTTAATACAAGCCGGGCGAAACGCAGCCTAAGATCCTTTCCTCCCCATGCCTTCATTAGGACATGCAATTTGGTCGCTAACATTTTCTTGATTTTACTTTCCGGTAAGAAACCTAAACACAAACCCCAGGTTTACTGCAAAAATAAATAAACAACTCAAGAAAATAATGTAAACACACAAAACTTAAGAAGTTCATACGATTCGGCAGTAGATCCATACAAGAGATAAAAAAAACAATTCCAACAACCAATAATCTGGGAATAACTGGAAAGTCTAAACCTGGTGATCAGTCACATACGAGACATTCAGCTCAATCATTCACTAACCTGTTTAGAACATTTTGCTCAGAACTAGTATGATAAAAGGACGAATCGTTATAACGGGTTTAGGGTTTTAGGGTTTAGGGTTGGCACAGGTATGAAAGCACGTTCAAATTGCGCGCATCATACCATGCTGCCGGCAGCTCAACCCCTAGACTATCAAGAAAAAAATTCTTCTTTTTCCAGTTCAGACTCTTTTCAGCCAATATGTATAATTTAAAAGCTTATTAATACAACAATACTTACAGAAGTCAACTTTCTCATATTGACATCTTTCTTCGTAACCGTCTCCTATCTGCTTAATAACTAGGCTGCAACTGTTTTTGTTTTCACCCCAATTTTTCTCCAGGAAACATTTGGCATAATCTGTTTCGTGTCAACGCGATCCTTGAACTTGATTGCAAAATTGAGCAACGAGTCGAGAATAGACTCCGAGAGGAGGTGTGGTTTGAGGCCCAATTCGATGAGTTTAGTGTGCTTCGCATTGTAATAATGTTCTTCTGCCTCCACACGTGGATTGGGAACAGATATGGTTTGCACATCTAGTCCAAGCTTCTCCCCTGTTTTAGTGACGAGAGTGGCAAGTTCATTGACCGAGAACTGTTCGGTGAACTGATTGAAAACCCGAAACTCACCGGGTTGTGCTGGATGTGCAATAGCAAGCTCAACGCACTGGACTGTATCTCTTATGTCAAGGTATCCCCTGGTCTGAATCATGAAAAGGAAATGTAAAGGAGTAAATTAAGACTAAAGAGAAGTATTTACTGTACTTATCAAAGTAACAAGGATAAATAACTGAGCCTATCAATCACATTAAACTTTCCACGACGTAATACACAGGACCATAACCTAGTGTAGGCCCTGCTGAAGCAGGGTCACGTGATCCCGGTGACGAAATACACAAGAACAAAAATTATGATTCTGATTGCAGAACCTGGGGCCACTTTTGATTTAGCCCCTTAGAACTAGGCAAATTTTTAATGTAGAGAAAACAACCTATTAGCATATAGTGTACATAGTGCACTCGCGTAGGAGATATTGGGCCTAAAAGTTCGATTGGACCCACCAAGGAGATCTTCATGATCAGAAGATAAAACCACAAGGTAAGAAGAAACATCTGACCTGAAGTTTTTATCTCTTCGCCATCATCATGGTTTCCTGATATATGATGACTCAGATTGTGAGAACCAACTAAATAATTTCGTTGTTGGCACAGAGTATGGCCCATAAAACAGTGAGTTCCAACTCCATTTATTTGTTTTATATGCATCATACAAGAAAGACAGCTATTTCTCCAATTCTTTTATCTTGACAACATAATTCGTAATAAAAGCATGAAATATAACAACAGTTTGATGTGGTAGCAGAAGTAGTAGACTGAAAAGAGCAATCTTACCTGGCCCCCTTTGCCATATACTGTAAGTGGGTGACCAACGGCAGCCTGAACACAAAACCTATTCAATGCCGTTCCAAAAACTCCATCATAATCAAACCTATTGCAGAGCTCTTCGTGCATCTGAGTCTCATCTGTTCTCAACCCATAAACGACTCCTTGGTTCAGATCAGTGGCTCTGATTCCCCATGCCTTACAAGTAAAGGCTATGTTATTTGAATCATGGACCTTACTCAGGTGGTAAAACGAACTTGCTTGCTTCGGATAAGGTAAAGTATCTGTTCTTCCATTATGCGTAATTGTTATGTAGCCCTCCTCAATATCAATGTTCGGAGTTCCATATTCCCCCATGGTCCCGAGCTTCACCAAATGACACTCATCTCTAAATTCCTTAATAGCAAACAAAACATTTAGTGTTCCAATTACATTGTTGTTTTGTGTGAACACAGCTCTGGACCGATCAATCATGGAATATGGGGCTGATCGTTGTTCCCCAAAGTGGACAACAGAATCAGGTTCAAAGGACTTAAAGGTTTCTGCTAGAAACTCGAAATCGCAAATGTCACCGATGTAGAGTTGGATGGTTTTTCCGGTGAGAGATTTCCAACGGCAGAGGCGGGCGTGGATGGAGGAAATGGGGGTAAGGGAGTCAAGGCCAAGTTGGTGATCGAAGAGGCGGCGGACAAGATTGTCAACAATGGCAACCTCATAACCTTTGTTGGAGAGATGGAGGGCTGTGGCCCAGCCACAGTAGCCATCTCCACCAATTACCATGACCCGCTTTGGCTTGGATGGTCCATCGGTGTTGTGATGAGAACCAGAGTTGGGTTGTGTTTTAGCTTCTTGGCTTCTAGGGAGTGTGGTTGCGCAGACAATACTGCATCTTAAAGGTCTATCACCACGAGAGAAAAGCCCTTTTAATGGAGATTTGGAACTTTGTAAAGCAAGAGAAGTAGGAAAGGTTGTGGTACATTGCCTCAATGGTTTGAAGTAATTTTTGCCATTCGATGAGGTTTTTATAGAGCAACAAATAGAAAGTAAATGTGCCATTTTGCAGACCAGTAATTCCCGCTAATGGTAGTCCCTGCACACATACATACACACGCATGCAAAACAAACATCAAAACGCCTTAGTAATTATGGTTAATACCTCAGAAGAACTCAGTAAGGCCAATATTATACTGGTAAAATTTTAAGTAAAAAACAAAGATAAAGTGGAACTTTACCTTAACAGCAGAATACCAACATCTACCTGAATGCTTCACAAATGATTCATAATTTACCTCATACGCACTCAGAACTTAGAAGGTCTGAAGATGAAAAAATGTCATACCTAACCAGTTAAAAGTTTATCAAAGAAGAAAACAACAAACCAATAAGAAAAAGAAAGAAAAGAAAAATAGTCATATGGAGGAACATTATTGCATCATTATACCCCATCCCTTCTTTTTTTTAACGAATAACATAACTACTAGAAAAATGTTTGAAGATTGTACAATGGTAAAAAAAAAAAGGAAATGTACCACAAAGAAAGTCCCGTCAGAAGCACAGGACCTAACAAAAAAAAAGGCTAAAAGAACATCACTATAGATAACACCTCCAATAACACAAAACTCCTAGAATCACCCATCAAGCTCCTCCACCATGTCAGTCTAGGATGCCCGAGTTACAAGTCAATCCGCCAAAATGTTGGCTGATCTAAGAGCATCGGAGAATGATATGTTCATCCCAGGTTATCAAGATCAAACCAACCTATTAAGATGAACAAATCTCCACGAACAAGCTACAGAACATGAAAACCAAGAAATAACAGTTGAAGAGTCTCCTTTTGCCAACTCCGATCCCTCTAGCTCTCCCATCAACTAATCCTATGACCAAAGCCAGTATCTCTACACACAATGCGTCCCAAATAACAATAGGACCGAGTAAGTGTGGATGAAATTCCCATCCTGGTTCCTGACAGCACCACGAATCCCAGAGGGCCCGGATTCCCAAGGCAGCAACCATCAAAGTAAAGTTTAATCTCCAAAGGTACAAGGGGCATCCAAGTCACAATTCGTATGTCCACAAAAGGTGAAGAGAAAGCCACTAACGTCCAATCCTGATAATGTCAGATGCCAAAAAGCCTCTAAACTCAAGAATATGAGAGGTCCAGAGTGCAACCTGAAACACCACAGCATTACTAAGGGATCAACATCTGTTCCTCGTCTCTTCAAATATCCTCCTATTCCTCTCTCCCCAAAAAATCCACAGGAAGGCAAAGAAAATGCATCTGAACATCAATCTGCTCCTTTTTTCCTAAAGGGAATCTGGACAAAACATTGAATGGTAGATGCTGGCATATTACCCAACTAATACCAACCTAAAGATGAAAAGACACCTCCCTCACCATATCAAATGAAGGAACATATAATCCATCGACAACACTTACTCTAAGCACATGAAGTGAAAACAACGCTAGGCATTTCCTTCTCTTCTAGAGATTGTCACAAGTATTTATTTTGCAAATTTTAGCATTGCAGACAAAAGCTTTGATCCTCGGAGGGATAGGACGCTTCCATAAGAAAGCATGGGAAGAAGTTGCAGGAGTGTCCCCATCCCTACTATGCTAAAAGAAAGATTTAGTAGAGACGATCCTCTAATGTCAGGCATCCAAGATCTAAATTCAGAGGAATATGGGTCAACAAAGGCATCCTAAGGCATATAAAAAAGTGAGGAAGTTTGGTCATATATGCCGATCTAGGATCCCTTTTCAGTGGGAGGTCCCAATCCAAACCATCCAAGGACCAAGAAAGCACATATGCAGCTTTAGAACAAACCTGAGAAAATTGTAGAAAATCGAGGGAGTTTGGATGCAAGAGTGGAATGTCCCCACCAAAAATATGACCTAAAACTAATACAGGTCTCGGAACCCATACTGAAGCATATTGCAGGAGAGAATAAAGGGACAATTGATGAGACAGTCTTCCAAGGTAAAGCACTAGGGATTCACTTGAGGGTCAATGTCCTAACCATTTTTACAAACGCCTTTACATCCGACTAACAATGACCCTAACCCACAAACTCACTCTTGTGCTGAATCTCCAAAGCAACAAAATTTCTAATGCTTTACCCAAATTAAGTCCACCCTTCTCTAATTCTTACAAACTAACTCCCACCTGACTAAATGTTTTTTCCTATGCCATCCTTCATATAGAAAGTCTTGAACATTTTCAATATATTTGCCACCTTGACAAAGATTTGAGAGAGAACGAGAGAATAAATAGGAAGATTGGCCAAATTTTCATGAACAAGCGCAAAAGATAGGTAGTTCCTTGTTATGTGCCTAACCGTTGTTCCAAAATCCTTGGGACTTATGGAAACTCATTTGGTTAAACACTTAACAATTAGGATCGTAACACCACCACGCTTCCGTAGCCGACGTCCACGGCGGCCTACTTTATTGACATTGACCTGCCGGTAGTCCCTTCCTTATTCGTGACTTTACTAATCCACCTATCAGTAATCAATGACTTGGTACCATGCTCATACATAATACCAAGGCATTTTAATCCAGCCTATATTTGCTTCTTCCGTGACAATGACTTGGTACCATGCTCATACATAATACCAAGGCATTTTAATCCAGCCTATATTTGCTTCTTCCGTGACTTGAACCTGTAACGTGGTGATGGCTCTGATACCATATGAAAACTCATTTGGTTAAACACTTAACACTTAGGATCGTAACATTCCTCTTCCAAGAATCCAATCTCATGTCTACATTCTTAATGACTGGATCCAAGAAACTGATGTGACAAGGATTATCATCAAGAGGAAGACCAAGGTATTTAAAAGGTCAAAACCCTATCCACACCCCAAAATAAAAGCACAAGAATGAACCAATTCCGTGTTGGTACAGAAACACCCACACAGAACTCTTCTTCAGGTTCACCTTTAAATCAGAAACCATCTCATAGCATCGAACGATACATAATATCCGAAACATTTACCCTTCAAAGGCATTGAGAAAAGGTATCATATCATCAGTAAACTAAAGATGAGATATAAATATCCTACTTAGGGAAAATATTTAAAGGTGAGAAATGAATATCCTACTCTCCAGTGAAGTTACGATTGGGGAAAATTTAAAAAAAAAACAAAACGAAAAAACGAAGTGCAGGAAAGTGAAGGAATCTGCAGCTTCATGATCACATGTACTACTTAGAAATTCGGAAATGAATAAGAATTCAACGAAAACGAAGATCAGATATATGAAGTAAAATTTATGGAAAAATAACACGTACCTTAAACGGAGTGAAGCGATAATATTCGATGGAATTTGAAGAAGCTTCAGGATCACAAGTACTACCGAGTAGGATTTAGAAGAGAAAATCAGCAGAACTCGGTGCTCATAAGCACGAATTCGATGGAAAATTATCGTTATTTGGCTTGAAAACAGGAATTATCTGCGACGAGGCATCTGATGGAGGATCGAAAGGGATATCCGATGTCGATTTTATTTTATTTTTTATTTTTAGGTTAACTCTACTGACACCCCCTCAAGTTTATGACAAATGCAGAAACATCGCTTGAGGGTTCTGAAAAGCCACTTACGTCTCTTGTGTCAATAACGTTTTATAGACGGTGTTAAAAAAAGCACGTGAATTTACCTTTTTAACCACGTTTTTATTAACCCCTACTCTTACCACCAAAACCACCCACCACCACCACCACCACCATCGCCGCCACCACCACCACGCCGCCTTCACCACCACCACCACCATGCCACCTTTGCCGCCACCACCACCCCACCACCACGCCACCTTCACCGCCACCATCACCCCACTGCAACCACCACCACCCAATAAGCATCCCTTGCACACTGTGGTGGTGGTGGTGGTGGTGGTGGTGGTGTGGTGGTGGTAGGGTGGTGATGGTGGTGGTGAAGGATATAAATGTCTTTAATAAAAGGTATAAATGTCTTTTTTAACTTTAGACAAGGATAATATAGTCAAAAATATGAATGATTCAGCATTTTTGTTAATGTTAAAATAAAAAATTAACAAAAAGGGTGTCTTTTCAATACAGTATAAAACCTCAGGGGGTGTAAGTGGCATTTCAAAAACCACAGGGGGTATTTTTGCCTTTGCCAAAAACTTGAGGAGGTGTAAGTGGAACTAACCCTTTTTTAATTAGGAGAATTTTTTTTGCTAACCCTACAGTGCATTTAACTTCATATTCTTCCCTGTACTTTTGGTTGATTCGATTATTCCTAAGAAACCAAGGTTTCATTTCATTTCTTCCATTCTTCTTTAAAAATTTTAAATTCATACTAATTGCGGTTGACAAAAAAAAATATTCTTATTAATTTATATCGGTGATGACGGATTTGTAAAAAGTTAAATATATTAGAATAGATAGACAACTAATACATTCAAACCAATACAATCATCTACCCAGAGAAAAAGGTAGGGAAATCTGTCTCAAGACAGCCTAAACCATGGCGCAGCCGTTTTGTCAAGAGCGTTCCTTGTCAAATTTTACCTATGGAGAAGACAAAGAGAAGGGACAAGAATGAAGAGAAAGTTGCAATAACTGAAAAGGGCAGTTAGAATGCAATTACAGGGCAGTAAAACCTCACAGGTTGAAGATTATTTTCTTTCTCTTTCAATGTCTACTCACTGTTGTTTCAGGGTTCCTAATTTTTGGTTTCAAACACAGACCTTTGATTAGATGCTTCAGATCCTCTTCAATTGAGGATGGGCATTGGTATTTGTAGAGAGTTTCCCACTCTCAGTAGGACAAGTGTCACTTGGCTAAGCGTTTAGAAGGGGCCCTCGAGTGCTAAGAAAATCCTGAGTGCCACGTGGTCCTGGATAATATCTTAAGAGGCGTGTATTTCAACACGACTAAGTTACTTCTAGAGAAAGAGATCAAATCATTTCAAACCTTAAAAACGATTCTGCAAAAAATTGCTTTGGGACTTGAGCAACACAGTTCTGATAACATGGGTTGCTTTCACGCAAGTTCCAAGAGCAACGTCACCATCTTCTGCCTCCTTACCAGATAAGACAAAATCCCTTTTAGATAAGTTAGAAAGCAGATATTTTATAAGTCGGTGAGGTTTTCACCATGTGCTTTCCATTTTGAGAAACAACCTTTTTAGGGGACAATTCAATGTATGAGATACTTGACTGAATTCGTATATTTCGAAGGAGAACTCCCTTTGGCGGCTATCTTCCTTCTAGGAAATCAAGAACCGTTGTATCCTTACAGGATGATCAATGTATTATCGAATTACCCATATAGAGAACTCAAGGTTGAGTGTCTCATCAAGGATCTCGTTTTCATGATCGATCGTCCCAGTAATGAGGGGTTTACCTTGAAATCCATTAAGCTTCATAGCTACAGTAACCAATCTGAGTGCCTTCTACTTAGATGAACTCAGAAGTAAACATGTGAATTCCTATAAGGTGAGAAGTGAGAGGACATTCTCAAAGTCCAAGGGAAACCAATCTTTAGAAAGTACGTCTGAAGATGGTGTGCTTTTAACTTCTAAAGCTTTCCATCGAGGATTTGCTTTTAAAAATAAAAGTCCCAAGATATGACTCGAAATCAATTCATAAAGATAAATGAAAGTGACTTCGAGTTGGTAATTCGGATGCATAAAAGACAGCATTCGAGGGGGTAAACCCAAATCTGCGTCCTTCGAGGATGATGGAATTCTTAGTCTTTTGTGGGTGACAAGCCCTTTGACGAATTGACCATCTCAGGGTGGTTGGCATCGAATTCGCCTCATGAGGAAGGAATATTCCCTCTTCGAATTCACCCTTAGCAGGAGGGAACATACCTCCTTCAAATTCACCATCTGGAGGGGTTAGCCTGAGAAGATATTCTTCGGGATTGGCCGTCGAAGTTATCTCCCGGATCTGTCATTCAAAGTTATTCCTCGGATATGTCCGTTGAGGTCATTCCTCGGATATGTCCGTCGAGGTCGTCCCTTGGATATGTCCGTCGAGGTCGTCCTTCGAATTTGTCTGTCAAGGTTTCCTTAGAAGGAATATACCTGCCTTGTGATTTATTCAAGACAAATCATAAAATGTGGTCCTTTGAAGTCTATGGATGTGGTCCAAGAATGACTTCTGTGTTAGAAGGTATGGAAAGTTCCCTCGAGGATCTTTCCGTGAGTAAAAATACCCTTAAAACGTAAATGTATGTATCAAAATCACTCGAAGTCTATTCTAGAGAACAGATAGATGTGACTTCGAGGATCCATTGAGATTATAACTATTTGAGAAGTCCATTAGGGGTAGCATGCCCCTAAATACGTTCTTCGAGTAAAATGAAATCTATCGGGGGAAGAGTAAGATTCTCATTCCCTCGAGTGCCCAGAAGGCATTATGTCGTGGGAACATAAGTCCTTAGTCCTTTGAATATTTGAAAAGCAAAGAATGAACGTGTTCGTTGGGTTTGAAACACGTAGCGTTCTCCCACAAGCTGGAATTCAAAAGGGTTGCTTCCTTGAGAAGCTATTGTCTTTTTTGGTAATAAGAACGGTCAGATATCTCTCTATCGTTTCAAATCTTACATTTTCACCAAACGGTCTAATCACCATACGCGACTGCTGACAACTGGCACGTGAAAGGGACGGTTATACAGTCATTACAGCTTTATGAATGATTCAGTATATGCGGCTATGCCCAAAACGTGTATACATGCTCTTAAAAAAGCGCCACGTGAAAAGTGGGGTTAAATTAGTCCGCCTGATCACCAATATAAAATAAGATAATAATAATAATAATAATAATAATAATAATAATAATAATAATAATAATAACGTTGATGCTCGTATAAAGCATATTGTGTTATCCTTTTTTTGGGGGGGTAAGAATATTGTGTTATCCTTGAAAGGGTCACACAATTGTTCTTGTTTTTAATGTCAAATACTCCTATTCTTAGTGTCCTATTTCTCCTGTTTTTACTTTTTAGAGCGCGTTTGGCATTATTTGTTGGACCCTAGAAGCGATTCCTGAACCCAAAAGCGCTTCAAACAAATAAATAAGCGTTTCATAAACTAAAGTGAAAAGCGATTCTCCTAGAATCACTTCATCCAAACGTTGATTTTTTTGAAGCTGCTATTTTCTGCTTCCAAAATCATGCTTGCAAGAATCAATTTGAGATTTTACTGAAATATGTCATATGGTCTTATATGCCCCTTTAAAACTTTAAAAATACTTATTTTACCCATGTTATCTTCGCAAATGAAACATGTCTTATGTTCTTTTATGCCCCTTTAAACCTTTTAAAATACCTATTTTACCCATATTATCTTCACAAATAGAACTCCTACTGAATTTAGATTTCCTACTCTACACAAACAAGCTTCTCACAAATTTAATTTGAAAGTGTTTTTTAATAGCAATCACTTCTCCTTCCGAGAAGCAAAACCAAACACGCCCTTAGTATCCTATTAGACACGTTAGTATCCTACTCTTCTGCTTGGTCGTGTTTTTTTTTTTCGGTGAGATACTTAGTCATGTTACTATCCTACAATCCTACTCTTCCAATTCGTTAGTATATTTAAGAATTTTTTCGCTCTTGTTTTTTTTTTTGTACTAAAATATCACCTATTTTTAGTATTTTACTTAAACACGTTGGATTCTAATTGGACCATTAATTACTTAAATATACTAATATATATATATATACACACACGATAGTATCCTCAAATTTTGATGTGTCTTCTTCACCTGTCAAATTCGTTGAGCTAGTTATAGTAATAAAGTAATAATATCTATAATCAATCTTTTATGGTTATAGTTCTTTTTTTAATATATATTTTATTGCCTTTCGAAAAAAAATAAAATTGGTTTTGCTGTGTTTCCACATGTCAAATTCGTTGAGCTGGTTATAGTAATAATATCTATAATCGATCTTTTATGATTATAGTTTCTTTCTTAATACATATTTTATTGTCTTTTCAAAAAATCGAATAATTAAAAGACTCTTTTACGTTACCAGTTAAACTTGTATAAGTGGATATAATAATTGAGGTAAAATAGTAATTTAATGTTGATTGAATTAGAATTACGATTGAGGAAATAAAACATTGAAAGAGGGTATTTTGGTAAAATTTTATCTCATGACAAAACCTGGAATCACCTTGAAACCTTTGGAACTGAGGAGAAAGAGAGAACTTGCTCCTCAAATAGAGATGAACTGGATTTTTTTAATTAAAAAATAAACTTCTGAAACCTTATTGGTTAGAAAGTTATTTTATTTTTTTTTAAATTCTAAATTTTAAGAATTGAATATTAATTAAGAGAGGGAAGGCTTGAGAGGCGTCCTCCCGTTAAGAGTTCGTTTTCATTTATATTATAAAGATTCTCAAGTAATGATAATGACTCTAATAATGTTGTTTTATAACTAATTAGAATTCATGGGGATTTGTGATTAGTTAGAATCCCAGTTTTTATAATTAAATAAATATTAATTTATATAATTTGTTATAATCTTGATTTTTATAATTAATTAGAATATTAATTTTCATAATTAGTTAGAATCTTCATTTTTATTAGTTAAATTCCTTAAATCCATTAGGGTTTCTCTTTATTGGTTAGATTCGTTAATTAGGAGTTTGACTATATGAATATTAGATAGTTCTAATAGGATTCTAAAAGGTAAAAGGATAATTTAATATGTAACGCTAAGAGAGCATTATCTACTAATATTTAGTAATTAACTAATAGCATTATTCGATTAGATAATAACAAAATTACGAATAAAATTAATAAAAAAATTCAAAAAGTCAAGAAATTGAGAATTTAATTATTAGAAAATAAGAGAATTCAAGAATTTAATTATAAAAATTCATAATTAATTAATTATAATAATATTATTTCATTATTTTAATTTTAAGATAATATTAGAATAATATTTATAAGATAAATTTGAAATAAAAGACAAATTTAAGATTCTAATTAGTTAATAACATTTTCTTTATATAACTAATAATACAATAAATTTTATTAAAAATTAGATAAGGAACTTCCCACATCTTAGACTGCCATGTATTAATATATTTTTATTTATATATTAAAATTATTTATAAACACATATGTTATTATACGTGTTAATGTATTTATTAATATTTCAATTTATGAAGTTATTTTATTTTAAAATTTATAACTTTATTTATAAAATTAAAAGGATTAATAGATCAATTTAAAACAAAAGATAAGATAATAAATTCTATTAAATTCTGAAAATATCCAAAGGAACGATGGCAATCCCTCTGATAAGAATCGAGATGAAAAAAAAGGGGTTTTGGTGTCGCCTACAATCCCTTTTACGATGTGATTGGACACGTAGCCTTTTATTTAAGATCATGATAAGTTAACAACTAAAATGCGTAATATAGATCAATGGATTCAGAGGTTTGATTAAGAGAACGGAGAAGGTTTTAGGCACTCCATCTCATCCTTGATTCCTCTATCATCCTCTTAAACATTTGACTTAGTTTGTGATTGACAAAAGATACAACTATGACTTGTGGACTTTATTTCTTATGGACTCATATTTAGTGGACAAAGACAATCACACGGGTCCTAAGATTATCGGCATTCTAACATAAATCGGATTTTACACTAAGGGTTGAAATGTACGCATTTAAAGGCCAGTGAGAATCCAAAACCGATAAGCCAACCTCCATACATGGATTTCTCCGCATGCTTCTCAGATCACTTGATATTGGGGCGGAATGTTGGGCGCCGACACCGGAGGCAATGGTCACCTAGCCATAGGCCTACTAACTCTAGGAGCGTAAGCTTTGTTACTGGGGTTAATGGTCGTCCGTTTGCAAGCTTACTAAACTCTTCCTAAGATGGATAAAAATGAGTGGGACAAGGCTTGTGAGTTTACATAATGCAAATTTGTGATTTAACCATTCATTTGCTATAATATACAAGAAGCAAGATTGAAAATAAGCAAAAGATCTATATATTATAAACAAGCTACTAACATACTCGAAATCAAGAAAGAGAACTAACTACAATCATGCTTGAATAATAAATAAGCAAATAAGAAAAGTAGAAGAAATATGCATGCGTAGTCTACACTTATAACATAATTAATCAAATGTGATAAAAAATAAAAAAATAAAATCATGATTAAGAAGTACACCATAGAGATAAGTACACATAGATTTATAAGTAACACTGATATTAGGACAAGATAAAGGAAACTACTTGAACTGAAGTAACGTAAAAAAAATCAAGAAAAATGAGAGTTTCACTTTCCCATTGGTTGGGAAAAGAAACAATTTTTCTTGGTTTCGCATATAAGTTTAACTATATGAGAAAAAAAAAAGAATGAAAAGCTAGAAATAGAGAGACTTAAAATGGCTAAGCAAAAAGAAAAGTTATATTTTCTACTTTGATTGAGAAAAGAGGTAATCCATACTTGATTCTATTTGTTAGTGGAGAATAAAGAGAGACAAAATAAAAAGAACAAATTACATTTGACATAAAGAAGAAATAAATATGCATAAATTGAGAAAATGACTTTTATCTTGGCCTATAAAAGATAAAGATGAAAATGAAAAACTAAATACTATATGATAAAGAAGAATGTTATGAAAAAAATAAAAAGACAAACTATAAAGATAATAATCTAAAGAAAATGGCGAGGTAGAAAAATACCTCTTTGTTGCTTGAAGTTGTTTGACTCTCTTAGATGCTTCACTTGGATCCTAATTTTCTTAAATGAGCTATTAGAGTGAATTTATGTTTTTTTTGGATTTTCTAAACTAATTCTAAGGATTTTCTAAGGAGAAGGATGAAAAGAGGGAAGGTTTGAACGTGTTTTAAGATAGGTGAAGATATGGGGTATTTATAGGCTAAGGGTGAAGATCTTAAGCTACTTTTGAGTTTTTGAAAATGGTAGTTTGGTCTTTTGGGTTTTTATGGATGGAAAATGAGAGTTTCATCCACGATATTTAGGTCCCCCTTAATAAAATATTGCCATGTGGCGATAGACTAAATGAAGACGTGTTCAAACGGTTTCCTCTTTCATAAAGGTCTTTTTTAAAGATAAAAACCTTTATCTATATCAAAAATTAGATAAAAATCTTTTTATAATAATTTAAAATAAAAAAATGACTAAAATTAAAATATAATAATAGTAGGATTTTTTTTTTTTTTTTTTTTTTTTGGTGTTTTAAGGCTTTAGGGTTCATCTTTTTCTTTTAGGGTTTAGCATTTTTTTTAGGGTTTTAATTTTTTTTAAGGTTTAGTTATTAAGGTTTAGGATTCATCTTCTCCTCTTAGGGTATAACTTTTTTTTTTTTTTAGGGTTTTAGATTTTAAGGCTCATCTCTTTTAGGGTTTAGAGTTTATCTTCTCCTATTATAAGGTTTTTATTATTATCGTTTTTTTTAGGGTTTAATATTTAGAATTTAGGGTTCATATTTTCTTTCAGAGTTTTAGTTTAGGATTTTAAGATTATAATACTTAGAATTTAATATTTATGTAATTTTTTATATTTTATAGTTAAAAAATTTCTCTTTAATTTTATTTCTAGCAATTTTTGTTTTTGAGTTTAACTAAAACTCTAAAAGGTAGCCGGTTTCACTAATTCACTTGTCATAACGTTATCAAGCGGGGACCTATATAGGTCTCCTGCGAGTGACTTCCTCACGACTTTATGGATTCACACTTTCAATAATGAACAGGTTAAGGATAAAAGTGCAAATAATAAGGAGGGTGAAGAGAATTGATATTGTAGATGACCTAGTAGTAATAAATAGTAACTCAAGGGTCATTGACCAAAACTTCTCTCATTATAGATAGTAGATGTATTTTTCTTTAAACATCAAAAGATGATGCCAAAAAGATGAAAACTTGAGATGGTTGTGTAAAATGACGAATCAAAGACCAAAGACTAATGTTAATCCTAACTTGGAATGTAAATCCACTCTTTTTTGATTTATAAGAAGAATGCCAAATGTGTGAAATGCTTGGGGTAAGTGTGATGAGATGGATTGAGTTTGTCTTTTGTGCTCTTTTTGGGTTAATTATTTGGACTATTTGGATTGGGCTTGTCATAATGGACTTGGATTATTGATTGGGGTAAACTAGTATATGGACAAAGTGTTCGGACTTTATGAATTGGGTTACACCAACGTATGAGTTTCCATTTAATTAAAAAGTCAGTTAATAGAAAACTCATTATTGACATTTTTGACCAAATAAGCCCTTATTATAGTAAAATTTTAATCTTTTGATCATATGTGTATCATGGGGCTTTCTGAAGATTAATTGTTACTTATTTGAAGATGATTCAAGTAAATTGGTCAAAATTGAGTGTCTACAATATAATTTTAACTATAAAAGTTACTAAGATGATAATTTACAAATTATTTTATATTTTTTCAAAATATATTTTCTTATATCATTACTTTAATTACTTTAAATGTAACATGTATTATAAAATAAACTTTCACATGCAACCCCGTGCACTTTCGCTATATCATAAAACTATAAAGATAGCTTTATAAAACGCTTAAAATATTAAGTTGTGGCAAATAAAATCTGCGATATTTTGGAGCTATATTTTCTGTTGTACCGATCACTTGCCTTCAAATAAGCAAAACAAAACCGACTACCAATCAATCTAAAACCCTAAAGACATATTAACCCTGGCTTCCACCTTAACAGGAGTAATTGGTTAAGGGTTCGGTTTCTGTGTGCGTGGTGGCGAGAAATTGGTAGCGCAGGAAGTATAAAATCAAGAGAATCACAGACGATTTTCTTCCAACAGAACATGTTTGTCTTTAATTTAGTTGGGTTGTATTGGTGCAGCAGCACTATTACATTGCTTCTTAGCACGATTCTCTCTTGTAGATCACCTTTTCTTTGATTTGATTTGATTTTTCGTAGACTTTTTTTTTCTGTTGGGAATGTTTTTTCTTACGTTGATATATCGTAACAAAGACATGCTTGGATTTCTAGCAAATGGTCTAGACAAGGAATTGTTGTAAGAGTTGGGATGTGGAGTGCCCCCGAAAGCAACTTACTTTTTCTGAGCTCGTGAAAATAGTGAAACTGGGTGTAAATCCGTAGACGTAGGCATCATTGTCAAATCACGTACATTATGTTTTGTGTGTGCTCAATTTGTGTTTTTCATCTCTTTCTTTCTTTTTTTACAGGAATTTCAAACATTTAAATCAAAATTAAGATCTGTGATCTTTGGTTCATGATTTTTCTATTCAAACAAACAATTCTGCTCAAAATAGAACCAAGAAGCTACAATCAGGAAGCATTCACCATATGCTTACATTGACTTGATTTACTGATTTCCAAGTCATATAAACATGACCAAGCATCTAAAAATAAGTAGTGGATTAACCAGATTGGGTTTAATAAGATTATACACCAATTATGTAATAAACATCATGCAGTCGATGAATGATAGGACGTTATTTGAGTAGTATCCACAAACAAATGAAGCTTGGGATGACACTCATGCAATTGAAGGATGGAAGAAACTAATTACTACTCAAATTTCTCTTTCTATCTACTGAAAGAAGAACACAAAACAAAGAAGAAGAAACTACTGTTTTATTTTAACTTGGTGATTATAAAATGTCTTACAAAGCTAATATATATATAGGCACAAAAAACTCATCGTGACCTATAATACATTAATTAAAAACTAAAGCATCAAAACACAATTAGGATTCCAAAGCATCACAATGCCTTTTGGGAAACCAAAGAGTCTTAATTTGTTTGAACTTCCAACACGCCCCTCAAATTAAAACATCCTCAAGCCAAGCATGTCTCTTAGACTTATGAAAATATCACCTAATAATGGCTTAGTAAAGATACCTACTACTTGATTAGTAGTACGACAGTATTGGAGCTCCATTGTCTTCTGCTTCACATGGTCTCTGAGAAAATGGAACCTAGTGTCAATGTGTTTGTTCCTTCTATGTTGCACTGGATTCTTTGCTAGCTTTATAGCTGATATGTTCCACATAAACCACAGTTAGTTCTTCTTGTAAATGTCCAAGTTCTTTCAAGAGATTCCTTAACCATATAGCCTCACAAACAGTAGACGAAGTTGCCACATACTCTGCTTCACAAGTAGACAAAGCTACAATTCCTTGTTTCTTGGATGTCGAAGAAAATGCAGTGGAACCAAGATAAAACACATAGCCAGTAGTACTTTTCCTCTCATCTTGGTCACCTCCCCAATCACTATCTGAATATCCAACTAATTTTGCTTTATCACCATAGGCATAGAATAAACCAAGATTCAAAGTGCCTTTGATGTACCTTAGGATCCTTTTTGCAACTAACCAATGAGTCTCCATTGATATCTTCATGTACCGACTTACAAGTCCAACTCCATAGACAATATCTGGCCTTGTGATTGTTAAGCACCTCAAATTTTCAACTACACTCTTGTAAAGAGTTGGTTCAATGGCTCGACCATCTCCTTCTTTTGATAACTTTGTGCATGTTGCAACTGGAGTATTCACAAAGTTGCAGTTATCCATCTTAAATTTCTCTAAAATCTTCCTCATGTACTTCTTTTGGGATATGAAGATTCTATCATGTTGTTGCTTTACTTCAAGCCCAAGAAAATAGGACATCAGCCAATTGTCTGTCCTCTCAAACTCCTTGAACATCGATTTCTTGAACTCCTTTAACATTTCACTACTATTTCTTGTGTATAGCAGATCATCAACATACAAGCAAATAATAAGAAATTCACATCGATGGTTCTTCTTCATATAAACAGCATGCTCATATGGACATTTGATGAAACCGTTCTGATGAAGGTAAATATCGATGCGTGCGTTCCAAATAGGGCTTTCATTTGAATAGACCACGATCCATAGTTATCTTTTAATAATCTAGGAATTTGTTGCTGGAAATTGTTGGAGGCCATTTCTAGAACATCAGCTCTAATACCAATTTGAAGGATGGAAGAAACTACTTACTACTCAAATCTCTCTTTCTATCTACTAAAAGAACACAAAACAAAGAAGAAAAAGAAGAAACTATTGTTTTACTTCAACTTGGTAATTATAAAATGTCTTACAAAGCTAACATATATATAGGCACAAAAAACTCATCGTGACCTACAATACATTAGTTAAAACTGAAGCATCAAAAGACAATTAGGATTCGAAAGCATCACAATGCCTTTTGGGAAACCAAAGAGTTTTAATTTGTTTGAACTTTCAACAGCAATACGGGTTAAAATTAGTATTACACTCCATTATACAGTGATCGACGTTTCGAATAGATGATATAATGAATTTCTTTCCTTACTAATTAAAAGTACTCCTCCATTCTTCATATTAGTATGGTAGGCTGCAAGAAATCAAAAGAAAGCCAGTTGGACAACTAATAATTAATCAGAAACAGAAAAGAAAAAAATGCAATTGATGATGAGATATATTTGTTCATGAAGATCTGGCCATGAGAGTGATTGTGATAATTTTACATTATCATCAATTTGTCACCATTCTGAATCATTTACTCTCTAAGTTGCTTTTTAAATTCCTTTTTAAGGCTTTGTTCTTTCAATCTTTGTTCCCTGTGTTGCACAGCATTCTACTTAACCTTCTAATAAGTAGAATTTGGCATGTATGGTATGTGTGTGTGTGCGCAAAACTCACCCCAGTTTGAGAGAGGTGTCGGAGCTGTCACAGTCTTGAGGAGGACCAACGGAGCTTCCAATGTTGGTGACTGACTCCGACGACTGGCCTTCTTCTTGGACCATGATCTCTGAGTCTGTGCTGACATGTCTTTGTCTGCAAGGTATCTGTACCATCTGCAATGCATTTCACATATGCTAATGAAGCAAAAGTAAGGAAAGGAGAGGAGAGGAGGGGAGGAGGTAAAAACAAGAAAATAAACAGCAATGGAGTTCTTACTTGTTTCAGTCGCTCGTTTTCTTCCATCAATTGGACTCCCTACATGTTTATTATGAATAATTAGGAGTAAATAAGAGAAGGAAAAGAGGAATGTTGCCAATTCATCTATGTTAAGAAAGAAAGATAAACAAGAAAGAAGAAATCAAGCACACAAGATATAGATTTACGTGGTTTGGCAAATAGTGCCTACGTCCACCACGATACACACTAGCTTCTATTATTCTCCAAAGCTCAGAAAAAGTTTTACAAAGAGCAGCCACGAAAAGTATAATAAATACCTTGTAGTTAGAGCTAAACACAACGGTACCTAAAATTACTATTATACCCTTCGACCCCCAGAAAATTTGATGGCTGGATCATCAATACTTCCCAAACACCGGTATTGGTAGAAAGCTCTATTGTTCAATATTAGGCCTATAAGCTACATCCTCAAATCATTTTATGAACATGCAGATATAAGTAATATATGCAACCCCTCATGATATTCCGAAGTTAATGGATTTCTGACCTTTCTTTTAAGGCTACTGATCTCTGTCAAAGCTTTTTCACCCTGAAACTCATAAAAATTTATGTTAAAAGCAAGAACCAAGTTAAAAAAAAAAAACATTTAAATACACAAGAATTCGAGGAAACGAATGAAATAGACCCAAACCTTTGTATCCAATACACGTCGCAATCCTTTTTCGAGCGATTTCTCTAATTGCTGCAATTCATCTAAATTTAGTCCATGGAGCTCTTCGCCCCTCATCCGTCTGTCACAAATGGTTTTGTTGCTATAATATAATAATTTAATTCATGCACTCAGAATAATTATCATGATCACAATAATAATTAAATTAACAAATTAAATAAATGTATGCACACCTACCTCAGTTGATGACTCATCTCTTCAACCTCCTTGCTCAACCTGGTATAGTTGCTATTCTCTAGCTAAAATCACACCATAGTAGTATTTCCATTGCAAATTAATATTCAGTCCAATCTACATTAACACCGCTAACTACAAAAATTATTTTCATTTAATATGTTTGAGAAACTGAAGAGGCAGTACTTCTAGAAAAAAATGAACTACAAAATTAGACCCTATAATATAGAACTTGTTAGATCTCATTTAACTGGTTAACACTTTGGACTGCTGTATCATATACTCAAACCTGTCCAAGCGTTGGATTTTGGTGTAAATGGCAGATATCATAATTTTAGTGCAGGTCCTTGAACAGCTTCTAAGTTGGCAGTGATGGTTTTTTCCAAAATTCTTTTAAACATTTCGATTTGTTTTGTGACCCGGACTAGCGGATCAACCAAAATGTCCAATTTCTTTTTGTATTGTTCCAACAGATGCAGAAGACTATTTAGAATTCTGATTGAGAAGAGAACTATTTCCACAAACATGGCTAGTTCACAAAATGACTAACATTATCATTTCTTTTAAGTATGTATAATAGTGAAACATATCGATTAACGGGTATCTTAAACAGGTTTAAGTGAGAGTACACTATTTCTTTTAAGTAGATACACTATGAACAAGAAAATAGAATCTTTACCTGCAGGTCAAGAGATGGTTGATCCAGTTTCTCAAGGTTATTTGAGTGCAGTTTATGCCTTTCAAGTATCTCATTCATACTTCAATAGACAAAAGAAGTTAGTTGTCAGAAATCAAATTTCAAAGATGATATTGGGAGATTCATTTACTGAAGTAGACAAACTAATACAGAAGAATTTTCTATAAGAAAGCTGCTGTTTATCATTTGTGATTAGACGTTTCTTTTCCATGTTTCTTTGACCATCCAAACTTCTATAGCCTCTAATGAACTTATATCCCAAGAATAACAGGATAAATAATAGTTGCATAAATATATATATATAAGCTAAGCCCATCAAACAAACATTAAGGCCTCGTTTGGCTGCCATTTTGGGAATGCATTCCACGACTTGGAATGAATTCCAGTTGTTAGAATGAATTCTCATGGATAAATGGTCTTTTGGTTAGCAAAGACAAAATTAGTTCTCCGACCAAAATGAGAATGAGAAAATAACTTTCATCACAGAATCACCTCCAACCCTGATTTTAGATTTTACGAATGAGTTTTGAGTTTTAACAGTAGCGAACTGTATTTTCTTTCAGAAGAAAATCTCATAACAAAAAAGGGGTCATTATGTTGTTATTAAAGCAGCAAATGAATAACCCTTTATACATTGAATTGAAAAGCAAAACAAGAGAATGAGCAAAAAGTAATTTTAAATCTTGAAATCACATCTGGATAGAAACCTTGCCATATCACATGGAGCAAATCTTGATGGTTTCTCCTGGTTTTTATATTGGAAATGATGGAAAATCATAAAAGAATTAGATCTTTTAGGGATGATAGAGAATTTTATTTTTCTTTGTCATTTGAAAAAAGTGTCCACCATATTCCTTATTCTCAAGAAGACAAGTGCAATAATAATCAAGGAGTTTATATTATTATCGTAGTGGCTAGCTTTTACAATAAGTTGTAAAAAATCTACTCTCAGCTTCCTTTTCTCACTCAGGCTTAACTTGTTTTAGTGGATAGGGGATATATTTTTGGCAGCATGTTGATTACTAATAAATGCATTGAATCTAGACTTAAGAGAACTATGCAAACTTGGATAGAGAAAGCATATGATAATGTTTATTGGGATTTTCCAAGGTGTGTAATGAGATTTTTGGTTTTGGAAGTCGGATGGAGGTCATAGATAAAAGCTTGTATCACTTCAACTCCCTTTTCTGTGTTGGCTTATGGTACCTTCTGAACTTTTCAAGCCTTATAAAATGCCCAAGGCAAGATGGATCGCTCTAGATCTCCTTTCTTGTTCATAATTGTTACAAAAGAATTATGCAGATACTTATGGATATGGCAGCCAATCAAGGTTTCTTAGATGGCTTCTCCATAGGGAAAGGAGCTCCATGTATATCTAATCTTCAGTTTATTAATAACTTTTAGTACCTAGGTGTATTCTTCTCTGCTTGAAGTATTTTTAGGATAAAAGACCAATCTTGTGAAAAGTGAGTTGTTAGGAGTATAATGATTAGTTTGGATTTTAGAATGTAGAGTAGGAAAATTTCCCACAAGAAATTTGGATATTCCTTAGGGGCAAGATACCAAGCTAGCTACCAATGTTTAAGAGTCCTTTCTTAAATTTCCCGCCTCGATGACTAACTGGATAGAGAAACTGTAAAGAGATTTTCTTTTGGTGTGAGATGGATGATGAGCAGCTATCAGTTTATTGAATTCAATTCTGTATATAAAACCATTAGTAATGAGTGGCCTAGTGTTGAAGCAACTAGAAACTTTCATTTCTGCTTTAGGCAAGTGGTTATAGAGGTTTAGGGAAGAAAGGGATAGCTTGTGGAGAACGATCATAGAATCCAAATATGGTAGTAATCCAACTAATTGGAATCATATTTCCTTCAGAGGTTTGGTGTGGACTATGGTACACTGATCAGATTTTGGATTACTGGTGCACTAATTCTTTGTTTACATAGGGCTGTCACGATTTATTCTTGGCAGTGGCTCATAGAATTGCTTGGATAAATCAATGCTATTCCAGACTGATCAAACGCCCTTTATGAAATAAAAAGTTGGATTCGATAACTTCTTTGTTGTATTCTCTCTATCCAAGGTAGTGGGTACAGGTGATGAAGGTTGTAAATGATACGGATCACATACCTCAATGCACACGAATCCGAATCTGCAGTGGAAGATCTCTATCAAATTGGATAACGTCTCACGTCGGAATATGTGATTACTAGAACCACATACATTCAACCTACACTCAATCGACCTAGGGCTTTGTATGGAACCCCAATAGCAAATCCAAATCTTTGTAGGAAGAAGAGATGGGGAGAGGAGAGAGTTCTCTTGGGCTCTAATCCCCAAAAACGTAAATAGTGATTCTGGGTAGGGAGGAAGAGTCTTCTACTTATAGAAGACCCAACTCAACTCCATCTACAACTCTATCTCCTAATCTTATTAGGAGAGAGTTATTCATATACACACTTCTAATCAAGTATGGACGTCCCATTAAGTGGGGACCCCAGGTCGGGCCAAGCGGATCGGCCCATCTCTAAAATCCAACATCTCTCACTCATCCATAGTGGGCACGAAGTGGGCATCCCTCATGTACATCTTATCTTCCTATCATGGATGCTAATCATACAAGTCGTTGAGCGTGCGACCGACGAGCACAACGTAACAAGCGAGCAACACCATATCAAGTTCCATAAAACTGAAATGGAGATACACTCTTAAAAGTCTCGCCTATGCCCCAGACTTGTTTGGCCACATCAGATTTAGTATTTCTAATCCCACATGAGCACAAGCTCAGATCTCTATACTCAACCACAAGATTCATGTTAATGTACTTATTTAAAATATTTCATATAGGCTACATATATATAGGATACATATAAGTAAAAGATGTGAAACATCAAATGATAATTTTAAAACATGAGCACATATCTCTATGAATCGTCTCTCTATAAATGTGATGCCAAATAGTCTTCCCTAAGCCTCATGCCATTTAGCTTCAACCTAACTATTTTCCCAGACAAACCCCCATTAGACCGTATGTGCATGGCCATAGGAAAGTAAGCTAGAGTAGCGATCATCAAATCTAATCTCAAGGCATGATCAAAGGTAGTATGGGTATAAGTTGATCCACTCTAGGATCATCCTGATCTCACACAGCAAGGAAATAGGGATCTATTCTCTTGCTCTCAAAGAAAAAAGTTTCGCTAATAACACGTGGTATGTAACACATGCTACGGTGGAGCCCTAGACCCAGCCAAGGGTATGTCAACCTCCAACATCGTACGGATCTTAGTCTAGTCGCAACCTATACGCCTAGCCTGAGCACCTTACGCCAAGTCACAACTCTCAAGTGCCTTGATTAAGGTCTCACATCCGGCTTTAATCAGGTAATCTACGATTTCCTAAGGAATCTCATCTTGGATCTCCTAGGGCGACATATAACTCTTATAGAGTCCTTTGAATGCCCCCGATGGTATAAGTCCTCTTTATGTCTCATCCTGCTCGCAACGCATGTGCCAGGGCTAGTCGCTGTGTGAGAAGCCGACCACTAGTCTGGTGACATATCGTATCCATATCCTCATAATATGCATATAATGTGTGTAAAGGGTACATGTAATACACAATCCCATGCCTCATGAGAAGATAAACTCTATTAAATTCTCACGCATGAAATATAAAGTAATATGAAATTTCTACATAACAAATATAAATAAGATTGTACCACCTAACGCAGATCACAATCTACGTAATCCCATCTCTCGGACATGGACCTTAAAAGCTTGTCTAGTTATAGGTTCAGTCATTGGATCAGCTACCATATATTGAGTAGGGATATGTGTAAGGGACACGTCTCCCTGTGCAACTCTGTCTATGATGTAATGATAGTGAATGTCGGTGTGATTCGTCCTGCCATGGTATTTGGGGTTCTTGGCGTAGGCCAATGATGCCATGCTAGCACTATAGATGGTGACCGTCCCTACGCCAGCTCTGAAGACTCCAAGATCCTATAAGAATCGCCTCAATCATATGGCATCAAGGACGGCTGCGCAACTAGCCATGTACTCTGACTCCATAGTAGACAACGCGACGCAGACTTACTTCTTGCTACTCTAAGAGATGGCATCGCCATCTTGCAAGAATGTGTATCCTGACGTCGACTCTCGACCGTCTAGATCACCTGCCCAGTCTGCATCACAATAACCTCATAGCTGCAAACCTGCTCGCTGGAAGCAAAGCATGTAATCTGCTGTCCCTCACATGGTTCAAAATATCGTATCGAGGTAGCGTATCGGTCGGCTCGAAAACGGATACGTATCGAGTATCGACACGGAT
>JAUPMG010000014.1:11831152-11847394 GCA_031762675.1 Pachysandra terminalis | reverse complement strand
CTCATGGATTGATATGTTGAGGAGCTGGGAGTCCGTGGCTTATTTGTAGTCCCCTCTGGGGCTTATCTTTTGTTTTTTTTATTTTCTTTTCATTGTTCTTCTTATTTGTACTCCTTTCTCCGTTCTCTCATTAATAGAATCGTTATTGATAAAAAAAAAAGTAGTCTAGTCACAAACAACAACAATCACAATGACACAATAAGTCAATAACAAGTAGTCAATTACAACCCAAAGTTCGAATCTGAAACGTCCAAATCCAATAGCCATCATCAAGTCACAACTCACAACCATAGAGAGTGCCTAGCTAGCTCCAAGAGTTCAAAAGTGTTTAAAATCCCAAGAAAATGGAAGAATTATAAGAAATTAGTGGTTTTACACCCTTTTTTTTTAAAAAATTTGGGGAGGATCTGATTTCGTGGAGATGTCGCTGAAATATGGCGACATTTCCATATTTCCCCCTTTAGAAGGGGGAAATCCTCTTTAAGTTTTGCACGTGTCTGAAGACCATAGTGTTTAAACTCGGGGATCGGATCGGGATCGTTCTCAGCCGATCTGAAATTAGTTAAAAAAAAAATTAAAAACCCAACTCGGTCCGATCCCGAGACGAATCGGGCGATCCATCTCGGGATCAGACCGAGTCATTCATTTTTGTGTTTTATTCGTTTCGGATTCAACTTGGGGATCATCCCGGTCCGATCCCTTACACTGTGCTGAAGACACGTGAGAAACTTCCACCATCTCGGCGGCATCTAGTCAAAATATAGTGACATGTTGCTATATTTCGGCGTCATGTCGCCGTGATGGTGGAAAAGGGGGAATTCAGCGAATTCCCCCTAAATTTCGTTCCACCAACCTTCAAAATAGCGACATTTTGCCGGCATGCCGGCGAAATTTAAAACCTTTAAAACCTGCCTAAGCACCTAGTAGGAGTTCCAAATTGGTAGTAGGATACTTTCCCAACTGAAATCCCAACAAATCCATAGAATCTCGTTAAAATGATTCTTCCAACTCTACTACCCCTATAATGTTTTTTTTTTTAGCAAATGTGAAATTAAAGGCCTATTGTTCCCTACCTGGAAGCTTCCAATAAGCCCCTCATCCATCGCTTTACGAAATTTCATTACTTACACGCCCCGCAATCAAGAAAAAGAAGGGAGAAAGAGGATCACCCTGTCTCAAACCCATAATGCTCCTGAAATGTCCCTTGAGGCCTTTTATCTAACGCTGTGAAACAAGCAGGCAAAAATAGCCCTTTTTCCAAGATCTCTCCCTCCTACCAAACCCAAATGGAAACACGTATCATTCATGAAATCCCAAGCAACACAATAGACACTTTCTCCACATCAACCTTGCAAATGAGGCCTTCCTCCTTTAATTTAAACTTGCAAAGTTGCAATAGATAGGTCTACTAACAATAACGACTCCATACTAAATTTGCCTGCCCTTCATAAAAGCATCCTGCTGCACCCTATGATGTTTTCCATCACCATTTTCATTTTAGATGTCAACACCTTGGCCAAAACTTCATAGGTACTACAAATCAGCCAAATAGGTCTAAAACCCCTAATCTCCGCAACTCCATCATTTTTTAGTGATAAGGTGATAGAAGTCTCATTATAAGTCCCATCCGCACACCTGTATGTAAAAGATAAAATAACACCTTGTAAGATCTTCCTTCACTACCTCCTATTTTTCCTTGTAGAATGCTATTGTAAAGCCATCCAGACTAGGAGCTGTATGACCCGAATCACAAATTTCCTTCCATGTCTTTTCCTTAAAATTTACTTCATAACCACTGTTTTATTAATATTCAATGATGCAAAAGGAAAACCTCTAAAAGATGGGCAACCCACTTTTTCTTTTTGGAATAAGTGATGGAAATGCTCTTTTTATTGCTGTTCTCAATTTGTTTTTCTTCAGCTAGCCTGTTTTTCTACATAATGCAGTTTCCCCCCCTCCCAGATTTTTTAATATAATTTGTCTTTTTAAATGAAAAAAAAATTATGTGTCTTCTACTAAGATGTTTAAACTGTTTGCTAATGGCTGCTAAATCATGAGATACTTTGGTGGATGGTGTATTATTTACTCTTATTGGGCTTTATTATCTTTGATGACCTGCTACTATATCTTTGATTTCCAATTTATTTGTCAATTTGCAGGTGGAGAAAAGAAAGCTGTTTCATGTCTTTCTCAAGCAATTTATACTTGTTTACAAGAACTGGGAACCTTTATATTCTGGCCAGTTTCCAGAGACTGTTTTATCAACATTCCCGTCAGTGGACTATTCATCAGATTTTGATGATATAGTTGTTGGTTGCGCTACCGGACACCCTGCTGAAATTATTCTTATCCTAACTCAAGAGATTACACAATTAACTGTTCTCGTTTCTGATTGTAAGTGGACTGTTCTTTTTTTCTTTCTTTCTGATTGTTTCTTGGCAACCCTATTGTTGATGTGTATCTTTATAGACTTTAAGCTGATTTCATGGTGATCCCTTGTCATGTCCAACTTGATCTATACTTGGTCTTAAGTTGGATATTGCTTCTTAAATATAGCAGCTTCTTAAAATATCAGGACTCTTTTGTCATTTCCTCCCCCGTCCCAAGCAGGATCAGTTATACATTGGGAGTTTATTAGTAGAAGTTTTCATGTGTAGATGTTTGTTTACTTAAAAGTGGCCTCAATTACCTTTTTGCTACATAAATTGATGCTTAGGGAACGTCCTTTATTCATTTATTTACTAGAAAATGCAGAGTACATCCAAAAGGCAAATTTGTTCCATTTTACTAAGTTCTCATTATTTCTATCTGTAGCATCTTTGGTTTGTTTTCCATTGTTAACTGTTCACATAGGTACCTCAAATCTATTTTCTAATTGTGTGAATTTGGAACAACTGGATAGATAGTATGGGAAAGCATGTGGTGCACTGCATCTGGACATAAGGGATCGTTTCTGGACTAAGTCCATCTTGGTAGTGGCTTAGTTTTGTTTTTTTGCTTTTAGGCTGTCTTTGCCTATGTTGATTTGTTACAACCTCGTTGCGAAGTCTGTAGGATCATCTGATTTTTGATTTATTCTTTATCCTTATTAATCCAGTAAGCAGCAGCACAACACAATCTACAGATGACCTATCAGAGGCTTCTATGAGTTTGAGTATCATTGCTGAAGGATTTCCTGTCTTCGATGCACTGACAATTGTTACTCGCTCGCTGCACAATTGTAGAGTTTTTGGATACTATAGTGGGATTCAGAAGCTTACAGCGTTAATGAAAGGTATTTTTCACTTTTCTGTCAGTGATTGAAGAACAATAATAACAATAACATTGCCTCATCTCAATTAGTTGGAAAATTGGAATGATAGCCAGTGATCATTGTGTTTTCTATGTTGATTACTTTTATTATTCTGTTCTCCTAGTCTATGATGTTTTTACATAAATAGGGCCCTATATAGTGTTTGCAAAATCATATTATCAACTGTACTATAGTTACATTGGTGTGTGTGATTGGATTTGGTTAGGGAGTGAATTTTCTTTCCTGATTGCACTTTTGGTTACCTGATTTGTTTCTATAGGTGTTTGTATTGAACCTTTTTTTCATTACAGATTTCAGGTCATTTGTCTTGAGTACAAAATGCCAAAATGGCTTTCTTCCACTCTTCTTTGGCTGAATGGGAAATATGGGGTAAATTATAGCTTAACAGGTATATGCCTAGGTTGTTAAAAGTTAAAGCGTCTGTGCGAAATTAGGCAATGCCTATAGCCTAGGCGATATGGTAATCGCCTCAGTGACAAACTCTGGAGTAATTATTTTTAAATGATTCCTTAAGTACTCTACAACAAGTTGAACAACGGTATATGCAACATTTTCTTAAAAAAATAATCAATATGACATGTTCCCTACCAATGTAGCCTGGTGCGATGGTCAATAACATATTATTTATGAGTAAGAGTGGGATGCATTCTAATTAAAAATCAGGTGAAGGAATTATAAAAATACGATATGACGAATAAATTATGCAACAGTCAGCAAGTAAGGCTTCTTACATGTCTTTATAGAAATGCTTATGATTTTAGTGCTTACAAGTTAAAAAATGTATATTAATTAATCACAATGTATCATAATAAAAAGAAACATGAATAGAACTAGTTAAATAACAAGCCTTCCCCCTTGGTGCTTGGAGGAGGTGTGCTCTAGTGGTGGGATTGGAGGAGACAAGGAGATTGAACTTTTCTGATTTGGTTGTTGAGGGGATTCGTTCTCGGTTATTTCCTGGATGAACGAGACAAGCCTTCCCCCTTGGTGATTTGTTCATTCTATTCGTTGCGCTAAGCATCTTTGTTGTGGCTTTAGATGCCCTTTTCATCATATTCTGCGGTCTGCAAATGGTGCTGCTGACGTTTTGGCCAACGAAGGGGTGGATAAGGATCATCTAGTGACGGGAGTATAGTATAATTTAGATGCCTTTTGTATAGTTTCGGTTCTTGTTTTGTATAGTTACATATGTTTTACATTTCTTTTTCTATGCATTGTATATTCATGATGATTAATAAAGTGATGTAATTATCAAAAAAATAAAAAAACAAAATTAAAAAAATACCAAATCTATTATTATAATAACAAAATAACAAAAAAGATTGAAATTTAGGAAAGGAAGGTAGGAGGTTCAGGTACTTACAAAAAAATATCAAATCAAAAATGGATTGTGAAGCGTGGATGAGAAAGAAGGTCGGGAAGTATTTGTAGAAAAGTGAAGAAAAAATGTCAATTGGTATGGTCCATTATAGAGGGAGGGGGGGTGGATAAAAATAAAAGAATATAAAGAAATTACCAAGAGTTCTAGGCAATAGTGATTGATATTTGGACCATGAGAGAGCTGTTTAAATCCATGATCAATGGTTCAAAACCTAATTTCTCAGATCCGATGGTTAATAGTTAAGATCAACAGTTCAAATTAGAAATCAAAGGCAAAAATTATAGATCAAATTACTGTCAACAATTAAATTTATTGATTAATAGTAAAACTCCTGAATTCTCAAACCTAGCAGTTGACAGTTTAAATCACAGGTTAAAGTTTTGTATCAATAGCTTTTAGGTTTTGAAGCTAATACTTAGTAGTGTAGTATCATTTTAGTATTTTTTATTCCATTTTATGTCATCTAGGAAAGAAAATATCTCATTTAATCGGTATCTTTTAATGTCTTTGTTAGACCAACAGTAATTAATAATCAATTACTTAGTATACATAATATATAGTAGAACTTCTATATCACATTTAATGGTGCAATAAATGTAAAGTGAACCGAAGCTAAATTGAGCTGAACCCTTCCTTGATATTCTCAGGCTTGTTTATGCTGAAACATAGCTTATGCTTATGACGAGCTGATCTTGTCTTATTGACATCCTTGTTATGGTTTCTTTTAAAGTGCATTCAACTTTGATTTTTAACAGTGTTCTGTTTCATTTATTTGTTTCCCGAAATTGTTCATCATAATTTTTATTACTCATCATTTACATGTCCCGCATGGTCCTTTTTTTTTAATAATAAATTTATCCCATGTCACGGGTTTGTTGCCTTTTCCCTTGTTTGCTCTGTGCTTTGATTCATAGATCTCTTAATATCTTGTGGTTCTTCTCTTTCCTTACTTCAAATGTGATTGTTTTGATATCTTTGTTTCATAAGCTTTCACCGCGATTTGACTTGTTTAAGGATCAATATAATAATGTTTTTTCTGGACTTTGTTATCTTCAGCTGCTGTTGTCCAACTCAAAACAGTTACTGGCGCATTTGCTGCTGATGAAAGTGTATCAAATCTTATTGTACAGAAGGCTAAAGTTATGCAAAGGATTCTTGTTCACATTGTTTTGGTAATATATAGTTTCATTGATTCAAATTCAAATACAAGTGAGATGGATCAGCTGCACACTAGTACTTCAGGGCTTTCTCTTTCAAGGGGTGATGCTTCTTCATCTAATCCTTATGGTGGTCTGAAGAGCTCTTGCTCTGAAACAAAGCTTCATTGGCATCAGAAAGCTGTTGTATCAGTGATGGAGGCTGGTGGCCTTAATTGGTTAGTAGGTAAGGTAGGCTATTTCTATTTTATATTAAACCACTAGAGAACTGTATTTTTATTATTTATATTTTAAATTAATACCCTCTAAGCCAAATTAGGCCTGAGACACTTTAACGGTGAGAGGGGGGTTGAGGCAGTGACCCCGACCTATATATTAAAAGGATTAATAAATACATGGGGGGACATAATGAACCTTACCCCAAAGCAAATGCATGTGAAGAGAGCTGATAATCAAACAATGCATGAAATGAACTCCTTATATTGAAGCTCCTTTAAATACAATGAAATAAAATCAGCTATGTCTTCCTAATAAAAGGCAATCCCAATCTATCCATTCGAGAGCCGCTTTAGCATTGACATGCATATGATCACGATCATAATAAATTGAGTTAACTTGAGAAGAGCAACCATGATTGGCAAGAGCATCTGCACACGCGTTATATTCTCTGTAGATGTGACTGATTTGAAAATTTTGAATGTTTGCTTTGATCAAATAAATCCAGTGAAGCATGCCCTAATTGCAATTGAAGTTTCGTTTAACCATTTCAACAAGAACATGTGAATCTGGTTCAATCACCAGATTATCAAAACCCATTGTGTTTGCATATCTAATACCATTATGTAAGGCTATAGTTTCAGCAATCATGTTGTTAACCTGACCATGATAGTGAGCATATGCAAAAATAAAATTTCCCTTAAAATCTCTAAATATGTCTCCACCACCACTACTATTAGGTTTAGCAGACCCATCGTTTTTTTTAATTTTTTTTTCACAGTCCCAAATCTCGGCTTTAACCATTTAACTGCGATAAATTTCGGGACTGAAGGTCTAATGACTTTGACACCCAAAGCTTCAAGACTAATACTGTCCGCAAAAGGAGGGGAATTGACCTTAAGCAACCAAGAAGTCTCTTGTAGCCAGAATTTAACTTTCATAATAATAGAGCTTACCGGTCTATGAGGGTTTCCATGAAGGAGATTATTCCGTTCAATCCAAAGCTCCTAAATAATAAAGGCAGTCATAATACCCCTGAGTTGATCAACTTGAGATCGATCATGGCTATTTGCAAACCAATGAAGAGCTTTGACCTTAATATTTTGACCATGGAGATTATTCATATTAAATAACGGTGCAAAGTTATTCCAAATACTCGATGCTAAATAACCTGTAGAAAAAATATGATTCATCGTTTCCACCACACGGCCACAACACTGTCATCTTGAAGCCAAGCTAGCATCCAATCTTTGAATGTTGCTCTCCATAGGAACCGCATTGTGCACTACTCTCCATAAAAAATAATAAATTTTGGTTGGAATAATCTTATGCCAGCACCACTTTGTCCAAGATAAGCCCACATCAGAATTCTGAATACCTTTTCCATGCTGAATGAGAAAATTCCCAGACTTAGAAGGCTTCCAAATCAACTTGTTTGGTCTTTGAGTAATGACCACATTAGTAGAAAGAAGTCTATCCGCAGCTTCAGGGATAGAAGAATCTGATCAACTGATTGTTTGAGTCACCTTCCTTGTCTATCATATCAATAAGCTTGGCATCTGTACTAATAAGATTAGTATCTGCCGCATAGAAGACTAGCGGAATATGGTGTAACCATTGATCAAACCAAAAGGAGATCTCCCCGTTACCAACATGCCAAAACGAATTATCAAGGACAAAATCCTTAACCGATAAAATGCACTTCCAGATAGTAGAAGACATAGTATACTTATGATCACCAGCTAAACTCTTACCCTTAAGGTACTTAGAATTAAGGAGCTACGCACACAAGCTTTTATTCAAGAGCGTATTTTTTTTTTATCAGTAAAAGTGTATCATATATTAATTATAGTAATGAATAATCTGTACAAATATACATTTCTGAGTTTAAAGTATACCCCTATGAAAGTACAACTCATTAATCCCAAAAAAGACCCCACTAGCTGTTAAATTCTTCAAACCATATCTCCTGGATTTCTTTGTTCATTGAGGCCCAAAAAAAGATATGGGATAAGGCCTTATTAGCTACCCTCTGAACTGGCACCTCCTTGCCATAAAAAATCCTGCTGTTTTTTTATTCAAGAGAGTATTCCAAGCGATTTTCGAGTGAAGACTGAACATTACATCCTTCATTGACCGAAAACCAAGACCACCGTCAACTTGAGCTTTAGCTAATCTATCCCACTTCATCCAGTGCTGCTTAGTGTGAGAGCTGTCGTTCCCCCAACGATAATTGGCAAAAAGGTTTCCCAACTCTTTAAAGATAGATTTGGGAACCGAAAGCAAAGACAGAAGGTGAATAGGAATTGATGAACTGTATTCATTGGGTAGGAACTCCTGAAAATGTTCATGGGTTTTGGTAGTATATTTTTCATTTATTTCTTTGTTAAAGTCAGTAACTATATTTTGACATATCATTAACACATGCAAATGTACTGATATTGTCATACAAGTTTTGGTGGCCAAATAAAGTGTTGAGTTATAGACTTTTTATGATTGTTACATTTTCTTTCTTTTATTTCTTCCTTCCCAGTAGTGCGCTTGATGTTTATTGTTTATACTTTTTGTCTCCATGCTTTATATAGTCTGGTTTCTTCTAATCATTCTTGAAGTTCAATATTCTAACCCCTTCTAACTATTCTAAATCTCTTTCTTCTTCAATCTTATGTATTTGATCAATATTCTCCAATACTACTTTCTTTTATATTAATTCTATCAATTCAAATGTATTCTTGCTCCAACTCTTTAATCAATTCTAAGACGTCAAGAGAAAATGATTTGCCTATCCTCTTCTTTGCCTTTGCTCCCATTCATTTAGAACCTTCTCCAATTTTGGATGTGTTATCCACATATTCTAAATTCCAAATCCTCACTTCTGCTGGATATAAATAATTGGGCGATTGGTTTGAAAGGACTCAGCAATGCCTCTTGCATTATATTGTTAAAATGACTTTCCCACTCTGATGACAGTAGGAATGTATCAAACTTACAACAATTGGGTTCTCCTGTATGTTAAATTATATGAACTTGGCTCCATTAATGGCGAATCCGTCGGTTTGCAATCTTTCATGAATGTTGCAAAACCTCTCATGCTCCTTGTCAAGATTCCCCTTTTTCATTACAAAATCTGATGATATTAAATCTCCTCTGATGCTCTATAAATATTCTACTCAACAAAGATATGTTCTATTCTCGCCAAAACTCCTGTCTCTACTTTTGCTTGTTAAGGCCATTCACAATTTTCAAACATGTGGTCTTGTTGACATAGCACAAAATACAATCCCCCTTCCACAGTCCCCGTTACACTTGTAGCCTTGTTGATGTGGGTCAAAAATAGTGTTTTCATTGCACAGTCCCCCTTTGAAACGTGAATAGTACCAAGATTGGAGTTTACCTCTCTTATCCCTGCTTCAACCATGTTCAACACCTTATTCGTGTTCCACGCCTAAATGCTTTGCTTTTATCATTGCACCCTTTCTCCTCCGATTTACTATAGGAAAGTGAATATGCATAATCGAGAGCTTCCAGTCTTGTTGGCATCTTTTGTAATAGGTTTAAGCCCATCCTCACTCTACTAGTTGACATCTAAAGCCTCTTCTTCACTGGTTTTCGTTTTACTCTTTTTGTTCTGTATTTTCGTGCCACAACCATCAATTCAACTTTCGTCTCATTCACCCTGTACTGAGAGTCATTGCTCTACAATGAGGTCAGCCCCTCATGAACCAAGAACGGGTATATAATCATTTCTGATGATTCCTCTTCTTCATCCAACCCTTTGTTTACCAGATTTGATAATGATGGCGGTTAAAATGCATCAAAAGCCCTTTGACCCATACTAGTCTTGCTTAATGCTAGTCGATGCATGTTTCCATTTTGTGCCACTTCCACTGCCTGACTCGTTCCTTCCTCCACCATCTGCAACTCTTCCCTATTCTATGGAGAAGAAAACAATGTGTCACGTGCACCCTTGATTGATCCATTTAAGCCTTTTTTATGTTCTCAGTTGGGCTGGCTCATTTGACATGGACCATAAGCCTTCTTTAAGATCTCAATCGAGTAATAGTGATGTTTAATCCGCATCCTCGTTATCTGTCTTGTCCTTTCTAGGTTTGTTAACTTTCTTGCCACCCAAATCAGCTTGATGGTTCTATCAGACCCATTTGGATGACAAGTGTCAGTTTAGACCCCTTGGTTGTGTAGTGTTGTTTTATTAGCTTGCTTCCCGTTGCACAATCCCTTTTAAGCTTTGATTCTGTCGGCATGTTTCATTAATTTTCTGTGTGTACTATACTACTATTGTGTTTGCCTTGTCAAAAAAGCAACAAATTTTGAATCCGGCCTCTGTTGTCAGCCATACCAACACTTGTCCTATATGTCCACCCTCCTTTAACTGGTGATTGACACCTGTTTCTTGTGAAGCCACTTCATCATCTTCTCCAAGAAGACTCCTTTCATTTTATTGTATAACCATCCTCTACTGAGCTACCAGCAATAAAGCTCAATGTATATTAACAACTGCTCCCCTTAGATTAAAATATCTTGGAATCCTCACTGAAACCTGTTTGGCAACCTTGCATTGATTGCTTTTAAGGTCAGCCCCTTCCATTTGCCTTTATGGATAATATGAGAACCTGACCAGCTTTCAGATGAACATCCTTCTCATTTCATATTGCACTGGTACTTCTACTCTGACTCTGAAGTGGTAAATAGGGCACCCCTCCTTGTCTGAGTTTGGGAAGAATTTATATGATTACTTGGCATTCCGGTAATTTGCAACCTCCTCTTTAATAGATTGCCATGATATCTTTAGCCCGCTTATCTATACACGTTGCATGGTTCCGAATCTTCTCTTTTCTGTATTTGAGTTGATAACAATCATCAAACTTAAATTATCGACATGAGTTGGAATCTTATTGAAGCTCAAATTTGCTAAATCTTTGGAGGAAACTTCCCTTTGTTGGATAATATAACATGCAGATCTATGATGATAGACCTATCTCCCTCTTTGATGACTGGTCTTCTGTTTTGCCAGATTTTGTTGGTGTTATGCCAAGCAGCTTTTTTTTTTTTTTTTGATAATTAACAGTGATTTCATTAATCATCAATTGATAAAAACGTACAAGTAATAGAAAAAGGCGCTCAAGAAGAGCACCATAGCCCACAACAAGAAACAAAATCAAAAACAACAATCGACGACAATGCGACTAAACGAAAAAGATAAGAGCAATGATCAAGACGAATAAGATAGTCCTAAGTACACTCTCCATCCCATCACCCCCCAACATGCACCACATGAGGAGATGGCCGAGCCACCTCCGACCACCCTATCAATATATCAGTTATGGAGAATCCTCTAAATTTGAGAAGGGCTACCATCCACAAACACACCATGAGTAAAATGGAGTCGATAATCGTCCTATTCGAACTGACTCTGTCTTCGAATACTCTCCTGTTCCTTTCTCCCCACAAAACCCCAAGTGTTGCATGCCATAAGCCCAAATACATCAATCTGCCTCACACCTAATCCAGGGAGCCTCCACTGTGTCAAACACTCACCAATCTCCTGAGGCATCACCCATCTAACACCAAGTCGGCATAAGAAGGAAGTCCACACCTCTCGAGCCACGGTACAATGTAGAAAAAGATGGTCAACTGATTCCCCTGCCTCCTTACACATACAACACATATGGGGTGACAACATCCGAGACGGCCACCTTTTCTGAAGCAAATCACAAGTGTTGATCTTATGGAGAATGACAGACCAAACAAAAGCCTTAACTCTAGGGGGGCTAAAAGGTAACCAGATACGACGAAAGGGGAAGGATACTGAAGAAGGAATAGGACGCAGGACCGACAGAAAGGACTTAACTGAAAAAACATGTCTGCTACAAGGACTCCACATACGACTGTCCCTCCTTTCGGGATCAATATGGACCTCACCCAAGTCACCATGAAGGGCCCCAATATCTTCTAATTCTGCAACTCTCAAGTCTCTACGGAAGGGGAGGTTCCAAACCAAACCAGAATCTGACCAAGAAAGGACATCAGACACAAGGGCATCCCTTGCGGAGGACACTCGAAAACGACGAGCAAATCGGACAACAAGGATAGAGTGCCCCCACCAAAGATCATGCCAGAAGCGGACCCAACCCCCATTTCCCACACAAAACCTGGTAAATCTAGAAAACGAAGGGAATATCAACAGGATCTCTTTCCAGATGCTAGCACTTGAACATCTACCTAAGGAATTGCAGTCCCACCCATTAGAGTGCCCGCCGAATTTATTGTGAATCACTTTCCGCCACAAGGCCTCCCTTTCCTCGCTGAATCTCCATAACCATTTACCCATTAGCGCCTTAAGGCCCCCTGCTTCTATCCTCATACAAACCAACTCCCACTTAATCAAATGATACTTCCTCTTACCACCCCCCTCCCATAAGAAATCACGCTGGCTCTTTTCAAGGCACTTAACAATGCTGCTAGGTGCCCTGAACAACGATAAGTAATAAACTGGGAGATTAGCCAAGCAGCTTTTTGCCCTCAGGGGGGGAGGTGGGATCTTGTATGGGATACCAAGGCATCTCAATTTTGTTGGGGATTCCTTTTATAGCTTCTTGCTTTCATGGCCTTTAGTGTATTCATTTGTAAATTCTCTTTGCAATGAATATAATATATTCACTTTTGATAGTAAAGAAATTTAATGCAAACAATGCAAAATGACATACTGTAGCCCTTTTGGTCGGTTCCTTTTTTCTCCATATTTCTAAGTCAAAAAATAGTTTCGTGCTGGCTAAGCTTATCTAGGAGTCAATCATTCCTCCCAAGGTTGCCTTTTTCTTATGAACTGCAGCCCTTAGCAAAAGTTTGACGGTGTAATGCAAGTGAAGAATCTGTTTACCATTTGTTAGTGCATTGTGCGGTTGGTGGGAATTTATGGGGGCATTTCCTACAGTTTTTCAACATCAGGTGGGCATAACCTATTAGTTTTGAAGGGGTCCTTGTTTCTTGGGGTTGTAGGGGAAGTCGAAAGTGTATAAGACGTTTCATTTGGTCATCATGTCCAGCTGCGATTGCTTGGACTGTATGTAGAGAAAGAAATTGCAGAATTTTTGAAGGGAAGGGGATTGAGATGGATCAACTCATCAGGAAAGCAAAAGATCTTTTGTTTTATTGAACATAGAAGTGAAACTATCAGTTAATTACCGATAAATTTAAGGAAATATTATAGTATTAGTCTAAAAACTAATTTATAATTCTAAACAATTTACATTCACTACTATAAGAAACTTTAATATTACCAATATTATTTTTTTTGAAAATATATTGTAGTATTAAAGATTTTAAATTTAATAATAGAATAAAAAATAGAACATTAATTAAAGTCCATTTCTCTTTTAATCTCTTTATTTACAGCCTTTTTATTATTATTCCATAATAAGTCTAGAGAGTTGGTAGACTTTGAATCAATTTTTTTTGGTAATGACCTTGAATCACAATAGCACTAGATAAAAAAAAAATTAACAAAAAAAAATATTTAAATCGCTGAATGAAAATAACACATCAAAATATAAAAACTAATAAAAAGATTCAATAAAATCCTTGAATCATGAAAAATAAATAAATAAATTTATTTTTTTCATATTTGAAAAGGAAAGACGATAAGTTTTTTTGAAAAGTTTTAAACGTAAAATGTACAAAACGTGTTTAATACGTTTTTGTGAAAAATATGCGTTTTTTTCGTTGCATAAAGTTTTAAACAGAGTTTAAAATGTTTAAGCATTAAAATTTGTTTTTTTTTTTGAAAAAGTGGAGTTTTAAACGGCGTTTTGCTAATAGTGATCTTAACTGAGGAAAAAAAAAAGAAGAGAAGAAAAAAAATGCAAAATGACACTCATGAACAGCCACTAGAAGATATCTTACATTTATATAATATTTGAAATATTTTTATTTTTAAGTTAAAATTATTATTCATAGATCTTGTATATTGATGAGTAGATACCAAATTGTTTGATAAAAGTTTTGTAATTGACTACGACTCGTCTCTTTTTCAAAATTTTTTTGCTATAAAATTGTTTCTTTTTTTCTTTTTTATAATTTTATAATTCAAATGAGTTATAATTGATGGTTAGTTGTTCTGGTGATCAGCTAGCGTATGCAGGGTTGTAGCACCGTATAACGACTGCTAAATGCTGATGAAAGAGTAAGAAAAATGCAGTAGATTAAGAGGGTATTCAAGGAGCTTCTGCATATGCTTGGAGATTAGCTAATTGCTATATGCACGCCCAAATGCTCTAGAACAGGGCTTGGACTTTCCAGCTCTGATAACATCAGAGATCCTCTTCTATTTTGTCCTTCAAAAGTGCTGCCCAAAGGCTTACAGCAGTACATGCATATTTATATATGTATAAACACACACGCACACGCACACGCACACGCACACGCATGTGTATACGTAGCTGTGTTTGTGTTTGTGTATATAAATACAGTGCTACAGTGCTGGCCTTGTCATTTGCTACAGTGTGCACTAGGGTCATTTGCTACAGTGCTGCACTAGGGTCATGTTACAATGTTTTTGACTTGGTCGGCAATTTGATGGCCTGAGCAGATGGCTACAGGTGTCCAACCAGGCTGGTTTTCGTATGGAGGATAATATGGCAAAAACGTTAGTGAATTTTTTGTGGGCCCAAATAAGTGCCGTAAGTTGGCACATTGATGTCTGAATAGGGAAGGTTCTCTCTCTCTCTCTCTCTCTCTCTCTCTCTCTCTCTCTCTCTCTCTGTTTGTGTGTGTGTGGTATGGCAAAAACACTAGTGAGTTATTTCTTGTGGGTTCAATCAAGTGCCTTACGTTGGTATATTGATGCGTGAATAGGGAGAGTTCTTTGTGTGCATGCGTGTGTGCTCGTTCATTTGTTCTACCGGTCAATTGATCAAACATAAAAGACGTAAAAAGACAGGAATGTAAATAAATTAAGGAAACAGTATGGAATGTAAGGGTCTGTACTTTCAACCCTTGTTGGCTACTTCATGCATTCCATTTTGACAAGAAAATTAATGGTTAGTAAGGTGCATCATCAACCCACCAAAATAATCACATTTTATGATAGAAATAAGCAATGATTTACCCATTGCATATTTCTTTAAATGACAATTAAATGACACTGATATCCCTTTAGATTTTGTCGGTTATAAGATATTACCTCCCCTCTATTAAATGACAATTAAGGTCGTTGACTTAATATGCTGAATTTCATTAATTTATAGACTATTTTACCCCTTATAAAATGAGTAGTTTAAGTAAATGATATTTTTACCCTTATTAAAAACCCTTTAGATTACCTACTTTACCCTTATATATGTTTAGTTATTATTCCCCTTTTGCATTTTCAGGCACAATTTAATGAAATTCAACAGATACAGTTAGAACCTTTAGTTATCACTTGACAGAAAGGAAATGTTACAAACAACGATATCTAAATGGATGTCAATGTTATTTTAGAAATGTAAGGGTAGGTATTTATATGTGGCTAAAACTCAAAGGTAGTTTGTGTTGTTTTTTTGCCAAGATTTTTTCCATCACGTAAAAGACACTCTACACGCTTTCTGGTACATTTTATCTGAACTATATTGTTAAGTTTTAAGGGTATGAAAAATCAGTTCCCCTTATTTTTTTATCCCCCCTCCCCTCTCTAAGGGCGTGTTTGGCATTGCTTCTTCAGGCCTTAGAAGTGATTCCTGAGATCGAAAGCGCTTCAAATATAAATGAGCGTTTGGTAGACCCAAGTGAAAAGCGATTCCACAAGAATCGCTTCATCAAAATGTCGATTTTTTTGAAGCTACTATTTTCTGCTTTTGAAATCACGTTAGTGCCTTGCGGGAATCAGTTTGAGATTTTAATGAAATATGTCTTATGGTCTTATATGCCCCTTTAAAATACCTATTTTACCCATGTTATCTTCACGAACAAAACTCCTACTGAATCATGGTTCAAAATATCGTATCGAGGTGGCATATCGGTCGGCCCGAAAACGGATACGTATCGAGTATCGACACGGATCCGCATGGATACGGTGTAAAAATCACGGATATGGTGGATACGCAAGGAAAATGGTGGATACATAAAACAATACCTATTTTTATGCAAAGATAAGGTCAAAATATGATAAATTAACATGT
>JAUPMG010000014.1:11804229-11824202 GCA_031762675.1 Pachysandra terminalis | reverse complement strand
TGTATTCAGATTTTGATTGTATATGGGGCTTGACTTGGGATACATAGAGTTAGTATTATACGTTTTCTTTTCTGTTTCAGTTGGCAAACTGTAGTTTGTATACTGCCTGGACTCTTTGGCCTTTTGGATATTTTAATGAATAATTTTCTTTACTGATTAAAAAAACAATTTTTTTTTTCTTTTTTTCTTCTCCTTCTTCAGATATACTTGCTAACAAATGGGTTGGGTTTGGGTTGTGCTTTTTGACCAGTTGGTTTGTTATATCCTATATATTATATAACATATGCATATATTGTATGCTAGAAATGTATATTGTATAACATTAATATAAAGACACACACACACACACACACACACACACACACATATATCACTTATTTAGGCATAAAAAATTTCAGCTATAAATTCAGCATTTAGAGACAATTTCCCCCACTTTTCCTTCAAAATGGGGGTTCCCTCGTGTAGCCTACACATCGTTGATATATCCCAAGCTATTCCTGGCGACATTGACATTTAAAACTTCGATATCCCCTTTTCCCAATGGCCAATATAAATCAAAGGTGGAAATTTGATTTTACAAGATAATCTTTGGATATGTGGCAATATATGTAATATATCCCCCTTGTTTCTTTCCTTGAAATTTTATTCCTTTTGGCAACATTACATTGTTATTTGATCTATTTTTGTCCGAATAAAAAATATCTTCCGAAATATTATCCTCAAATGGAAAAAATGAATTCTTTGTAGAAAGCCATTTTTTTTTTCTTTTTCCAATTGAAATTTCAGACGATATTGCCAACTAGGTCTCCACGTGTGAGATCCTTGTTACACTAGAGTTCTTATTTTAGTGCGTCTCACTAGTGTAATTGCTATCATATTTGTATATTTTAATTAATAGATAAACATTTAACTAAAAACATGGAAATCTATGGTGGAAATTTCAGTGTTTATAGATCTTCTCAAAATTTTACAAAACTTCAAATAAGTGAAAACCACACATTAATAAATGATGAAAAATATTTACATATGATCTCATGAACTCGTACATAATTCTGCAAATTAATATGGAGATTTCGAAAGATATCTAAATCTTGAAGAAATCTCCTTTATTATGGATAAAAAATGTGGTCTTCTCTTCATCTGACATGGAGAGTACAGGTGGCATGGATTCCTTCTAGGGTATGGTGCTTAAGATGAATTTTGATGACTTCTCTATAGGTAACAATCTTCTCTTAATCTGATATAGAGAATACAAGTGGCTTGGATTCCTTCTAGGGTATGGGTGCTTAAGATGAATTTTGATGAGTTCTCTATAGGTAATGTAAGTCTGTATGGGATTGTTTTTTTGAGATTACAAAGGTCACACCATCGATGTCTTTTTGGGTCCTATTAGGGATGGAGATGTCACTAGAACCGTTTGAGAGTGCCTTGTTGATGGTGTTAGAGGGAGATTTGGCTACCACCGTCAGATTTGGCTACCACCATCTCTTAGCTCTCTCGCTCTCTCTCTCTCTCTCTCTCTCTCTCTATTCCGCACACACATAGAGGGGCTGGGGATTTTTCTGCAACGAGCACTCCCTCTTCTTCCTCTCTTTCCTCCTTATCCCACAGCTGAGAACACCACCTCCACTCACTCTCTTGCATTTTTTCGGTTGGTCTGCAACAAGAACTCACAGTCGGCCCTCTCAGGGTTTTCTCACTCACACCACCACCCTCTCCCCTTTCTTTGGTTCTTTCTTCCTTGCTCTCTCTCTCTCTCTCTCTCTCTCTCTCTCTATCTCTTCTTCTTGGCTGATGCACTCCCTCTTTCCCCTCCATCCCTTCTCCTATCCCTCTTTCCCGAAGCCAAATTAACCCAATATTCTCCTAAAATTTGATTTGCTCTTATTATTTATTTTCTCAATTAATAGATTCTCTCAAAATTATTTAATTTTTCAAAAATAATTAAAAAAAAATTCAAAAAAACCGTTTCGACCCTTGAACCCGGAATTCAACAAGCTTACAGTCATATCTTAAGTCTTAGTGATAAGTTGTCTAGCTTGTTCTTGGGAGTGCTTAGGTCAACCTACAGCCTGCTGATTGAAGAAGAGCAAGGATTTATATATTGGTGGACTGTATCATACATGGCTGGCGCCCGTCGTTATTGGCCATACCGTCCATGTTAAGTTGGATGGAAAAAAGACAAACTTTTGTCGCAATAAATGGGATGGGATTAATGATGAATATTTCGTGTAAACCATTCCAACTCTGTGCATCCACTCAGTATTTACAACATCCTTCAACCTTTTTTGTTTTGAATCTCTAGAAGGAAATAGATATTGGTCCATGCCCCTGATAGGACGCTCTCGGTAACTCAGCCTCCTTTTAGACCCTTTCCTGCCATTGAATGCTGGTTGAAACTAAAAGCCTCTCCTCTTACGAGCATTAGAGGAGACCCTCCATAAAATTTGGACAGCTATGCTGAAACTGAGTACTGCCATTTATCATCAGAATGCAAAGTTCATAAACTCTCTTGTGAAGGAAAATCAATGTGCTCCCTCTTTATAGGATGACTATCATCATCACCCTCGCCCTCACCCTCACCCTCACCCTCACCCTCACCCTCACCCTATTACTGGTCTCGAGATAGTCAACTTCCGAAGGTTACTTTTTCATTAAGTCATGTCAGCATCTCTTCTTTTCTTCTCATTTCTTCCCTATATTGATCACCACTCCTTAGGTGCTGCTGCATAGCACGCATAATTTACTCAAGTACCTTGGAGCTCTCAGTCACTTCGCTCTTCTTATATGCAAAATGCTCTTTAAATCTGGTTATGATGCCCATAAAAGTCTATTCCAATAATTGCACATCATGTGCTTGGTGTCCCTGCCAATTGAAACACTCTATTGCCATCCATTATCTGGCTGTTGTGGCATGATAGAACCTGAGAAGTGAGAACAAAGAAACATGCAGGAACTGTTAAATGATGAAATCAATAATGTATCATGCAATGCATGTGCATGAAAATCAAAAAAATAATTAATAATCAAAACCCAAAATTTATGGTGCATGGAATTGATCATAAACCATTTGTCGTGAACTTGGACATATATTATGAACAATTTTAAAAGTTTCTTTATTTTGTATATTTTGATAATAAAATATTTATTCTAAAAATAAAAATAATAAAAACAGACAACAAACTATGTTAAATGTATTTTATCATAATTCATGAAGCTTAAAGTTTGTATTTATTCAAACCTAGAAATAGTAGTAGTAGCTCCTTATTGCATTTTTGTTTTATAAGGATTTATTTTAAGTTAATAAATAAATCAGAAAATAAAAATGTAATCTCAATGATAATTTATGATACGTGGAGTTTATCACAGTCTACGCATCTTGATAATATATACATATATTAAGAACACTTTGACAAGTTTTCATGGATTTAATGTAATTCTATAATAAAATTTTCAATTCAAAAAATAAAGTAATTTATAAAAAAGCATAGTAATGATGCATGCATCTAATCCAAATCCATGTATATTAAATGTTCACATTTACTGAGATGTATAAACACCATTTGTGACACATTATTGTATATTTATTTTAAAATATTATATTCTAGTGTTCAAATGATTAAAGAATTGATAAGAAATTTAAAAAAATTTCCACACCCCAAATCCGTTGGACAAAGAACTAAGAGGAGATGAGCAAACGAAACAAAGACCTAGCCTCATTTGTTCGAGATTTGATCGCCTTCGCCGCATATCATTGCTAGTGAATACTAGACTCATGCAAATGGTTGGGATGCCAACCACGAGGCGCAAATCAAAACGGCAAGTCTGTGGAGGGCTATTTCTTACTTATTTCTTATCTTCTGGAAGCATGTGAGATTCTCTGTTGGTTTTGGAGAGTTCATTAGATTTTGGTCAGATCTGTAGCGGGGGGATACTACCCTTGTATCTCGTTTCCCTAGAATTTTCCATATTTGTTCACATAAGGAGTCCCTTGTTTAGGAGGTGTTAAGCTGGTCCATCTCGGGTCTCTCTTGGAACCTCGCCCTCATTAGGGATCCAAGATCGTTTGAAATTGATGAACTGGCATCCTTGTTTATCTCAAAAACACAGTAATTGCCGAAGCCTTCAATGATTCAAGGGTCTGGTGTCTGGAATCTAGTGGGGTTTTCACCACAAATTCCTTTCGTAAATCACTGTCGTCTAGTGAAGTGCCCCCAATCCCTTTCTCTACCTCCTTGCTTTGGGGTGCTAGGGTCCCTCCTAGAGTCAAAGGATTTGTATGGATTACCCTTCTCCATCGGGTTAACACTGCAGATATCCTTCAGAAACGAAGGCATTTTATGGATTTATCTCCAGAGGTTTGTCCTTTGTGTGTGAAGTTTGGGGAGTCAGTGGTCATTTGTTCATCAGGTGTGAGTGGGCTGATTAGATTCAGATGAGACTCATTATATTGACCGGAGTGGATTGAGTGTGTCTTGTTAGAGTCATGTTGGTACAGTGGTGTTTCCCATCACTTGGGAAACAGGGGCAGATTATGTATAGAGTGGTTTTCTTTGCAGTCCTATTGGGGATATGGGGAGAGAGAAATAAAATAATATTTGAGGACAATTGTTGCAGGCCAAGTGGCCTGTATGATTACATACTTAGCATGGCTGGATCTTGGGTGAGCATACTTCCGGAGTTTCGAGACATATCGTGGCCAGACATTTCGAGATGCTGGGCAAGAGTGACATATCTGCCGTGTGGCTAGAGCTGCTGTCTAGTCTCACTTTAGTTTTTTTCGTTTTTCTGGTTCTCCATCTTAGGGAACCTTTGTTCTGTTTGCTATTGTTAGTTCTGTTTCTGTACCTTTTTTCTTACTATTATATGAAATCTTTGAGTTGTTGGTTAAAAAAAAAAAAAATTAATCATGAAGTTTTAGAATGGAATTAGTGAAGTGGAATTAACAACTCCGAACGAGTTTTAGAACCATGGTGAACCAAAGCCAAGATATTTTGTGATGATGGACAAGGACAAGCTATTACTACAAAAGTTAACATGAAAAACTGCAGCTTGTCTCCCACAATATGAGCAGGGAGATCATCATGCTTTACGATGTAGTGAAAAGTTGTTACAAGGTACCAGGAAGTATTTGGATAATTTGTGTTTATTTTGCAGTATGAAGTTTTAATAATATTGATAATGCTTTCCATTATGGTTTTTTGTGCTTCTAGCTGCACTTGGATTTTCTTCCTAGTTTATGATGTGTGCATGTTGTTTAGTTTATTCATTGCGACTAAAGTCACAAACATAGATGCATGTGTATATGTTTCATGCATCGGTACTCTTAAAAATTTGAAACTCTTTCAGTCCCGTTCAAGCATAATGAGTAATTGTTATTATAGAACCTTCTTCTTTGCTTTCTTCTGTATACTAACTTGTAAACTTAAACTTGGATACAGAGATGAATATCCTTTCTCTGCTATTTTCCAGCTCCAAATACTCTCTCTGGAAGTCCTAAGGGAGGCCATGTATCCTTTGAGTGTCATCCCATTGGTGGATAACAATGACCAGGTTTCCTTGCTAATTTTCATGGCAATGAAAATACACCTTGGTAGTTTTAACGATTTTTATGAACCTTTCTCTGCAGGCAATTTAAATTTAGGTGCTAATAAAAAGATTATACCTTTTTGGTTGTGATTTTATGGTCTGATTGGATTTAATTGCAGTACAGACTTAAATTATTGTTGCTATATATACATATAGATAGATAGATAGATGTATTCATGTACGTATGGACAAGCTTGCACTTGTTTTTGTTCTGGATGAGCAATCTACTAGTCGTGCCCTTAACAACTGCTTCAGCTTTGGAAATTTGAACAATTTGCAGTTTCTCTGTGAAAATGGAAGAGTACATAAACTAGCAAATAACATTTGTTGTCCTGCTTTCATGCTTCAAGAGTTTAGACATCAAAGCACAGATTCATCTTTACAAGATGATTGTCACTTGCCTACTTTTGATTCTAAAAAGGAGATAGCCACAAACGTTTCCTCAAGAGATAGTTTGGTTCTGTTTGCTGGCAATGGTTCTTATTCTCAATGTTGGAATGATTATGCTGTAAAATTGAGCAGAGTACTTTGTTCTTTCCTTCTTGCTCCTGAAGATATTAAAGTTCATCATCCCCAAACTTCAGTTGGTCGAGGGGCTGGTCCAGTTTCCTTAATGTATTGGGAACTCTCAATTAAGTGGGTCATGAAGGTTCTACTTACTGTGTTTCCATGCATTAAGGCTTGTTCTAATCAAAATGAGCTTCCGAGCTACTTAAGGTGAATGATTAAATTATAGGCTGTGTTTCTTATGTTTTTTAGTATCGAAAAATTTATCGAATCACTAAATTAACTATCTGTTCTCTAAATCACAATTTCCTCTGATTGCTAGTTTGTTTCTCCTGCTTTCATATGTCTTTTGTTGTCACTCTTCCATATTCTGCAGGACCTTTGTCAATACTTTGCAACATTATATTCTTTATGCATTCAAAAAGGTTCTTGTTACCTCGCCAGTCTTGCTTGAGGTATTTCGAGAAGAGGGAATTTGGGACCTTATCTTTTCTGAGAATTTTTTCTATTTTGGACCAACTTCGGAAGAATCTTCTAATGAGTTTTGCACATATATTGAGGGAGTTTCCAGAAATTTTGAAGTATGCTCTACCTCTAATTCCAATAGCAAGGCCAGTGGGGTTGAAATTCTTCAAATGGAAGTAATTTCTTTTGTGGAGTTTGCTGCAACTTTTAATGGGAGCGCACATAACTTGGTAAATCTTCCTTTTAATATCTGTTTTGGAATATACATAGCATTCTTTATAGAGAAGTATACGTGTTGTCAGTACTTGGTAACTTGTTGTGTTTGCCTCTTACTCTATCTCAACTGTTGATGAAAAAAGGTTGTTGCCTACTAATTTCTCTGTTTAATATAGTAATTCAGTAAGTTCTTATCATTGAGGAGGAAGGGTGGATGCTTCGACTGTAAGCAGTTGAAGAAACCATGCAGACGATAGATAATGATACACAGAATACTAAGTTAATAAGATCAAGACTGATGACATCCTCTAGAAGAGAAGGAAAACCTTTGCTCATTCTCCTCATGTTTGTGTGATCTTTATGAGTCAAGGGGAGTTGTTGGCACCAAGGTTTTAAATTTTGATTTCGCCAGACATTTCGCCAAGGGGTGTTTGGTGAAATTTTGTCAGATTTTGCCCATATTTTACCGAAATGGGGAAATATCTCCATTTCGCCAACCTATAAAATAACGACATTTCATCGGCATGCCGGCGAAATTTAAAACCATGGTTGGCACATCTCTTCCTTTATGGTGATGTTGCCTGAGAGGTTTGAGGCCACTTCATTCAGTTATTAGGGGTATAATGAATGGCTTTAAGTTTCCAGAAATTTAGCGAAATTTTCCATTTCGAAAGGTATTGAAACTTTCCTTGCATCGATAATTCCCTTATTTTCAAAATTTTCATATATTATTTTATAGGAAATATTGCGAGATAGAAAGAAATTTCCTTACTCCACATGTTTAAAATATTCTTTGAAATCGAAATTTAAAATCACGGCGTAATGGTTTGATGTTGGTCTCTATAATCGTGGTGCTCTATCAGTGATTCAGCAAACTTCTTGGTCATAGGCTATTCGGAGGAAATGAATGGGAGGATTTTTGACAGTAACAGTTCGTGCTTCTCCTAGATCATTGAGAAGTTAATCGTTTGGTGTACTTGACTTGTTTTGGTAGGTGTCAATATCTGATATTTCGAGGGAGTTGAGACTAGAGTATTTGCTGCTTTTTGTTAAGTGTTGTGGAGAGGTGTTTCAGTTTGGCTTGCCCCTAGATAAGGGCAAATCAAATATAACTTGACTGGGTGTTTTCTTGTTAACCTTGGACCTTTAGGGATTGGAGGAGCCTTTGAAGACCTTAGTGGAGCCATTAGATATGCTTTATTTAGCCTTATTGAGGAGGGGGCTCTCCTTATGGGCTTTTCTAAGGTGAAGGTTCTCAGTTTCTCTGGTTTGGTTGTGAAGGGGGATTCCGTTACTATATTATCTTGGATCAATTGATCTAATTTTGGCTCCTGTAGATCAGCTCATCAATTTTGCCGAGATAGATTCAATGCGTATAAGATGACTCATTCCCAAGGTGCCTAGATCAGTTCATGGTATTGCAGACAGGCTTCCAAGTTGGGACTGGGTAGGTTTTCCATGTTTAGGGTTATTTCATTGAGGGAGATCTTGTTGGTTAGTGTGTAACTTTTATATTTCCAGGTATTTTTTGGATGTGTTGTATTTTTCTTTTTCATTTGTTTTGGATGATTGATATCAGCCACACCGCACTATATTCTCCCTCCTCTTTTTCTTTCCTAAATCATTTTGCTATTCATGAAAGAATGTTGTATGTTGCATGATGAAGTTGAAGAGACCATAAGGAGATGGATAAATAAACATAAAGTAATAAACTAGCTCACGCTGAATGCTGGGGCTTTCTTGACAAACACTCTGATCTTGTTATAGATTCTTTTTTCCATCATCTATATATGTGGAATATTTTCATTTTTTACTAGCACAAACATTAGCGACGGTAAAGCAATGGTGAGAAGTGAGAACCAGGAGGTCTCCATAAGTAACCACTTCTATTATCTTGGATCAATCATCCACAAAGTCGGGGACATTGACGAGGATATTACACACAAAACTAAATCTGAATGGCTTCAGTGGAGAGGCGCCTATAAGTGTTATGTACTTGATGTATGTATGCCATTCAAGCAAAAAGGCATATGAGACAGCTATGTGAGATATCGGTATAAGAGAATTATTTTGCATATATTGGGAGAATCTTAGGTTCCTTCTCCCCAAGGCTACTTACATATGCAAAATAACATTCTTCCGGTTGTGGTAGAATTATTTTGCATTGATTTACCTTAATATTTGAAGAATTGAGTACCTCACACATTGTCCACCGCCACCGCCACCGCCACCGCCACCGCCATACCTATCCAGTGGCCACTAGCCAACACCATCTGCCACCACTATATTATCAATTGACTGCCTTAAGGGGGGCAAATCAGACCCTATTATGTTCATAGAATCTAGGTTTGATCAGGATCTGGTATGAAATGTGCGGTTCTAACCCCTTCCCATCAAGTGTCAGGTCTCCTATAGAATACTCTTATAGACTATATATATATATATAGTCAGGACAACTTCATGCAATGGGTAATTATGATTGGCATGTTTGTACAAATGTGCAGTACTCATAAGATAGTTATCCTCATTGTTGCACCACTCCGTGTCAAGTTCCCATTTGCTTTTGGGTCGGCATTTGATGAGCTTACCTTGATGTTTGAATTCCTTAGGAATGTTGTTCTCTCTGATAATCTTCAGGATTCTAGGGTCTGGTGTCTCGAGCCTAATGGGATATTTTCTACCAAGTCCTTCTGTAAGTCTTTGTTGGATTGTGGTCATTCACTTTCTCCCCCTTCTTGCTTTGGGGAGCTAAGGTTCCTCCTAACGTGAAAGATTTTGTTTGGATTGCCTTGCATCATCGTATTAATACTGATGATATCCTTCAGAAAAGGAAGCCGTTTATGGCACTTTCTCCCCAGGTTTGCCCCATGTGTATGGCCCATGGGGAATTTGTGGATCATTTGTTATTGGGTTGCTTTATTGCTGATCAGGTTTGGAGATTCGTTTCCTCTTCCATTGGTGTTGCGTGGGTTGGCCCTTGTACGGTGCGGGATTTATTTTATCAGTGGCAGTTCCATGGGCTTGGTACTCGGGGAAAGATTATGTATAGAGCTTTATTTTATGCGGTGTTATAGGGGATATGGAATGAGAGAAATAAGAGAATCTTCGATGGGAAAGGCAAGAGGTTGGAGGAGATCATTGATTCCATCATGGTTTTGACGGTTTCTTGGGTTTCCTATCTTCCAGAGTTTAAACATGTCTCTTGGGTGGATATGATGAGATGTTGAGAGACTGTGGCTTATCTGGAGGCCGTTCCTAGGTTCCTCTCTGTTTATTTCCTTATTTTCTTTTGCTCTTTTTGTATTTTTTGTTCTTCATCTTTTCTTTGTCCATCTCGGTACTCCATTTTCTTTTCTTTTCTTTTCATTAATAAAATTCATCATTGATCAAAAAAAAAAAAGTTCCCATTTGCTTTAATCTACCGGGACTTTGAACCAAAGAGGGCTGATAAAAAAAAAGTTTGCTCATGTTTGTTAGTTTTTTTTTTTTTTTTAATTATTTTTGGAGCTAGACCTGGCTAGTTAGGTCTAGAGTATCCATTGCTAGTTAGGAATGGATACATCTAGTATGTTTGGTAATGGTTAAGAGTATCCATTGACACCCTAAAGTGAGAATTAACAAAAAGGACATAGTATACATTTTTCTATAAAAAATATATTTTTCTATAAAAATATTGTACATTGTTATTTAGAATGTAAAAAATTATTACTAATAAATAAAATAATAATTTATTATAAAGTTCAAAAAATAAGATCCGTTGAAAATAATTATATATTAAAAGCCTTAAAACAGTAGGGGAGCCATCTGTAGTGTCAATTGAAACAAAAAGTATAACAATGGTACCAATATGGACTGGTTGTATTGCCGGTACAATAATGGTAGTAGAAAACAAGTTGTGGGGATTTTCTAGTTTTCTTTTTCTGATCACATATAGTCGATAGAGGAGGCTCCTGTACTTTAAACCATGTTCTATATACTTTCATGTGCAGTTCGGTTTCTTTTGGATATACACCGACCAGCCTCAAAGCAAGGTTCTCAAGCTTGGTTTGTTTGATCCAGGACAATGCTGCTGAGATCCACTGAAAATGTTTGTCCATTGCCAGCATGGATGTTGTAAAGAAACTGGCTTGTATGAGTTGTATCATTTATTTTTGCTTCCTTATATTCCAACTATCAAACATCAATATGATGCCTCCCAAGGTTCTGACCCGTGGTAGGAATGATTGCAGCCTTCCCGGTCCTTCATACATCAGTGGTACTATTTAATCAACAGATGCATATTTTGCTCCAGTCGGATGTCGATTTACAGAAATATACTATGAAAAGCAGGGGTTGTAGCAACAAACTACCTGCTTTAAACATTGCAAAACCAATAAGTAAAAAATTGGTTTGTCGCCATGAATAATGGAAGAAGTTATGTTTTCATGAATCAAAATGCAATTCTGAGGTTGTAGGAGATACTGTGGGTGCCTTACCTGTCTGCAACAATTCTCTTGTAGAAAGTGTTGTGCTAAATCTATGCAGACCCGGACACCAGTGTATTGCATGATAAATCTTCATAAGGAACCTAGAGGAACATCAGCACCAACCACCTTCCTTCTACGTTGGTCTCCCCTCATCCTTCCACCTCTAACAGCTTATGTTTCTTAACCCCCACCTAGTCCATTTATGTGAGGAAGAAATACCCATTTATAATGAATGTAGGTGCTTGTACTTGGTATAATTTATACCTTAACTTCTATCCTAATTATCACTCTCTGTTGAAAGGAAACAGATCAATATTTCATTAAAAATAAAGATAAACACTCGCAGAAATAAAAGCAGATTCCCCTTGAAATAAAGAGAACCTCCAGCTACAAAATTCCATCAAAAACTAGCCATTTCCATTTATACAAGAGATCTTCCTTACAAACGCCTACAACCTTCGGAAGCACAGAACTCTGAAAAAAATGTTGCTGTCCCATAACTTGATAAAGAGCCCACACTAAATTTTCCTTGCTAACAAAGATTCTTCTATTCCATTCTTTCCACAAGCATTAGCATACACAAGTGGGAATAAACTCCAAAGAACATTTCCTCTGAGACTTAGGGCACCAACAAGACAGCAACCAAATCACTCCGTGAGCCACTTAGGGCAGGACAGACGCAAGCCATATTGAAGAAATTCAAAAAGAAGCTCAGATATCAGATTTAAGGAGCAATGAATTTACAAGTGATGAACATCCTCCTGGGGCCTTTTTCATGATATATCTACTGGGTATCTGTAAGCTTCTATGATGAAGATGATCCACTATTAAGACTTTATCTAAGATTGTCAACAAAGCAAAGAACTGAGATCTAGGGGGGACTGGCTTATCGCAGATGAAATAGTTTCCAGGCATCTTTAAAGCTTCATACAAGGACTATAATAGGATCCTTTCTTTATGTCTGGGACCCATAATTTAAAACCCTCCTTATTTGGATTAATCTCTAGATCCTCTAACTTCCGAAACAGAAACTACTGCATTCTGCTCTTTCCCAAGATCGAAGGATCCTCGTGGAGGTTGGATACGGTACCCATTTCATTCCATCACGACCACCACAACATCCCAAAAAAATAAAAAAAGAAAAAGAAAAAAGGAGAAGCAATTTCTAACCAGGATATTTTTGTACTCAACAATTCTAAAGGAAAAGTAGTCTCTAATTCTCACTTTCAATACCTTAGTACTGTGAATCTCATTATTTAGTCCTAATTCTTCTAAGCATCTTGTTTTATGATCATGGTATTAAATATCGTTTTGTATCGACCTATAATATAGGGTAACAACCTTATTAGCACGATGCCATGGCGTAGTTTTGAAATACTTATTTGTCTAGTGTATTGCTCGATATGTTACATGTATTGAAAGTTTCTACTGAAACTTTTGATACCTAAAAAAGTGTTGACAGATATAGTCGATATCCTTGATACGTTTAGTTTGTAAAAAAAAAAAAGGTACCTTTGCCGTCGGAGTGAAAGTCAGTTAAGGAGCAATCATCGTCATCATTTCTTCATCATCTTCGTCTTTGTCTCTATCCATTGCTGTTTTTTTAAGTCATCGTCAGTTATCATCTTCTTCTTCCTCGGCTTTGTAAGGTCTTCGTCTCTATGCATTGATTTTTTTATTTTTTTTTTCTTTTTAACTTTTATAACCATATCGAACGAAGACTGAACTTAGAAAGCCCTAAAAACTAATGATTTGGTACATTGCTAGTGGATCTTATATATGATACACAAGCAGGTTTTATTAAAAGCCCAAGTAAGAAATCTATTTTATAACATGATTGTGTATCATATAAGATACATAATGTATAAATATATGTAAAATAGACTCATATTTGTCTAATAATAATTATATATTATTATACATACAAGTATTTGCATGTTGCATAAAATTATAGCACTTATAGATATAACTACATGGATATGATATATATCTATATATATATTCTTTGAAATTTTAACTATATATAATTTATTTAACTTGTTTACACACATAAGTTCTATAAATATATAGTGTACAATATATGTAACTTAAGTCTATAAGCTACATATAGCAATTTAATTTATACTCTTAATTTGCTTATACTGTACGTCAAATAAATTACGTGTAATTTAAATAAATAACTATATGCGACATAGGTTAAAAAAGAAAAAAGAAAAAAAAAGTCTTCAAGCCCATGATCAGCTGTTCAAATTATCATTTCTCAGTTTAATGGTTAATAATTGAGATCAATGGTTCAAATTAGAAATCAAAGGCAAAAGTTATTTGGCCAACTACAAATCACCAATTAAAAGTATTGATCAGTGGTAAAAAATTTAAATCTAAGGCTAAATTATTAATCAATTTATAATTTAACTGCTAAATTACTTATTTATCAAAAAAAAAAAAAATTTAACTGCTAAATTATTAATTTATGATTGAAATCCCGAACTTAATTTAAATTATCTTCATAGATCCATAAAGCATCTACATCATTGATTGATGGTTAAGATTAACTACGCTATATCTATAGAACACAAGCAATATCAATGGTTAAGATTAATGTTAAGTGATTCAAATCTTATATTTTATCTGTTTTAATGTCATAAAGTCCATATAAATATCTGAAATTATATGTTAACGATGTATTTTCTAATTATATTGGTCATTGTTATAGTTTATTTATACTTTCAAGCAAAATTTGATTGAAGTTTCCATGCGCCTATGCATGTACCGGTTTGTTTCCCCGTTAATATATATACTATATTTTTTTTTTCTGATGAATAACGATAATTAGATATATCATCAAACTGTAGAATAAACTATAAATCGTGTCCAACACTAATATATACTATTTTTGACCCTATCGGGGATCACTTGGAACCTCCTCTTTGCCGCATCCCGAGGACGACGGATGCGGAGGAGCTAGCTAGTCTTTTTGACCTCCTTCGTGATACTTTCATTGTTGAGTCCTGTCCAGATTCTTGGGTTTGGTGTCCTGATCCTAGCGGGAATTTTTCTAGTAAATATTTTCCTCATGCTTTCCACTTCTCTTCTTTGGGGTTCTAGGGTCCCTCCTAAAGTTAGAGCTTTTGTGTGGACTGTCCTTTTGAATCGGATTAACACTGCAGATAATCTACAAAGGAGAAGAAAGTTTATGGCTTTATCACCACAGGTTTGCGTGATGTGCTTGAAAAACGGAGAATCAGTGGATCATCTATTTCTTTCACGTGAGTATGCAATGAAGATATGGGGCTTTTTTGCTCGGTTTATCGGGGTGGAATGGGGTCCCCCGAGGTATGTGAGAGAATTGTTAGAGCAGTGGTTTTTTCCATCTTTAGGGTAGAAGGGAAGGATACTGTACAGGGTACTTTTTTTTTTCTCCATCCTTTGGGAGATTTGGGGCAAACGAAATAAAAGAATCTTTGAGAGTTCTTGGAGGTGTTCTAGATCTCTTATAGATATTATTACGGGGACGATGGCTGCATGAACAGAGGTGCTTCTAGAATTCAAGGATCTCTCTTCCTTGGATATCATCAGATGTCGAGAGTATGTCGCTGTGATGTACTGGCTTGCTTGGGGGTGGTGATGTTCTAGTTTTTGATGGTTTTCCTTTTTGTGTTTTGTGTTTTTTTTTTTTTTTTTTGGTTTCTGGGAGGAATGGTGGTTCCCTGTCTTGGGGAACCTGTTTCCTTCTCTTTGCTGAACTTTTTTCCCTCCCTTTTCCTTAATATATTCTCTTCATTATTGATCAAGAAAATGTGAAATTTTTGTTAATTCATCATTTTTAAGCTTTGTCTTTGCATTTAAATGAGTCTTGGTTTAAGTATAGAGTTTCCAATGTTTCCATGAGTTTTTACAGTATCTCCAAGAGTATCCCTTACGTATCATGATATGTTTCTGTTTTTTGAACTACTGATGCTCTACCTTGATGCAATAGTTTGAACCATGTTGTGAAATTGAATGAATGTAAAGCATATATTAGGGAAGGAAATAACAGGAAAGGATTAATTATATTTTCTTTATGTTTGCAAGAATGATGAAAAGTTAACGTGAGTCCTTTTTATTTAATTATTTATTTTTATCTGTTTGAATGTTTTGGGAATTCTTCTTCCATGTTATGGATTGATTTCTTAAGCAAAATTTTCTCGCTCTTACTTTTGTTTTCTCCTTTTATGGCAGTCAGAATGTTCTGTTTTGTTAGATGCCCTTGAGCAATCTGCTTGTCACCCTGAAATTGCTTGTGTTCTTGCAAAGAGCCTGCATCGCATCCTTCAGCTTTCAGTTGAGAAAAGCATTGCTTCTTTTAGAACACTGGATGCCATACCTCGGGTGCTCAAAGTTGCCTGCGTTCAAGCTCAAGAATGTAAAAGGTCCGGGACTCTAATTCATAGTGTCGAAAGTGAATATGCAGAAGTAATTCCACCTCAAAGTTGTGAAAACAAGTATTCATCTGATAGCACCAATTGTTGGCTTAAATGCACGAAAACGTCCTTGGAGCTCTTTACAGAATCTCTCTCTATGGCAGATGATGCAAAAAGTGTCATTTTGCATAACCCCTCGTGTATTGAATGTTTGTTTAATTTATTCTGGGAAAAGTGTTTGAGAAAACACGTCCTGGCTCCTATTCTTGACCTAATGAAGGTATGTAAGGGTAATTGATTCATTCGATTCTTGGTTTCATTTTCAGTTGTTGTACAGAAATGCAAAATAAACTTGGATTTCCATTGACCATTCTTTGCAGCTACCACCATCTTCTGAGGAGGATCAAGTAGCAAAGTTGCAGTTATGTTCGAAATATCTAGAAACATTTACTCGTGTAAAGGAAAGAGAGAAGAGCTTTGTGGAGTTGTCAATAGATCTATTGGTTGGTATGAGGGTTATGCTTCAAACTGATCAAGTGGTATGTTTTGTACTCTTATTCTTTATGGAGTTCAACTCTTTATATGCTGACTATTTGTAGAACTTCCATTATGAGAGAGCATCTGGGAGTGGGTGTGGGTGTATGTTTATTTTTTTTTTCTTTTCTTTTCTTTTTATATGTTCTATTATCTTGGCAATTTTATTCTTTTTTTTTTTCCTTTTTCCTTTTAGTACTATCAAGTCCTGTTTCGTGATGGAGAATGTTTTCTGCATATCGTCTCTTTGCTAAATGGAAACCTTGATGAGGAAAGTGGAGAGAAGTTGGTCCTTAATGTCCTCGAAACACTGACCTGTCTGCTTTCAAGGAATGATGATTCAAAGGTACTCACTTCTTGTTTCTGTTATATATTCCAAGGTGGCTGCTGCAATGGTTTGTTATGTCTTTTTTCCTTTTTTTTTTAATTTTATTGATTGAAAAGTGAACAAGTATAGTTGTTGTTTTCAATGGAAAGTGAACCTGCTTTCAATAAATGGCAGTATTTTATTTCTTCCTTCTTCTTTATCCGTTATCCGAATTAGATTTTTCAAGATTTGCAGAAATTAATATTACTTTTCTGGTAATTATTATCAGCAGAAGGAATGCATGTTTACAGGTCTGTGGGCAATGTTTTAAAACCTGGCTTAGGTGCTAAGCCGGTAAAGACAGAGGGTTGGGTCAACCCGGTTGAACCGGTGGGTGAACCTGGATCGACCCATTAAAGTGCTGTCACATGTACTATAATTTAAATATAAGAATATTAAAAAATAAGACAACTATTCTTTGATTAATGTATTTGCTACTAATATTTCAAACACTTAAATATATACAACACACCCAAACATGCACCAATAGCCCAACACCTGTTCATAAAATTTAGATTAAAAGTCTAAAAACTTTATGTTGTAATGACCCAACCGGGTTCTTAATATTGTCCTAAACCCGGACGGATCACTGGTTTAACCGGTTTAACCAGTGGGTCTTGCCAGGTATTGAAACATGCTGGGGGTTAAAAGCCCACCCGGCTCAGTTATAGCACTGGGTACCAGTTGAACCGGTTAAACTGGACGGGCCGGTTCGGGTTTTAAAACAATTTGTGGGACTCATTAAATGCATTATTTCTATACAATCTTCCTTCAGTTGATTTATGTACTTCCGAACCTATGTATTGATTATATCATAAATAAAGGGGGTTTTCATCCGCATGAGTCAGAAAATGATTATTCTTTTCTCTTTATTTTTTCCTTTATTATTATTATTATTTTTTTTATAACTAATGTAACAAGTGTATTTAGATATAAAAGGGGTGGCCCTGTCCTGTGTACACCAAGATATATGCACAATGGGCTAGCAAATATAACAGAATTTTTTTGATCGATAACAGAACTTTCTATCAAAAATGGGAAAATGGGATTACAACAGAAGCAGCCTAACACCAGGTTCTTCTACGTTTTGAAGTTCTTGGATGTTCACATATGGGTAACTGTGGCTTGAATTATTTTGTAGGAAAAACAATGATAAGGGATCAGAATTCCGTCAGGTAGTTGGGATAAGGCATTTTGTTATCTTCTTGTTATTATTGTATTTGGGTGGATGTGCTATGATTTTCAAGGCCATGTCTATATTAAAGCCTCATGCTTGTCTTCTGATCTTTCCATTGTAACTTATGTTATGTTGTGACTTATATTATAGATACCCTTTTATTTATCCGAAGTATGCTTGTCAACAAGACATGGTATGGGTATGGGGTAATTTTAAAATGAATGAAAATTGTTTCTATGTATTGGCTTTTGGCAAAGGTATTCTTGTCTGCCTCACCAGGTTTAGTTGGCTGGTGAAACAAGATCTTTTTTACCACATTGAATAAAGATGTGGTCAATCTGGATTGTCCATATGACGAGGGACCCTTTGGATGGGGTCTAGGACTGTCAATGGGTCGGATCTGGATCCGATATCCACCTGAATCCGTAAAAATTTATCTGATTAAATCGGATATTTACCCGATTAAATATCTATCGGGTCGAATTCGGATCCGAATAAGTGAATCCGTTTATAATCGGATTCAAATCTGGATGCATATACATCCAACCCGATTAAGATCCGAGTTCGATTAACTTATAAGGGTATTAAGTAATTTATTATATATGTTAAGGATACTTATATAATTTTATATATATGGTTACTTATAAAGATAATTAATTTTATGATTTGAAGGAAACATTTTTTCATTTTTTCTCAATTTTTTTCAGATGTACCCCTTCTATATTCATCAAAAGTATTATAATGTACTTAACACCTACATTGTTAAGCATATGAAATTTGTTAATTAATTGGATATCCATATAAATGTCGGATTCGGATATTTAATCGAATTTGAATCTTTGTCGGATTCGAATATGGATTTTAATAAAATAATCGGATTCGGATTCAATTACTCATATGAAAGATCCGTTGGATCTTTAATCGGATTCGGATCTCCTTGAAATTAATCGGTTTCAGATTCGGATCATGTTGGATCTGACCTGAATCCGACCCGTTTACAGTCCTAGATGGGCCATGTGTACAATATTTCAACCCATATAACCCCCATTTGTACATGCATAATAGGTTTTATCACATGTATCAATTGCAGTCATTTTATTTTATTTTTTTTATTTTTTTTGTGTTTGCACTTTGCACAAAGAAAGAAGTTAGTTTTAGAAGAGCTCTTTCTGCTATATGGAAAATGTCTTTGTAACTGAAACTTAGTATTGACTGGGGGTTGACTAAAGTACATATGGAGAAGTGGGGTTCTCCAAATTAGCTTCCATTTGCGAGTTAAATGTCTCATCAGGTTTCTCCATCCAGAGCTTTCACCAGATAACCTGGACTACTGGTTTTTACCATATTGTGGTAAACTGGTAATACTCCACTAAAGTACCAAGTTTTAAATGTGTATAAACTATTGTTGTATATAGGTAGTGTATTATGATACTACTTAGCTTAAGTAAGTTTAAAATATAATGATACTACCTAGCTTAAGTAAGTTTAAAATACATAATATACTCTGAGATCCCTTGTCGTGAAATGTAGGGACTAGGAAGAGTCTGCACACACGTCCGTGTAACATAGAAAGTGGAATGCATTAGTTGTTGTTGGTTTACTCATCTCTTGTTATACTTCTCAGAATGCTGGTATGAATGATCAACTGTTGTATGTCATATTCTCTCTTTATCCATTATTTTGTGTATGTTTCTCTACCAAGTCTTTGCAATGTTTATTCCGTTATCGATTTGCAGTATTATATAGACAACTAGCATCTACTCTTATACATTTTTGTTCTTTTTGGGAATGTTGTCTTATATTTTTGATTCTCATACTTTTTCCTTCTTGCATTTTGCAGGCTGCATTTAGAGCTCTTGTTGGTAAGGGTTATCATACACTGCAAAGTTTGCTGTTGGACTTTTGCCAGTGGCAGCCTAGTGAAGAACTTCTAAATTCGCTGCTCGACATGCTTGTTGATGGGAAGTTTGATATCAAAACCACCCCTGTAATAAAGGTGATTCATTTATGAAGACCCTATTCAGAATGCTTTTTAGACTCATTCATGTGGATCATCCATCTTAACATTGCCATTAGTGCCTTCCGTTTATGTTGATTTTGTGTCCCCTTTGCACTAAATCTGGCATATGGTTAATTGGCTATTAGAATTTATAATGAATCCATTAGTTTGAGCACCCATGCTGATGTTTTTGATTTGGTACAGAATGAAGATGTGATCATACTTTTTCTGAGTGTTTTGCAGAAGGTTTGTA
>JAUPMG010000014.1:11779180-11794186 GCA_031762675.1 Pachysandra terminalis | reverse complement strand
TCTGCCTTTGGAAATAAGCCTCTTTTGCATCCTATAACTAAGCATGTTATTGGAGAGAGGCCAAGTAAAGAAGAAATCCGTAAAATTCGTCTTCTTCTATTAAGTCTTGGTGAAATGAGTCTAAGGTAAAATGTTACATACTAGGACATGTCTCATACTTATTTACTGAATTTGTAGCTCTACCCATGGGTATTTTGATGAACTCTGTAATGATATAACAGATTTATTATTTGTATTTATGTTTTACAAATTGATCTTAAAATAATTGGAAATCTACAGGCAGAATATTGAAGCATCGGATATAAAAGCCCTCATAGCTTTTTTTGAGAGAAGTCAGGATATGGCTTGCATTGAGGACGTGCTACATATGGTTATTCGTGCTGTTTCCCAAAAGTCATTGCTTGCATCGTTTCTGGAACAAGTCAATTTGATTGGTGGTTGTCATATTTTTGTTAATCTTCTTCAGAGGTATGCAATTTAAATTGAGATTTCATTAATGGTTGTCACAGTGAACGTGTAGGTCCTTGAGATATGGAAACTGTCATCCATCATTCAGGATGTTGTTTCTAACTCCTGAAATCATACTAAAGTGGGTTGCTCTTTAATTTACTTGGCTAGTACTCATTTGCCATGGCTAGTTCTTTATCTTTGACCCTAACATGTTGCAAAACTAAATGCAGTAAATAGGTCACTCTTGGAGCATATTTCATCTAAAGTTTATATGCCACCACCTGATATTGCGAATCATCTTTTTACAAGATAACCATGTTTCTGCTCTAATATATTTTTTTTATAAAAATTATCAGAAGCTCTCCCCTAGATTTGGGATTGGACATGTGAGGATTGCTTGGCTAATTTTTGCCCTGAAATCAAGCTTCTCTGGTTATCATTGCTGTTTTCTATTTCTTCTACACACTAGCTAGATTAGAACTAAGTAACTAATCTCATCCCTCCATAGAATCTAATCTATGCCATTAGAATAGAATAATACAAGTACTAGATTGACTTGGATAACCTTAAAACTCAAATGACTCTTAAAATTCATGACTTTTGAAATATAATTGTACTGACAAAAATACCCTTAAATTTTGTATTTTTTGTAGTCAGTCTTAAAACCCTTTTTTTATTCCCAAATCATGTGAATATTGACAGAACTTATGAGGTAGCTGTTGTAGATATTGGAGAGACCTTCTTAGGCTTCTAAGTGCTCAATCTGATATACGGGGAGAAAATTATGACCTCCGGAAGCTACAACAAAAGAAAAATGACTTAATGCAACTAGTTGGGGTTAGCAAGAAATACCTTTTCGCATCCTAATATGTCAATAAACCACTTCGCCAGTTCAGATTAATGTGAGTTTATATCATTTCCGACCGACTCCATCTAGATCCTTTTTAGTTTCACTCTCGCCCTTTTAGATCCTTCCATTTCCACAAGTGCCTTCCGAGATCTCCATTTTACATGCTAAAACCAGCTAAACTTACTCTCTTTTATGTTATCTCCTATTGAGGATACTCCTAGGCACTCTTAGATATGTTCATACCTTGAAATATTTTTTCTAGGCTTCCCACACATCCGTCCCAACATCCTCATATCAACAACACTCATGCTATGAATTTGTTGCTTCTATGTGGCCCAACATTCTCCTTCATGCATCATATCAGGCCTAATAGGTATCCTATAAAATTTGCTTTTTAGCTTGAGTAGAATACCTCCATCACAAAGTACTCTAGAAGCCTCTCTCTACTTAAGCTGTTTAGATCTAATTCTATTAGCCCCATCCTTGCTCTTTATGATAATTGGCTCTATATAACAGAAATGGTCAGTTTTGGAACATCCCACATGCCTTATTCTCCTTTTCCTTGATAAATCATAATTGACTGTAACCTTAAACATATGCTATTCGCTAATAGTTATCTGATTGGTTACCCATTACAAATCTATCTATTTGAAAAAAAATTCATACTTCAGACAATCTGATTGATTATCCATTACAAATCTATCTATTGTAAAGAAATCATGTTTAAGATATTTTAATTATTTTTTTCAGTTTTCAAGTAGAAATTAAGTTTCTAATGCATAATATGCTAGTATTTATTTAATAAAAAGGTTGACCTTGTCACTGATAATTTAATGATAGAATTAGTTTATATATCAAACATCTGAAACCACTAAAATTCAAATTTAATTAATTTTCACAAATAATTAAAATAAATAATTTCAAGTCTAATTAACTTTTTTGGCCAATATGTAGAATGGGTTTCCAGCATATACATATATTTATTAGACAGATTTTATATATGTAGGTGAAAGCCATAGAAATTTGATTTCCCAATATTTTCCTGGTTGCAATCTTTCAAATTCAGCAATTTATAATGAAATGCTTGTCAATCCATCACACTTGAATTGGTGTGAATTTCCTTACAATTTAATGCCAAATGAACTGAAGAAAACAGAAGAAAAATTGAAACGTACCTTCACTTGCTTTTAGCATTTTTTACAAACATGTTAAATTTCATCAAATCTTTGCCAAAACGACTTTCGAATTGAAGAAATCATGAATTTACAAAATAGATTATTTTAAGAATAAAAATTCCAAGTGATTAAGAGAAGCTTTGAGTTTGGTGGAGTAAAATAGGGGAAACTGACCCAATTCCAGCTTTTATAATTACCTATGTATGCTACCAAAAGGGATATATTGCTCGATATTGCGATAGATCCCCAATAAGTTGTAAAACAAATTACACTGGATTTGTATTTCTACCCTCAGAAAGCGGATATATCACTCGATATATCGAGGGATATGTCGATATTTAAAACCATGGTAAACGAAAGTACAAGAACAATTTACATTCCTTTCCATCGCTCCCCTTGGTTTTGAGTGGGAGTTTTGATTGAAAATGCGGCTCTTCTCGAAAAAGTGTTTTCTAATATGCCTATATTTTCCAGCAAACCATTCACTCAATTTTCATTGGAAATTTCATTTTACTTTCCTTTCCTTTAGATTCTGAATAACCAAACACAGCCTAAGGGATTTCTAGTAGGCATTGATAGGATTACAGTGTTTTCAGTTGTAGTTCTCTGATCTGATGATACATTTCTCTTCCTAGAGGCAGATTGAATGCAAGTTGAGAGTGTCATCTGTATGTTTTAAATTGGATTTGGGATTTTCGCCTTTTCGGTGAAGTTGGGTAAGACTATTCAGGGATTCTTGCAGATCAAGAATCCTTGAGGTATTTTGTGAGCATTCTTGGGTGTCAGATGGAAGAGCGGACCCTCAAGTACACTTACCGTTTGAAGACAATCCAATGAAATTTGGAGTTGGGGAACCAGTTTTTGAGAAGTTTGATAGAAAGCTCGCTAAATAGAAGAGGATTATCTCTTTCCATGACCAATGAGTTCAATGGCATTTCTGTAAGTTGTTGGGTAAGTCATTATTCCTATAGTGCATTCTCCATCAGAACTGGATCTCCATAAGTACTTTGCCATCAGCATTTCAACTTAGAATATCAAGTTCAACCCAACATTAGGTAATTAATGACTATTGAGGATCAGATAATATCCGTTTCACGTTTGGCTAGCATGACCAGTGAGATCAAAAGCATTTCTGTAACTGATAGCACAGGACATGGCTTTTTCTGCCATGTGGAGCAATGATATGGCAAGTCCAGACTTTCTGCCTGTATGGGACGGCATGTGGACAACATTTTAACTATATAAGTCCTATTAATACATGTTAAATAGATTTTATCACGGGTAAGCTGCCATCAAAACTTTTAATATTTTTGAAGTTTTGCATAAGAAAGATTTAGATTTAGGAGAGCCCTTTTAGCCACGTGGCAAATGTTGCTGGGGCTGAATTTTGGTACGTTAAGTGGAGTTTATTAGTACATGTGGACAAGTGGCGTTCTCCAAATAAGGTGCCATGTTTGAAGTCCCTCTCATCAGGTTTCTTAGTTTGAAGCGTCTCAGAAAACAACCCAGCATGTGTGTGTGTGTGTGTATAGTAGGTACATATAGACGTATAGGTATCCTTGTGTCTGTAATGTTGGGCATAGCCGTGTCTAACACTCCGATCCATGTCGCAGCACGATAATTGTGTCCATGTCTACAAGTCGTTGATGTGGTTCTTTTTCTTTTTTCCTCAGTAGGCCTTTTACCTTGCACAATGAATTGTCTTATGGTTATTAGTTTTAGTTGACAAAATTCTTGTATTGGAAAACACAGGACATTGCAAATGTGCCATAGGTTACTTGATGGACTTTACAAATAAATTAGCAAAGAAGATGTTATAATGTACCATACAGCAACTACATGTTCTATTGTTTCCTGTATACTAATTGTGTTAATGTCTCTTTCAACTTGTTCATCATAGGGAATTTGAACCAATCAGACTGCTTAGTTTGCAGTTCATGGGAAGACTTTTGGTTTGTCTTCCATCTGAAAAGAAGGGAGCAAAATTTTTCAATCTTTCGGTGGGAAGAGCCAGATCTCTTTCAGAAAGCCATAGGAAGATCAATTCACGGTTGCAACCAATTTTCTCTGCGATATCTGATAGGCTGTTCAAATTTCCACAGACAGATCTTTTATGTGCGACATTGTTTGATGTTCTTCTTGGTGGTGCTAGTCCTAAACAGGTAACATGTAGAACATACTTCTTTGTGTCTACTTCCTTATATTTATATTGCTCTGATGCATAGTGGTTTATTTATTTTAGATGCTGTTGAAGTTATCTTCTAACTGCTATTCGTGAGATTGATGTCCATCAGGTGTTACAGAAACATAATCAGATGGAAAAGCAGAGGAGCAGGGGAAATAGTTCTAACTTTTTCCTTCCTCAAATGTTGGTACTCATTTTCAGATTTTTGTCAAGCTGCGAGGATTCATCTGCTAGAGTGAAAATAATGAAAGATCTACTTGATCTTCTTGATTCAAATCCTTCAAACATTGAAGCTGTGATGGTATTGTATACTACATGTTGTGGATGTAATATTTACACTTATTAGAATGCCTCATAATTAATTGTGTGATTTTAATAGGAATATGGGTGGAATTCATGGTTAGAAACATCTTTTAAGCTTGATATGGTAAAAAACTACGAAGCTGAGTCACGAGTTCGATCTGACTGGGGGATAAATGAGCAATTCCTACTGAGGAACTTATTCTGTGTTGTTCTTTGTCACTATATGCATTCTGTAAAGGGTGGTTGGCAGCAGTTAGAAGAGACAGTAAATTTCCTACTCATGTACTGTGAACAAGTATGTAGAATGCCTCAATCTTGCCTTTATTTCAATATCTAATAGGTTTTTGTTAGTTATTCTTTTTCCAGCACTCGTTTATCATAATGACATTGCTTTAACTTCACTTTTATTATATCTGCAGGGAGACATCTCATCTCTAAAATTTCTCCGTGATATATTTGAGGATTTGATTGGAAGGCTGGTAGATTTATCTGCTGAGGATAACATTTTTGTCCTGCAACCATGTCGCGATAATACATTATACCTTTTAAGACTGGTGGATGAGATGCTTATCTCTGAAACTGCTCATAAAATTCCGGTATTTCAATTCATCTTGGAAATGTTTACTTTGGATTATCATTATTTCTGAAATGTAGTGACACTTACTTCTCGATGCATGATTAATCAAGGGGAGATGAACTAACAATATTTGGACTATGGATGCACCCCCCCGCAACCCTCAGTTTCTTGGAAAATGGTTTGTAAGACAAGTGGATAAAGCACACAAACAGACTAAAGTTTAACTTTCCAATCTGTATTTGTCTCGTTCTCATCCATGGAGTACAACAAATTATGAACATACATACACAAACACACGGGGTTATGTGTTTCAAATCCAGAAATTAGCAGTTGTATACGCCAGCATGTTTAAATCTGCACATATACAGCAGGAAATTAACTACGTCGCTCGAGTGGAAGGGCTTATCATTCATTGGTCTGACATCAATTTGATAATATAAATTATTGGGTACTGTTTGGGACATCAATTAAAATTGAGAATTCATCCTGATTAGTGATTACAGGAAGTCCTTTTTTTTTTTTTTTTTTTGGTTCTCTCTGTTTTTCATCTCTTGGGCACCCCAGCTACCACCTCTATCACCTATCTTGCAGTTTGCAAGATTTAGTACCATGCTTCTCAAGGTACTATGTGTAATGGCTGGAAACAGCATTTTGCATGGGCTATATATTATTGGTTTTATGGATATTGAATTGCATGTTATAGGAGCTAGCAATCAATGTTTTTTGCAGAAAGATATATAAGCTGCTTGCTAGTGGTCCTCTTTCACTCAAGCCTCATTCTTGTGTCCAAAAGCTAAAACTGTAGATTGCATGATCAGGTTTTGTAGGTCACAAGGGTTGATGTGTATTTCAGGATGCAGGAACTGGAAATCAGAGCTTGTTGTTTCATGGTTTAATTTCTGTGGAATATTCTGCTATCCTAGGTGGTGAAAATATCTCTCTGGGAATTTTTTTAATCTGTAATCCTTATAAATATTTTCCTTAAGCATAAAGAAATTTGCAACTTGTAGAAAATATATAGTGTGCGGAAAAATTGTATTGCTGTATATATTTTGTCTATTCAAGGTTTTCATCAAAATATTTTGGAGACCTACAACACACTAGAAAGTCTCACTTTGGGTATGTTGTAATTCAAACATTTGTATAGTCATAATAAAAAATATGAAATAAAATCTATGAGGAATTTTTTGACAAAAACTAAAAAATATATCAGATTTTATTAGGCCACTTGTAGACAGACTATTTCAAAATTAAATTTCAATTAAGTTCCTTTTACAAGATTATTTATTGAAATCTTAATTTTTGAAAAACTTTTAAAATGAAAATATTTAGAAATTACATGGCAGCTAATTTATCTCATAGAATTAGTAATATATGTTGTTGTTGAGTCAATTGGTGGACTCTTGGTAGCAACTGCATACAGAATTTAGCTAAAATTTTTGAATTAAAAAAAAAAAAAAAAAATCATGTTCGTAAAAACAATGTAAAAACACTGAACTTAAACTAACTTAACTTTATGATGAATTGATGAAGTGAGTTACTCTCATGCATGGCTGATTGTTGTTGTAGTTGTTAAGTTTTACTTAAGTTGTACTATTATTGCATGTGTAACACAATGGGCCATTGTAATTTTGGGTAGTAGTGGTACGTTTAGCCAGATCAGTGAATTGGAAAATGGTGTGTAGACCACATGAAAGCCTTAAGGTTTCTGGCTAGTTTCAAATTCAATAAAGCTCTTTTGGGGAAGTGGGTTTCAAGGTTTGTGCTGAGAGGGATAGTTTCTTTGAGGAGGATGGTTGATGCTAACTATGGGAATATACCCCATAATTGCGTACTAGTTCCTAGTAGAGTTACTTATTGGTTTTTATAGAAAGCTATTGCGAGTGTGGTCACATTTTTTATTTTTTATTTTTTATTTTTTATTTTTTTAAGGGCATCAGATTGTTGATAGGCTGTGGGGCAAGGGTGACATTCTGGGAGAATTTTTGGTGTTGTGATGGTTCTCTAATGCAATGATGTGCAGATATCTTTCTGGTGGCTAGGATATGGAGGCCTGGAGAGCAACAGCTTTTGTCGAGCATCCCACTTAAACGTCCTTTATTTGATCGGGAACTGGATTCGATGACATCTCTACTCTTTCTGTGCCAATCTGAGAAGGTGGGTGGTGGATATGATTCTAGGAAGTTGTTATAGGAGAAAACGGCCTGTTTTCGGTTCATCATATTTCTCATTTCCTGCTTCAGAAAGGTGTCACATTTAGACCAGTAGCTGATTTAGAAATTCCCCATTCCTTCTGAGGTTTTTTTCTTCATGTGGACAGCTTCTCTTGACAAGATTCTTATGGCTGATTACTTGGTGAGTAGGAGCTAGTCTATTCCCAATATGTGTGTGATGTATAAGGTGCTTGTGGAATTGGGTGACCTGCCATCTTCTTCAGTGTAATATGGCTTCAAGACTGGTCTTCGTTTTGAAGAATAATGTTAGCTGGGCTCATCCTAACTTCCTAAGTATCTTGAAAATTTATTGTTTTCTTGTTATTGGCCGAGGTAGACTGGGGGAGGAGTGGGTAGGACTAGGAGTTACTTTGAATTTTGCGTCCATCTGCAGTTTTGCTGGCCTTTTGGCGGGGAGAAAGGAGTAGTAGAATGATTTTATGGAAAAAATCAGAGTGTGGACTCTATTTTGAGGAGTGCAAATTCCTTGCTTTTCCATTTGGATTCTAGGCTTCAAGAATTTGAAGATGCATTGTTTTCAGTTTCTTCGGCAGTGCATCAGTCACTCTTGGAACCTCAAGTAAACCAATCAGGACTAGGCACCATGCATCTTCTGTGCAGGTGGGCCGTGTGTGGAGCCATCCTGATTGGTTTGCTCACACAGCCATGAGTGACCATAACACTGGCCATTTAACGTATTCAACATTATCATCTGTGGAAATAATATGAATATGTTCTAAGTGTGTAATATGCCTCTGTAACCTATCATGTGCACGTGGTAAGTGTGTTGTGTTATGCACCCAACCTGTAGAAAGTGCACTTCCTGCAACTTGTTAAAGTATTAACCTGGATTTCCATGACACTACTAAACATGCTGAAACAATCACCATTCGGTTTCGAAATCTAATCGCACTTATATATGGTGTTAAATTTGCAAACAATTTCCAACATGTCAGCTTTCTTCTTTTGAGAAACTTTACCAAAAGGGTGCCAAAAATTACATCAAATTTGAAATTTTTTTTGTTGAGTTCCTGTCCCCACTGGTGCCAAATTTCCACGACACCTAAATCTACAACCTTTTAAATGATCATGGCTATATGTTTGAGAATTATAGGTTGAAATGCAAAGGAAGCTATGTTTGGAAGTAAATTAATTGTGGATTTCTAGGAAGGCATTGAACTTGGGTTAGATGACCAAGGATAGATGCATAGTTTGAAGAGTAAGTTATTTACATTTTAGACTGGGCCAGAGAGTCCAATGCGTGATTGGTTTGTTGACGTACATGGCAAAAGTTTCATGCACACATGTATATGGAGTAATTAATTTGTTTAATGGGACATTTAAAAGTATTTTAAGAAAACATAGAGAAATGATTTCTATTTAGAAACAGATAGAACCATATCTAAAATTAAGATAAATAAGAAGCTCTCTCTCTCTCTCTCTCTCTCTCTCACACACACACACACACACACGACACACAAAACTGTAACTGTATGAGTATTGTTGTAGACTCTAAAGAAACAAAAATGAGGCAAGAGAATTTCCTGTATAGAAAGGCTCTATTTTACAGCAGCAATGGTCCCTCCCTCTCTCTCTCTCTCTCTCTCTCTCTCATGCTCACTCACACGACACACAAAACTGTAACTGTATGAGTATTGTTATAGACTCTAAAGAAACAAAGATGAGGCAAGAGAATTTCCTGTATAGAAAGGCTCTATTTTACAGCAGCAATGGTTAGTGACTGACATGAATTTGAACTCTGTAGAGTAAGGGAGAAAGCAGTCGGCCATCCTCCGACTGAATTTTTGTTGGGGTTAGGATAAGAGGTAGCTTCACTCATTGCTACACTTTTTTTATTTTTGTTTCTACTATTTTTTTATTTTGCTACTGAGTGCGTTTTTTCTTTTTTTTTTAATGATATATGTTATCTTAGAATTTTTGAATTATTGATGAAACTATGCTGAAGAAGTAAACAGTATACCTCAATTTTTTCTATAGATTTATTGGGGTCTATATGTGTGTTGTTGTTGGCGCTTTCTTTTTCTTGGGGGAAGGGGGTTCAACTTAATGAGAAGTATTTATTTTTGTCCAAGTTACATCTGTCTGTTGCTATGAAAATGCTTGTATTCTTTAACATGCAATGCTGCCAGCTATTTCAAGGAAATTTACAATTTTATTTTCCTGCAGTATCCTGCAAGTAGTTCGAATTTTTCCTCTGATTGTCTTGAATTGGAAAGTCACAAAGATCTCAATTCTGCTTTGTATGATGCCTTGCAAGAAGCTGATGATCAAATTCCTAGGTACTTGGTGATTTCATTTTTACTTATCATAAATGGAGTTTTGCCTGATGCTTTTAATGCTCTTCATAGCATTTCTTTTTTCTTTTGATTGTGCATTACTTTACTCTGTTTAAAATTTTATCAATCCTCACTAGATCCTATTCTTTAAGAATCTTTTATTGTGTATAGAGTAGTTTTTTGAGTAATGAAAAACAGGGGAACTGATATAGAATGTTACGAAAGAAAATATTTTAGGGATAAAGGTACCATCTTTTGGAATATTTTACCTTTTCTAATTTGTTGAAGCCTTTGGAAAGAACCCAACAATTGAATTCTTGATAGAAAGGAGAATTTTTAATCTTCTTGTTGCAATGCTATGGGATCCCATTTGTAGGCAGAATGGACCTTTGTGTAAATTTAAATAAGCTATTAGGAAAGAATTTGTATTTAATTAGGATAATCTTCTTAATGCCTTCAGTTATCAAAAAATATTTGGGGATATCTTCCTAAGTATGGGAAAACGAAACTTTTGGTGAATTGTTACCAAAATTGCCAAAATTAAAATCATGATGCGGTGTCTGGCTTAAGAGTAAAATATTTGGTGTAAGAGAGGTAGAGACCCCATCATGGAGCTCCACAACGTGTTGGGTTGCAGGAATGTATCCTTGCCAACTTCATACCTGGGTATTCCCTTGGGTTCCTCCTTCAAGGCAAAGTTGATTTGGGATAGAGTGGTAGAGAGGATGGATAGGAAGTTAGCCACGTGAATGCCCAAGTATGTTTTGAAGGAAGGAAAGGTTACTCTTATCAAAAGCTCTCTTTCAAACTTCCTAACTTCTTGTCCATGATGAAGATCCTTGTGTCGATTGCTAGAAGATTGGAGAACCTTCAAAGGAATATTTTGTGTTGTGGTATGGGGCCAAGTATCTTTTGAAGGAGGAAAGGTTACTCTTATCAAAATCTCTCTTGCTAGCCTCCGAACTTACTTCATGTCCATGATGAAGATCCCTGTGTCGGTTGCTAGAAGGTTGGAGAAGCTTCAAGGAATATTTTGTGGTGTGGTACAGGGGAGTCTCATAATTACCACTTGGTACGATGGAACGAGGTGTGTAAGCCTACAGAGCAAGGAAGTTTGGGGCTGAGAAAGTTATCTTTTCGTCAGTGAGGCATTGATGGGTAAGTGGTTGTGGCCAAGGTTGTCAAATCACGAACCGACCACTTAGGATCGAATCGTAAATTGTAAGTCATAGTAGTTTTAGTAGAAGTAGGGTTTGGGATTTAGGTTTTGGTATTTCTCTTAGGAAAAGGGATTTTTTATTGTTTAAAATTAGTAAACTATGTTTTTTACTCGTATTTAATCATTTTAGAGTACTATGTTCTATATAAACAAGGATCAAATCAAAAAAGGGAAATTTTTCCAGTAAAAAAAGAAGTGGACATTTGTTTTAGTTGTAGAGTTGAATCATACGATTAAATCGTAATTCATAAGATTCAATATGTAAATCGTAAGATTCAAATATAAACTGAAATTTTCACTTATTTGAATCGATCTAGGGTCAAATCGAAAGGAATCGTAAGATTTTAACAACAGAGGTTGTGGCGGTTTGGGGAGAAGTTTTTGGAGAAGGGTAATAGCAGCTTAGACCAGGGGATTGGAAGACTGCAGCAATGCTTGACTCATATGGGGTGGGACTGTTGAAGGCTATATCTAAGGTTACAGAAGAGTTTAGGAGGGACCGAGGGAGGTGAAAATCAAGGAGGGAGTGGGTAATAGTGCCAGACTCTGGTCAGATGTGTGGTGTGGGAATATGCCATTGAGTGTTCAATATCTGGATTTTTTTTTATTTCAACTCGTCAAGAAGCTTGGATTAGGGAGAGGCTGGTCAGGGAGAACAACCAGGTGGCTTGGGATTTGGGGTTCAGAACTCAGAAGATCCCTTTTCAATAGGGAGTTAGAGGCTGTGGCGGGATTACTTTTGAGGCTCCAGTCCTTCCAGGTGGGGTCTGGGCCGGATTCTAGAGTTTGGAAGAAGACAATGGGAAGTTTTTGGTGAGATCTTTCTTTGAGAACTTGGTGCGGGGGAGATCTTGGGAGGGGCCAACCACGTTGATTTGGAAATCTCAAACTATTTCAAACGCTGCGTTTTTTCCTTTGGAATGCAGCTAGGGACAAAATCCTCACCATAGATCACCTCATTAGCAGAAGTTGGTCAATTCCGAACGGATGTTGTATGTGCAAATCAGAAGCTCTCTGTTACCCATCTGTTGGTTCATTGTAGTGTGGCAGATCAGGTTTGGAGATCAGTGGTGGCCAGGTTCGGGTTTCCTTGGATACCTCCCTATGCTTTGTTGGAGGTTCTGAATAGTTGGGGGTGGAAAAAGGGAAGGAGTAAGGAGGAATTTGTTTTGAATTTCTGTTCAGCAACAATCTGTCGGACTATTTAGAAGGATCGGAACTCTAGGATTACTGAGGAGAAGGAATGTAACATCATCAGGATTAAGTCCAAGGTCCTATCAATACTATTTTCATGGGTACTTTGTTTTCCATAATTCCTTGGAGTTCCTTTTGGTAGCTTTGTTCAAGACTGGGAAAAGGGGTTACTTACCTTCTTTATTGGGTAGGCATGTGTTACACTTGCATCATGTACTAAGGGGGGAATTAGATTTGTAACTACCATTATACTTTTTGTACTTTATTGCTAATATATTATTACAATCATATATTTACCTATCAGAGAAAAGGCTTCATTGTTATGTAATTCTTTTTTCCTCCACTAAAGCTTGTTTGTTTCGCCAGAAAATCAGCAGAAAAATATTTTCTGGAATTTTCTAAATTCTATGTGTTTGTTTCGACCGAAAAAATAAATTAGGAACATATTTTTACAGTTATCCCCATCACTCCCATCGGTTCCTTTCTCCCTCCCTCCCTTGTTCATTGCCTTGCTTTTGCCTACCATAATTTCTCTCTATCTATCTCTAACTATGAGTGCTATCTCTATCTCTATTCTCTAACTATGAGTGCTATCTCTATCTCTATTCTCTAACTATGAGTGCCCTATTACAAGGAACCCATATCTGAGAGAAGAGCACTCTATCCTGGCGCCAGTACGGTCGATCAGTAAACTCTCCTCCCTTCTTGTAACCCACGGAGGAGATGGAGCTATGGAGCTCACAGACAACGACATAACCACCTATGCATCCTTGACCGAAGGGTGCTCCAGGAGCCACTTCACCTTCCATGCTGCAGCTGTCCTTAAATCATGCTTCCAAACCTTTCAGAAATTTTCTCTATCAAATTGGAGCTTTGGAGGTGTAAAAGAACATATTAGAGAGATCCATCCTGTCATCCATCTATTTATTTCTTTTTCCTACTGATATTGGAACAATAGAAAATTTTGAAACAGAATAAAAATTCTGTAAAATATTTTTTTCAGAATTTTATTTTATTTCTTTTGAGATTTTCTATTGAAATAAACAGTGCCTAAGGAACTTAGTTATATCCAAAATGTGTGAAACACCATTTTGCATATAAGCATAATTCTTTTTCAATTTCCTTACAAGCCTAACGGTTTTAGCCCAACACCACATGAATGATAATACGTCAGTCGCTTTGCCATTAAAAATATAATATATCATTAATATGAAATATTTGTTTTTGCATATTTGGAAATGTGGAATCTTTTGATGCATAGTGAATGGGTATGCATTTTTTCAAGGGAATTTCTTAATTCATGTTTGATTTTAAATAACATATATCATGATGATTGCTAATACCATCATTTTCAGTGTATGAATGCATGTAAATTGTGTAAAAAACTTTAATCAGAAAACAAATGCACTAGAATTATAGTATTCGGCAACTAGGGGGCCTGAAATGTGCATTTACAACTTACAAATTTTCCATTACATCTAAGGAAGTTATTAGAAATAAAATATTTTCTGATAAATATCTTGTCAGGCTGTTGTTTTTTTTTTTTTTTTGATAACCTGGGTGTTCGGGCAAGCTTGCGCGCACCCCGTCTAATCCTGGGGCCCTGAAGTTAACGACCGGGTAAGCCTCCGGTGGCCCCGAGTGAAACGGCCCCCCGCAGAGTTGAATCCCAGACCTGGTGCTTCATGAGGCAATAGCTGCAAGTGACCATTAGGGCAACCCCTTGCATGGGTCTATTAAATTGCATACTTTAGTATGGTAAGCTGTTCTGCATGACAGCATGAGTACATAGTGATCAGTAGTTATTTCAGAAAAATATGGGGGGTTGGTTTGGTTTTACTCTATTGAAGGGATAAAATACCTTGACATGTGGGTTGAAGAAGGTTCCTGATGATCTAAGAATAAAAGAAACTAAATTATATGATGATTTAAGGACAGTTCTGTTATAACCTTATTCACTTAGAAGTCTCCTTTAAGTCAGGATGGTTATATTTTGTTGCATTTCTATGACTTCGTGTAGAAATAGTGACTTGTGAGGTCCCCATTGAATGCATAATGGAATAGAGCCATTGATTAAATGAACCATTTATATGACTGCATGCTTGTAGAACTGTAGAAGTATCTGAGATCCCTGCTTCAGTAGCCATTAGTTAGGCCACGTCTTAGATGATAGAGTGAAAGGGATTCAGAAACTATTTTCCTCTTCTTTACTTTTTTTCTCATGGTGCAACCAAATGATGAAACTCCTTGTTCAGCAGAATTTGGTTATAACTTATAACTATCCATTTACTTCTGGGGCAAATCAATCTTGTCAAAGAAGAGTTGCATAGTTCTTCATGTTTGACAATTTACTTGCATATCTGCGATTTTTTCCCACCTGCTTCTACGTTCTGTGTATGATCTCTGATAGACCCATTATTGTCTTAATCATTACATTCCAGAAATCCATGGGTTTGTAAGCAGTCTATCCCAAATGAAGATGAGATAATGGATAACGAGTGGTGGAACATATTTGACAAGCTGTGGATTATTATTAGCGAGAT
>JAUPMG010000014.1:11764480-11779080 GCA_031762675.1 Pachysandra terminalis | reverse complement strand
CTTATATACTTACAAGTATAAGCTATATCATAGTAATCATCTATTTATTATCTAATTAACTACGCTTAGTGATAATCTAGGTTGAGGTCGCTACAAGCTAGATTAGAACTAAGTAACTAATCTCATCCCTCCATAGAATCTAATCTATGCCATTAGAATAGAAAAATACAAGTACTAGATTGACTTGGATAACCTTAAAACTTAAATGACTATTAAAATTCATGACTTTTGAAATATAATTGTACTGTCAACAATACCCTTAAATATTATATTTTTTGTGTAGTAAGTCTTAAAACCCTTTTTTGATGCCCAAAACTATGAATATTGACAGAACTTATGAGGTAGCTGTTGTAGATCTTGGAGAGATCTTCTTAGGCTTCTAAGTGCTCAGTCTGATATCTGGGGAGAAAACTATGACCTCCGGAAGCTACAACAAAAGAAAAATGACTTAACCAACTAGTTGGGGTTAGCAATAAAAATCCTTTTCGCATCCTAATATGTCAATAAACCACATCGCCAGTTCAGATTAATGTGAGTTTATATCATTTTCGACCGATTCTGTCTACATCCTTTTTAGTCTCACTCTCGCCCTTTTAGATCCTTCCATTACCACAAGTGCCTTCCAAGGTCTCTGTTTTACATGCTAAAACCAGCTTAACTTACTCTCTTTTATGTTATCTCCTATTGAGGATGCTCCTAGGCACTCTTAGATATGTTCATACTTTAGAATATCTTTTCTAGTCTTCCCACACATCCGTCCCAACATCCTCATCTCAACAACACTCATGCTATGAATTTGTTGTTTCTTTGTGGCTCAACATTCTCCTTCATACATCATATCAGGCCTAATAGGTATCCTATAAAATTTGCTTTTTAGCATGAGTGGAATACCTCCATCACATAGTACTCTAGAAGCCTCTCTCCACTTAATCTGTTTAGATCTAATTCTATAAGCCACATCCTTGCTCTTTATGATAATTGGCTCTATATAACAGAAATGGTCAGTTTTGGAACATCCCACATGCCTTATTCTCCTTTTCCTTGATAAATCATAATTGACTGTAACCTTAAACATATGCTATTTGCTAATAGTTATCTGATTGATTATCCATTACAAATCTATCTATTTGAAAAAAAAATCATGTTTAAGATAGTCTGGTTGATTATCCATTACAAATCTATCTATTTGAAAAGAAATCATTTTTAAGATATTTTAATAATTTTTTTAAATTTTCAAGTAGAAATTAATTTTCTAATACATAATATGCTAGTATTTATTTGGTAAAAAGGTTGACCATGTCACTGATAATTTAATGATAGAATCAGTCTATATATCAAACATCTGAAACCACTAAAAGTTAAATTTAATTAATTTTCACAAATAATTAAAATAAATAATTTCAAGTCTAATTAACTTTTTTGGCCAATATGTAGAATGGGTTTCCAGTATATTCATATATTTATTAGACAGACTTTATATATGCAGGTGAAATCCATAGAAATTTGGTTTTCCCAATATGGGTTTTTTTTTTTGATAACTTGGGTGTCCGGGCCTTAGGCCCGACTAATCCCAAGTAGGAGGCTTGCGCAGCAACCCACCACCACGACCTCCCAGTTAAAACCAGGAACATATTGGTTTTCCCAATATGTTCTTGGTTGCAATCTCTCAAATTCAGCAATTTATAATGAAATGCTTGTCAATCCATCACACTTGTGAATTGGTGTGCATTTCCTTACAATTTAATGCCAAATGAACTGAAGAAAACAGAAGAAAAATCGAAACATACCTTCACTTGCTTTTAGCATTTTCTTACAAACATGTTAAATTTCGCCAAATCTTTGCCAAAACGACTTTTGAATTGAAGAAATCTTGAATTTACAAAATACATTATTTTAAAAATAAAAATTCCAAATATTTAAGAGAAGCTTTGAGTTTGGTGGAGTAAAATAGGGGAAACTGACCCCAATTCTACCTTTTATATTGACTTCTGTATGCTACCAAAAGGGATATATTGCTTGATATTGTGATATATCCCCAATAAATTGTAAAACATTTACACTCTGGATTTGTATTTCTACCCTCAGAAAGCAGATATATCACTCGTACTGATCAAAAAAAAAAAAAAAACGGATATATCACTCGATATATCGAGGGATATGTCGATATTTAAAACCATGGTAAAGGAAAGTACGAGAACAATTTACATTCCTTTCCATCGCTCCCCTTGGTTTTGAAGGGGAATTTTGATTGAAAATGAGGCTCTTCTCGGAAAAGTGTTTTCTAATATGCCTATGTTTTCAGTTATAGGGGAATACTATACCTTGAGAATTGTATCTTTGTACAGTTTACATTATAATTTATATATAACACACTTTTACTGATAAAAAAAAATATGCCTATGTTTTCCAGCAAACCATTCACTCAATTTTCATTGGAAATTTCATTTTACTTTCCTTTTCTTTAGATTCTGAATAATCAAACACAGCCTAAGGGATTTATAGTTGGCGTTGATAGGATTACGGTGTTTTCAGTTGTAGTTCTCTGATGATACATTTCTCTTCCTAGAGGCAGATTGAATGCAAGTTGAGAGTGTCATCTGTATGTTTAAATTGGATTTGGGATTTTCGCCTTTTCGGTGAATTTGGGTAAGACTATTTGGGGATTCGATCAAGAATCTTTGAGGTATTTTGTGAGCATTCTTGCTTGTCAGATGGAAGAGCGGACCCTCAAGTACACTTGCCGTTTGAAGACAATCCTATAAAATTTGGAGTTGGGGATCCAGTTTTTGAGAAGTTTGATAGAAAGCTCACTAAATAGAAGAGGATTATCTCTTACCATGACCAATGAGTTCAATGGCATTTCTGTAAGTTGTTGGGTAAGTCATATTTCCTATAGCGCATTCTCCATTTGAACTGGATCTCCATAAGTACTTAGCCAGCAGCATAGAGTTTCAACTTAGAATATTAAGTTCAACCCAACATTAGGTAATTCAATGACTATTGAGGGTGAGATAATATCCGTATCTCGTTTGGCTAGCATGACCAGTGAGATCAAAAGCATTTCTACAACTGATAGCACGGGGCATGGCTTCTTCTGCCATGTGGAGCAATGATATGGCAAGTCCAGACTGTCTGCCTGACATGGGACCCTCTAGTAGGGCACATGGACAATATTTTAATTATACAAGTCCTGTTAATACATGTTAAATAGAAATCGATTTTATTACCGGTAAGCTGCCATCAAAACTTTTAATATTTTTGAAGTTTTGCATAAGAGAGATTTAGATTTAGGAGAGACCTTTTTGCCATGTGGCAAATGTTTCTGGGACTAAATCTTGGTATGTTAAGTGGAGTTTATTAGAAGTACATGTGGACAAGTGGTATTCTCCAAATAAGCTGCCATGTTTGAAATTCCTCTCATCAGGTTTCTTAGTTTGAATCGTCTCAGCAAACAATCCAGCCTCTGTGTGTGTCTGTGTGTGTGTGTGTGTGTGTGTGTGTGTGTGTGTGTGTATGTGTGTGTGTATAGTAGGTACATATAGACGTATAGGTATCCTTGTGTCTGCAATGTTGGGCATAGCCGTGTCTTAACACTCCGATCCATGTCGCAGCATGATAATTGTGTCCATGTCTACAAGTTGTTGATGTGGTTCTTTTTTTTTTGGCTTCAGTAGGCCTTTTACCTTGCACAGTGAATTGTCTTATGGTTAATAGTTGACAAAATTCTTGTATTGGAAAACACAGGACATTGCAAATGTGACATAGGTTACTTGATGGACTTTACAAATAAATTAGCAGAGAAGATGTTATAATGTACTGTACAACAACTGCATGTTCTATTGCCAAAAATGAAATTGTTTCCTGTATACTAATTGTATTAATGTCTCTGTCAACTTGTTCATTATAGGGAATTTGAACCAATCAGACTGCTTAGTTTGCAGTTCCTGGGAAGACTTTTGGTTGGTCTTCCCTCTGAAAAGAAGGGAGCAAAATTTTTCTATCTTTCAGTGGGAAGAGCCAGATCTCTTTCAGAAAGCCATAGGAAGATCAATTCACGGTTGCAACCAATTTTCTCTGCGATATCTGATAGGCTGTTCAAATTTCCACAGACAGATCTTTTATGTGCGACATTGTTTGATGTTCTTCTTGGTGGTGCTAGTCCTAAACAGGTAACATGTAGAACATACTTCTTTGTGTCTACTTCCTTACTTATATTGCTCTGGTGCATAGTGGTTTATTTATTTTAGATGCTATTGAAGTTATATTCTAACTTCTATTCGTGAGATTGATGTCCATCAGGTGTTACAGAAACATAATCAGTTGGAAAAGCAGAGGAGCAGAGGAAATAGTTCTCACTTTTTCCTTCCCCAAATGTTGGTGCTCATTTTCAGATTTTTGTCATGCTGCGAGGATTCATCTGCTAGAGTGAAAATAATGAAAGATCTACTTGATCTTCTTGATTCGAATCCTTCAAACATTGAAGCTGTGATGGTACTGTATACTACATGTTGTGGATGTAATATTTGCACTTATTAGAATGCCTCATAATTAATTGTGTGATTTTAATAGGAATATGGGTGGAATTCATGGTTAGAAACATCTTTTAAGCTTGATATGGTAAAAAACTACGAAGCTGAGTCACGAGTTCGATCTGACTGGGGGATAAATGAGCAATTCCTACTGAGGAACTTATTCTGTGTTGTTCTTTGTCACTATATGCATTCTGTAAAGGGTGGTTGGCAGCAGTTAGAAGAGACAGTAAATTTCCTACTCATGTACTGTGAGCAAGTATGTAGAATGCCTCAATCTTGCCATTATTTCAATATCTAATAGGTTTCTGTTAGTTATTCTTTTTCCGGCATTCATTTATAGTAATAACATTGCTTTAACTTCACTTTTATTATATCTGCAGGGAGACATCTCATCTCTAAAATTTCTTCGTGATATATTTGAGGATTTGATTAGAAGGCTGGTAGATTTATCTGCTGAGGATAACATTTTTGTCCTGCAACCATGTCGCGATAATACGTTATACCTTTTAAGACTGGTTGATGAGATGCTTATCTCTGAAACTGCTCATAAAATTCCGGTATTTCAATTCATCTTGGAAATGTTTACTTTGGATTAATTATTTCTTAAATGTAGTGACACTTACTTCTCGATGAGTGATTAATCAAGGGGAGATCAACTAACAATATTTGGACTATGGATGCACCACCCCAACCCCGACCCTCAGTTTCTTGGAAATTGGTTTGTAAGACAAGTGGATAAAGCACACAAACAGACTAAAGTTTAACATTCCAATCTGTATTTGTCTCGTTCTCATCCATGGAGTACAACAAATTATGAGCATGCATACACAAACAATCACGGGGTTATGTGTTTCAAATCCAGAAATTAGCAGTTGTATATGCCAGCATGTTTAAATCTGCACATATATAGCAGGAACTTAACTACGTCGCTCGAGTGGAAGGGCTTATCATTCATTGGACTGACTTCAATTTGATAATATAAATTATTGGGTATTGTTTGGGTCATCAATTAAAATTGAGAATTCATCCTGATTACAAGAAGTCCTTTTTTTGGTTCTCTCTGTTTCTCATCTCTTGGGCGCCCCAGCTACCACCCCTATCACCTATCTTGCAGTTTGCAAGATTTAGTACCATGCTTCTCAAAGTTGATAATTGCTATGTGTAAAGGGTGGAAGCAGCATTTTGCATGGGCTATATATTATTGGCTTTATGGATATTGAATTGCATGGTATAGGAGCTAGCAATCAATGTTTTTGTCAGAAAGATATGTAAGCTGCTTGTTAGTGGTCTTCTTTCACCCAATCCTTATTCTTGTGTCCAAAAGCTAGAACTTTAGATTGCATGATCAGATTTTGTAGGTCAGAAGGGTTGACGTGTATTTCAGAATGCAGGAACTGGGAATCAGAGCTTATTGTTTCATGGTTTAATTTCTGTGGAATATTCTGGTATCCTAGGTGGTGAAAATATCTCTCTGGGAATTTTTTTAATCTGTAATCCTTATAAATATTTTCCTTAAGCATAAAGAAATTTTCAACTTGTAGAAAATATATAGTATGCGAAAATTGTATTGCTGTATATATTTTGTCTATTCAAGGTTTTATTCAAGATATTTTGGAGACCTACAACACACAACTTTCTAGAAAGTCTCACTTTGGGTATGTTGTAATTCAAACATTTGTATCGTCGTAATCAAAAATCTGAAATAAAATCTATGAGGAATTTTTTGACAAAAACTAAAAAATATATCAGATTTATTAGGCCACTTGTAGACAGACTATTTCAAAATTAAATTTCAATTAAGTTCCTTTTACAAGATTATATATTGAAATCTTAATTTGTGAAAAACTTTTAAAATGAAAATATTTAGAAATTACATGGCAGCTAATTGATCTCATAGAATTAGTAATATATGTTGTTGTTGAGTCAATTGGTGGACTCTTGTTGGCAATTGCATCCAGAATTTAGCTAAAATTTTTGAATTAAAAAAAAAAAAAGAAATCGTGTTCATAAAAAAAAATGTGAAAACACTGAACTTAAACTAACATAACTTTATGATGAACTGATGAATTGGGTTACTCTCATGCATGGCTGATTGTTGTTGTAGTTGTTAAGTTTTACTTAAGTTGTACTGTTATTGCATGCGTAACACAATGGGCCATTGTAATTTTGGGTAGTAGTGTTACTTTTATCCTGATCAATGAGTTGGAAATTGGTGTGTAGACCACATGAAGCCTTAAGGTTTCTTGCTAGTTTCAAATTCAATAAAGCTCTTTTGGGGAAGTGGGTTTCAAGGTTTGATGATGAGAGGGATAGTTTCTGGAGGAGGATAGTTGATGCTAACTATGGGAATCTCCATAATTGGGCAAGGTTTTTATTCTCGGGATCGTGGATCGGACTGGTCCAGGCTGATCCCAATACGGATCGGCGATCCGGGTTCGATCCAAAAGTTGGATCGTCCTTTAAAAAAAATAATAATAATTTTGGATCGGCCGAAACGGCGATATCGGTTGTCGGACTGGCGATACCGATCGGGATCGGTCAGTATAGGCTGATACCTGTTGTTAATTTTATAAATTTAAAAAATAAAACTTGGATCAGTCTGATCCAGTCACTGGACCGGTCCGGATCGACCGGTCCGAATCGGTATTGGTTGGACCGGTCCAATCCAAAGGCACTTGATACAATAGTTGTATCGTGGCTTAGGATCGGACCGGTCGTGATCGATCCCGATACGGACTGACCGATTCGGATCGGATCGGTCCGATCCTTAAAACCCTGTAATTGGGTACTAGTTCCTAGTAGAGCTACTTTTGGGTTTTTATAGAAAGCTATTGCAAATGTGGTCACATTTTTTGTTTTTTTAAGGGTTTCAGATTGTTGATAGGCTGTGGGGCAAGGGTGACATTCTGGGAGAATTTTTGGTGTTGTGATGGTTCTCTAATGCAATGATATGCAGATATCTTTCCAGTGAGAGCAACAGTTTTTGTCGAGCATCCCACTTAAACGTCCGTTATTTGATCGGGAGCTGGATTCGATAACATCTCTACTCTTTCTGTGCCAATCTGAGAAGATGGGTGGTGGATATGATTCTAGGAAGTTGTTATAGGAGAAAATGGCCTGTTTTCTGTTCATCACATTTCTCATTTCCTGCTTCAGAAAGGTGTCACATTTAGACCAGTAGCTGATTTAGAAATTCCCCATTCCTTCTGAGGTTTTTTTCTTCATGTGGACAGCTTCTCTTGACAAGATTCTTATGGTTGATTACTTGGTGAGTAGGAGCTAGTCTATTCCCAATATATGTGTGATGTATGAGGTGCTTGTGGAATTGGTGACCTGCCATCTTCTTCAGTGTAATATGGCTTCAAGACTGTGATCTTCCTTTTGAAGAATAATGTTAGCTGGGCTCATCCTAACTTCCTAAGAATCTTGAAAATTTATTGTCTTCTTGTGATTGACCGAGGGAGACTGGAGGAGGAGTGGGTAGGACTAGGAGTTGCTTTGAGTTTTGCGTCTGTCTGCGGTTTTGCTGGCCTTTTGGGAGGGAGAAAGGAATAGTAGAATGATTTTATGAAAAAAATCAGAGTATGGACTCTATTTTGAGGAGTGCAAATTCCTTGCTTTTCCATTGGGATTCCAGGCTTCAAGAATTTGAAGATGCATTGTTTTCAGTTTCTTGGTCAGTGCTCCAGTCACTCATGGAACCTCGAGTAAACCAATCAGGACTAGGCACCATGCATCTTCTGTACAAGTGGGCCATGTGTGGAGCCATCGTGATTGTTTTGCTCACACAGCCATGAGTGACCATAGCACTGGCCATTTAACGTATTCAACATTATCATCTGTGGAAATAATATGTTCTAAGTATGTAATATGCCTCTGTAACCTATCATGTGCACGTGGTAAGTGTGTTGTGTTATGCACCCAAAATGTAGAAAGTGTGCTTCCTGCAACTTGTTAAAAGATTAGCCTGGATTTCCATGACACTACTAAACATGCAGAAACAATCACCATTAGGTTACCAATCAAAAAAAAAAAAACAATAACCATTAGGTTTCTGGTTCCCAATTAAATAAGAGTCTAATCACACTTATATATGGTGTTAAATTTGCAAACAATTTCCAACATGTCAGCTTTCTTCTTTTGAGAAACTTTACGAAAAGGTGCCAAAAATTACATCAAATTTGAAACTTTTTTTTTGTTAAGAGTTCCCATCCCCAATGGTGCCAAATTTCCACGACACCTAAATCTACAATCTCTTAAACGATCATGGCTATAGGTAGGTTGAAATGCAAGGGAAGCTATGTTTGGAAGTAAATAAATTGTGGATTTCTAGGAAGGCATTGAACTTGGATTAGATGACCAAGGATAAATGCATAGTTTGAAGAGTAAGTTATTTACATTTTAGACTGGGCCAGAGTCCAATGAGTGATTGGTTTGTTGACGTACATGGCAAAAGTTTCATGCACACATGTATATAGAGTAATTAATTTTGTTTAATGCGACATTTAGAAGTATTGTAAGAAAACATAGAAATAATTTGTATTTAGAAACAGGTAGAACCATAGCTAAAATTAAGATAAATAAGAAACTCTCTCTCTCTCTCTCTCTCTCTCTCTCTCTCTCTCTCTCTCTCATGCTCACTCACACGACACAAAACTGCAACTGTACTAGTATTGTTTAAGACTCTAAAGAAACAAAGATGAGGCAAGAGAATTTCCCGTATAGAAAGGTTCTATTTTACAGCAGCAATGGTTGGTGACTGACATGAATTTGCACTCTGTAGAGTAAGGGAGAAAACAGTCAGCCATCCTCCGACTGAATTTTTGTTGGGGTTAGGATAAGAAGTAGCTTCACTCATTGCTACACTTTTTTATTTTTGTTTCTTCTATTGTGTTTGCTACTGAGTGTGTTTTTTCTTTTTTTAATGATATATGTTATTTTAGAAATTTTAAATTATTGATGAAACTATGCTGAAGAAGTAAACAGTATACCTCAATTTTGTCTATAGATTTATTGGGGTCTATATGTGTGTTGTTGTTGGCGCTTTCTTTTTCTTGGGGGAAGGGAGTTCAACTTAATGAGAAGTATTTGTTTTTGTCCAAGTTACATATGTCTGTTGCTTTGAAAATGCTTGTATTCTTTCACATGCAATGCTGCCAGCTATTTCAAGGAAATTCACAATTTTATTTTCCTGCAGTATCCTGCTAGTAGTTCGAATTTTTCCTCTGATTGCCTTGAATTGGAAAGTCACAAAGATCTCAATTCTGCTTTGTATGATGCCTTGCAAGAAGCTGATGATCAAATTCCTAGGTACTTGGTGATTTCATTTTTACTTATCATATATGGAGTTTTGCCTGATCCTTTTAATGCTCTTAGTAGCATTTCTTTTTTCTTTTGATCGTGCATTACTTTACTCTGTCTAAAGTTTATCAATCCTCACTAAATCCTATTCTTTAAGAATCTTTTATTGTGTATAGAGTAGTTTTTTTAGTAATGAAAAACAGGGGAACTGGTATAGAATGTTACGAAATAAAATATTTTAGGGATAAAGGTACCATCTTTTGGAATATTTTACCTTTTCTAATTTGTTGAACCCTTTGGAAACAACCCAACAAGCGAATTCTTGATAGAAAGGAGATTTTTGTTGGCAGAATGGGCCTTTGTGTAAATTTAAATAAGCTAAGAGGAAGGAATTTGTATTTAGTTAGGATATTCTTCTTAATGCCTTTAGTTATCAAAAAATATTTGGCATAATTTTAGCAAAAGAGTTAAAGAGAGGGACGAAGATATAAAAAGAAAGAGAGATTAATGTTGGGGATATCTTCCTAAGTATGGAAAAACGTAAATTTTGGTGAATTGTTACCAAAATTGCCAAAATGAAAACCATGATGCAGTGTTTGGCTTGAGAGTAAAATATTTGGTGTAAGAGAGGTAGAGAACATCGAGGAGCTCCACAACGTGTTGGTTGTAGGATTGGATCCTTGCCAACTTCATACCTGGGTATTCCCTTGGGTTCCTCCTTCAAGGCAAAATCGGTTTGGGATAGAGTGGTAGAGAGGATGGATAGGTAGTTAGCCACGTGGATGGTCAAGTATGTTTTGAAGGGAGGAAAGGTTACTCTTATCAAAAGCTCTTTTGCTAACCTCCTAACTTCTTGTCCGTGATGAAGATCCTTGTGTCGGTTGCTAGAAGATTGGAGAAGCTTCAAATGAATATCTTGTGGTGTGGTATGGGGCCAAGTATCTTTTGAAGGGAGGAAAGGTTACTCTTATCAAAATCTCTCTTGCTAGCCTCCGAACTTACTTCATGTCCATGATGAAGATCCCTGTGTCGGTTGCTAGAAGGTTGGAGAAGCTTCAAGGAATGTTTTGTGGTGTGCTACAGGGGAGTCTCATAATTACTACTTGGTGAGATGGAACGAGTGTGTAAGCCTAGAGAGCAAGGAGGTTTGGGGCTGAGAAAGTTATCTTTTCTTCAGTGGGGCATTGACGGGTAAGAGGTTGTGGCCAAGGTTGTCAAATCGTGAATCGACAACTTAGGATCGAATCGTAAATTTTAAGTCATAGTAGTTTTAATAGAAGTAGGGTTTGGGATTTAGGTTTTGGTATTTTTCTTAGGAAAAGGGATTTTTTATTGTTTAAAATTAGTAAACTATGTTTCTTTACTCGTGTTTAATCATTTTAGAGTACCATGTTCTATATAAACAAGGATCAAATCAAAAAAGGTAAATTTTTTCCAGTAAAAAAAGCAGTGGACATTTGTTTTAGTTTTGAAGAGTTGAATCATACGATTAAATCATAAATCATAAGTTTCGATATGTGAATCATAAGATTCAAATATAAACTGAATTTTTCACTGATTTGAATCGATCTACAGTCAAATCGAATGGAATCATAAGATTCATACAATGAATCGTAAGATTTTAACAACAGAGGTTGTGGCGGTTTGGTGAGAAGTTTTTGGAGAAGAGGAATAGCAGCTAAGTATGGGAGGAGACCGGGGGATTGGGAGACTGCAGCGATGCTTGACCCATATGGGGCGGGACTGTTGAAGTCTATATCTAAGGTTGCAGAAGAGTTTAGGAGGGACCGAGGGAGGTGGAAATCAAGGTGGGAATGGGTAATAGTGCCAGACTCTGGTCAGATGTGTGTTGTGGGAATATACCATTGGGTGTTCGATATCTGAATCTTTTTTTGATTTCAACTCGTCAGGAGTTGTCAGGGAGAACAACCAGGTGGCTTGGGATTTTGGGTTCAGAAGATCCCTTTTCGATAGGGAGTTAGAGGCTGTGGCGGGATTACTTTTGAGGCTCCAGTCCTTCTGGGTGGGGTCTGGGCCAGATTCTAGAGTTTGGAAGAAGACAATGGGAAGTTCTTGGTGAGATCCTTCTTTGAGAACTTGGTGGGGGGAGATGTTGGGAGGGGCCAACCACGTTGATTTGGAAATCTCAAACTATTTCAGACGCTGCGTTTTTCCTTTGGACTGCTTTTAGGGACAAAATCCTCACCATAGATCACCTCATTAGCAGAAGTTGGTCAATTCCGAACGGATGCTATATGTGCAAATCAGAAGCTCTCTGTTGCCCAGCTGTTGGTTCATTGTAGTGTGGCAGATTAGTTTTGGAGATCAGTGGTGGCCAGGTTCAGGTACCTCCCTATGCTTTGTTGGAGGTTCTGAATAGTTGGGGGTGGAAAAAGGGAAGGAGTAAGGAGGAAGTTATTTTGAATTTCAGTTCGGCAGCAATCTGTTGGACTATTTTGAACGATTGGAACTCTAGGATTACTGAAGAGAAGGAATGTAGCATCATCAGGATTAAGTTCAAGGTCCTATCAACACTATTTTCGTGAATACTTTATTTTCCATAATTCCTTGGAGTTCCTTTTGGTAGCTTTGTTCAAGACTGGGAAAAGGGGTTACTTACCTTATTTATTGGGTAGGCATGTGTTACACTTACATTATGTACTAAGGAGGGAATTATACTTGTAACTACCATTATACTTTTTGTACTCTATTGCTAATATATTAATACAATCATATATTTACCTAAGGCTTCATTGTTATGTAATTCTTTTTTCCTCCACTAAAGCTTGCTTGTTTTGCCAGAAAATCAGCGGAAAAATGTTTTCTGGAATTTTCTAAATTCCATGTGTTTGTTTCGACAGAAAAAAAATTAGGAACATATTTTTCCAATTATCCCCTTCACTCCCATCGGTCCTTTCTCTCAATCTATCCTTTCTCCCTCCCTCCCTTGTTCATTTCCCTGCCTTTGCCTATTCTCTCTCTCTCTCTCTCTCTCTCTCTCTCTCTCTCTCTCTCTCTCTCTCTCTAACTATGAGTGTCCTATTAGTGAACTCTCCTCCTTTCTTGTAACACACGGAGGAGATGGAGCTATGGAGCTCGCCGACAACGACATAACCACCTATGCATCCTTGACAGAAGGGTGCTCCAGGAGCCACTTCGTCTTCCATGCTGCAGCTGTCCTTAAATCATGCTTCCAAATCTTTCAGAAAACTTTTCTATCAAATTGGAGCTTTGGAGGTGTAAAAGAACATATTAGAGAGATCCATCTGTTTATTTCTTTGCCTACTAATATCTGAACAATAGAAAATTTTGAAACAGAATAAAAATTCTGTAAAATATTTTTTTTTCAGAGTTTTATTTTATTTATTTTTGGATTTTCTATTGGAATAAACAGAGCCTAAGGAACTTCTAAGGAACTTAGTTCTATCTAAAATGTGTGATACACCATTTTGCATATAAGCATAATTCTTTTTCAATTTCCTTACAAGCCTAACGGTTGTTGATCACTTTATCCTAAATTTCTACTGCAGCCAAACACCACGTGAATGATAATACTCCAGTTGCTTTGCCATTAAAAATATAATATATCATTATTATGAAATATTTATGCAAATTAAAAATATAATATATCATCATTATGAACATATTTGGAAATGTGGAATCTTTTGATGCATAGTAAATGTGCATACATTTTTTTTCGAGGGCATTTCTTAATTCATGTTTGATTTTAAATAACATATATCATGATGATTGCTAATACCATAATTTTCAGTGTACGAATGCATGTAAATTTTGTAAAAGATTTTAATCAGAAAACAAATGTACTAGAATATAGTAGTCAGCAACTAGGGGGATCTGAAATGTGCATTTACAACTTACAGATTTTCATTACATCTGAGGAAGTTATTAGAAATAAAACATTTTCTGATAAATATCTTGTCAGGCTCTTGCTTAATTTGCATGGGTCTATTAAATTGCATACGTTTGTATGGTAAGCTGTTCTGCATGAGTACATAGTGATCTGTAGTTATTTCAGAAAAATATGGGGGGTTGGATTGGTTTTACTCTATTGAAGGGTTAAAATACTTTGACATGTGGATTCAAGAAGGTTCTTGATGATCTAAGAATAAATGAAAGTAGATTATGTGATGATTTAAGGACAGTTCTGTTAAAACCTTATTCACTTAGAAGTCTCCTTTAAGTCGGGATGGTTATATTTTGTTTCATTTCTATGACTTCTTGCAGAAGTAGTGACTTGTGAGGTCCCCATTGAATGCATATGGAATAGAGCCATTGATTAAGTCATCCTTTCATATGACTGCATGCTTGTACAACTGTAGAATTATCCGAGATCCCTGCTTCAGTAGCCATTGGTTAGGCCAATTCTTAAATAATAGAGTGAAAGGGATTCAAAAGCTATTTTCCTCTTCTTTACTTTTTTTCTCACGATGCAACCAAATGATGAAACTCCTTGTTCAGCAGAATTTGGTTATATCTTTAAAACTAGCCATTTACTTGTGGGGCAAGTCAATCTTGTCAAAGGAGATGCATAGTTTTTTATGTTTGATAATTTACTTGCATATCTGCAATTTCTTCCCACCTACTTCTAAGTTCTGTGTATGATCTCTGATAGACCCATTTATGATCTTAATCATTACATTCCAGAAATCCATGGGTTTGTAAGCAGTCCATCCCAAATGAAGATGAGATAATGGATAACGAGTGGTGGAACATATTTGACAAGCTGTGGATTATTATTAGCGAGAT
>JAUPMG010000014.1:11678603-11708759 GCA_031762675.1 Pachysandra terminalis | reverse complement strand
ACCCCCCCCCCCCCCCCCCCCCCCTTTTTTTTTTAATTCTTTTTGTTTCTGTATGTTGAGTGTTTTGTAATTTTCTCACCCAAAAGTCAGGAGAAAGGAGGGAGGGAGGTTACAAACCAGACATGGGGCTGATGAGACAAACTACATACTGAATATTGATTGAGCATACCATGCATGAGTATCCTTGTTTAGTGGCTAATAAATGTTTTCTCTTCATAGGTTAACACATCTATGGTAACATTAAGGATTGTCCTAAACACTAACATGACCATCTAGAAACCCTTTTTCTGGTTATCAAAAAACAGTTGACCATCTAGAAACTGAGGACATAAATAATAAAAATTAAACACACCCCACCACCACCAACAACAACAACAGACCATCTAGATACCAAGCTCATAAAATTATGCAATTTCCCCAAATACCAATACATATTGTACTTTGTTCGCTAAGTTGTTTAGTTGAAAAATTATATTGCCTCAAATAACATTCAGCTATGACACCTTGTTGAAATCATAGTTTTTTTGAAAAATAACATCAAATACAGTAGATGTCTCTTTCAGATGATATTAGGATTGGGTTTTTGATAATTCAAATGACAGTAGTGACACAATCATATTTTAGTGGCCAATGATAAAGACAGAAAAGGAGTAGGAACTTTTGATGATTGGATACCTTTCTGTCTTGAAGCCAAATAAAATCATCTGACCCATAGTTAGCATCAATTCTCTGCCTACAAGTGCAACACACGGAAATTGTTAAATCTTTGAAGATAATATATCCAGCATAACAAATCTGAAATATATTCGTTTGGAAGAGCTTCCAACAAGTGAATGGTTGAAAACAATTCATCATTATTTCGCCGATACATGTCTCACTACACAGGCATCAAAGAAGTAATTCTGTTCTTGGCTTCTGCACCTCAAGAAATTAGGTGGGTTCTTAAGGCCCTGAACTACCATTTTTCTTTTTGTATTTAGTCTTCCCCTGCAACAAGGCTCTTAATACTTAGTTGCAATTAAACTTGAGATCGGGACTTTTAAGCAATCTTGTCAAAGTCAAACTGAATCAAAAGATGTAAGAAGTGGGATTGGAATAAGATGATAACATTTTCTTGACGAATAACAGTCAAATTTTATTGAAGTGCATCAGAGAATACAGAGGGGGTATGAAAAGTACTCAGTACAGCTACAAAGACCAATGAAACAAAAACTGCACAGAAATTACAAACATGAAAAAAAGTACAAGACCACCACAAAGGCTAGTCCCGCAAATCAACAATAAAAACAAAGAAACTCCTTCATAGCGCACTCTAGCCAGTCCATCTGCATTATCATTAGCAGATCTATCCACCCACATGAAAAATAAGTACTCACGGTTTTAAATGTTGTGAAATTTACCATGAAATTCCAGTCAAAGGCAATGTGAATTCACTTATAATACTTGTATACGAAAGTTTATTATTCCATATGGGAAATATTGCAATTGTGCAAAATTTCCCAGCTTATATGAATGTTATTATCCTTGTCATATAAATCATTGTTTTAGTCATCCTGGTTTGCCATACATAAACCCTTAATTTGAATTTCTTCTCAATTATTGGCGATAACATTTGAAATCTCTACATTGCATTTATCTACTCGTGTGGAAGGCAATTTATATATTCTACTATGGTGTTTTTTTATGTAAAAAATACCATTAAAATGTACAATCTATGCTAACGCCTTTGAAAGTCCCTCTTGTACTTGAGAAATGTGCAGTTGCAATGCGCCATATTCATTCTACTGCCACAGTTGCTACCATTATTCATGAGCACAAAAGAGGAGTTCATTTTTTCATTTGAAACATTGATACTTGTTCTAATAAGTTTTCATAAGATTTAAGATTCAAATTATGAACTGTGAGATTCAAACAAAAAATTATAGCCTTCCTTGAAAGGATTCGGATTTAGAATTCAATTCATGTCGAACTTTCAATTAAGATTTGATTTGAATAATAAATCCTAAGGTTTTAACAATAATGCTTTTAGTTTGATGGTTTGCAACCGCATCAAACGACCAATTTAACACATTTTAAAATGCTGTTGCGATCAGTGATCATATTCACATAAGCCTTCCTATACAATAGATAATGTCTATAAATTCAAGATGGAACACATCAACACTATTTCTTCCCAACTCAAAGCCCCTGATTAAATTCAAGTCTAGACACTCTAACCATCCTAGTAAGGACGTCGACCACAATGGTGAATAAGAATGAATGAGAGTTTTTTTTCTTTAGTAAGGAAAGAGAGACAATCCGGAAAAAGACCCTTATGAAGAAAAAGAATCCTTCGATAGACCAATTAATAAAGATTGAAAAAGAGTTGAGATGCATCATCCATCTTCTTCATATATTTAGATTCCTTCCGATGGGAGTAGGCAAGAGATTATCTATCTATATGATTGTATGCTTCCTCATTTCTAGCTTAAACATAAGGCCCTTTCAACTGATTTCTTTTTTTTAATGAGTCTCTTCAATTGACTTCTTTTATCTCTTCAACACATTTGTGGCCACTAGAATTGCATCAACAATCGTCCATTCTTCATGAAGGCAACTTGCAGGCAAGATTCAGGTAGTAAACTCATGTACCTGTATCAATCACTTCGAGAGTCTTGGAGTAGACACTCCCAATAGAAAAAATTGTTCTAAAATAGCTAATGGACACTCACTTCATCCTTCCTGATATAAGTTCAATTACAGTTTTAATTCACCACACCCTTCTTCAAAGTTCTTCAGATACTAAAAGTATCTTTTCCTTTACCATACTCCAGATCATGGAAGAAAACCATGGTAAAGACCATTTGGTGTAGGAGCCTTTTTGTCTTGGAATTCTTCCCCACTCAACACCATTCGTCCTTGCTCGTAAAATTTATTGAGAAAAGGTGAAAAAACAAATTTGATAACAAAGTCTGTAATCCCCCTTTCAAGCCCCTAAGAGTTAGCATTCAATTTATAGATGAATATTTCCTCCTTCCACAACCCAATATAACAAACTAGTATAACCATCACCTTTCTTGTACAGCATTGAATTTTGCAAATCAAGTCAACACCTTTCACATAGTTGTTGTTTTTATCACACTTACCTCAACCAATTATAAGACATAAACTCTAACCTTAAAACTTCTATCTCGCAAGACAAAATCTACTCTTGTAGTCCTGCCCAGTTAACTATTGACTACCAACTCAACTTATGCCCAAACTTGGAGTAATCATTTAACAATTTCAGAGCTTGGACTCTATTACATTGATTCCATATAATTGGTTCATATCCTCAACACTACCATATTTAAGGATTTGGTGAGGCATTCCTTATTATTCTAGTATTTTCAATCATTACATACTCCTTCGGAAATCCACACAACAATGATGGTTATTAGTTATTACACATCTTTTCTATAGGAGCTACATTACATCAGCTTGATTTCTGTTACAATTTCCACATGAGCCATCTCAATCGGGTAATTTTGGTTTTCCTACGTACAATTTAGCAGGAAAAAAAAAAAGTAACAGGCACAAAGCTCATCAAAGGGTTTCACAGATTCAGGAAATTTTTAAAACAGTGAACTCAAGTAGCACCGCACACACACACACAAAAGCATCAATTGCCTACTTATCAAAAGAAATAAAGTCCATTGATCAAAAAGTCGCCATCTCTACCCTCAGAATAAACATAATTAAGAAAAGGATACATTTTAACAAAGATAAACATGCACACATGCATATTAATTTAATTTTAAGAGTAAATGATGATAGATTAAAAGGAAAATCACGTTTCACTTCAAGCAGATCAAAATTGTGAGAAGTTCTACAAAAAACCAAAATTAAATAAATAATGTAAGAAACAAAAAGTAATAACGAAACATGATTGAGTGCAATTCTTGCCTCTTGTCATTATTAAGGCTTTGTTAATCAGTATGTACAACTACCACAACCAGTGGTGTGCGCTTCCTCAATAACTTGAAACGGTTGCCCCATATTGACATGCTGACACCATTTTTTGTGAAAAAATCAGAAAAGCTAATCGCCCAAAGTGCACATACAAACTGGGTGTTTCAAGTGTGCAATTATAACTCCAGCGTCAACTTGCCAAAGCGGAGTGAGGTACACTTGTCCAAGAAAACCTCAATGAGTGAAAAGATAGGTGTTAATCACCAGCTTTTGGGCTGCTCTTCAATCAGGAAGCTCCTCTATCAACATCATATATGTTTGAGGGCTAAGGTGGCAACCCTTTCCCTCCATGATGTCTAGCAGTTCAGTGCATCTATCTCCAAGGCCCTTCTTAAGCAAGCCATCAATCAGAATTTTCCAAGCTACTTCAGCATCATTATACCCACAACAAAGCACTCTGGAGAAAGCTGCTTTAGCCTTCTCAACGTTCCCTTCATTATATAAACCACAAACAAGTAATTTGTAGGACTCCAAATGCGGTATATAACCACATCTAACCATTGTATCCACCAGCCTTGATGCTTCCTCATATATTCCCAATTTGCAGCAACAATTGACAAGAGGTGTATAAATGTCCTCACTGGGAGATATTCCTCTTTCTTTCATATAAAGTACCAACTTCTGGGCTTCTAGCAAGCGCCGCTCTTGGCAAAATCCTGCTGTGAACACACTATAGGTGTTAATATTTGGTGTGCAACCATGTTCAACCATTTTCTCTAAGAACTTCACAGCAGTTTCAGATTCTAGTACCCTCCATACATCGGCAATATCAACGGAGATGCTATTTGAAGCCGGATTGAGATCCCTATCATTGCTTCTTTCCCTCACCTGCTTTTCATTTAAGAGATTCTTGATTAGAATGGAATATGTAGTGTGAGAACGCTCACATCCAGTATCAACCATGCGCTTGAGAACATCAAACGCACAACCAATTGATCCCAAACGTCCATACCCATCTATCAATGCAGTGTAGACCACCAAATCTGGCTGAACACCTTCTTCACTCATTTTAACCATCAAATCTTCTGCTTTTTCTAACTTTCCTTGGCTGCAGAATGTGCGTATAAATGCAGTATAAGTACAAACATCAGGCTGACATCCCATGGAAACCATTTGGTTGAAGATCTCATGAGCATGGTTCAAATCACCATCTTTCAACATCTCATTAATGAGAATCGTATAAGTAACTACTGTGGGCTTCACCCCCATCTCTACCATCTTGTCCAGTAACAAAGACGCTTCATAAGTTTTCCTTTCTTTGCACAATCCATCCATCAGTACATTGTAAGTATATGAGTTTGGCATGCAACTCTGAGCAAGCATTCTTTCGAGCAAAGAATGGGCACAGTCAACCTTCCCCACTTTGCAGCACCCATCAACCAAAGCAGTATATATCACTCCGTTTGCCTTTACACCTTTATCTTTGAGAGAATCAAATAAGGTATGAGCTTCTTCCATCCTTCCTTCTTTGCCAAGAGTGTCAATTAAAATGGAGTAAGTCCACAGATCAGGAACCAAACCATTATTAGTCATCAAATTAAGCAATCTAAAAGCACTATCCAAATGCCCCTCCTTACACTGTCCATGGATCAACGAGTTGTATGTAACAAGATTTGGGGAAAGCTTAAGATCAAGCATCTTCTTGAACAACGCCATTGCTCTATGCACCTTTTTCTCCTTACAAAATCCAACTATCAACTCATTGTATGTGCGAGCATTTGCCTTACAATCATAAGATCCCATCAAATCCAAAACTTTGAATGCAGCATCGATTTTTCTCTCCTTGCAGTACCCATCAATCAGAGCATTGAAGGTGAGCGCATTGAGAACCAAGCCTTTCTCAGAGATCTCGCTTAGCATTCGCCTTGCATCTTCAAGTTTGTTTTCTTTACAAAAGCTATCAATGAGCACAGTGTAAGTATGAACATTTGGCTCACAACCCTTTTCCGCCATCTCTCCAAACAAACTCAATGCTTCCGGTTTCCTACCCAATCCACAAAGTGCCGATATTAGAACAGTGTAAGTCCGGACGGTCGGACGAAAATTCTCATCTACCATTAAAGAGAACAACTTAAGAGCTTCATCAATCCGCTCAGCTTTCACAAAGACCGTGGATTAGTACGGTGTACGATACCTCATTCCTACGACAACCCTTTCGCAGCATTAGCTGAAAGATACTAAAAGCAGAATCTACATCTTTATTCTTACAATGCCCTAATATCAAAGATGTATAAGTAAATGTATCTGGATTCAAACCAGCTTGCAATATCTTATTAACATACAAACCAGCCTCGGCAACATTCCCCAATTTGCAATGTGCATTGATCATTGTATTCAATGTGTATATGTTCGGCAGAATCTTATCATCCAAAATTTCTAAATAAACAACTTTCATTTCATCAATCATGACGAATCTCGACAAAGACATTAACAGAAAATTATAGCATCTAAGAGTAAGCTTAAATCTGTACTCATCAGCTCGATTTGTCTTCCTCAATACTACCAAAGCAAACCGCATTGATTCAACACACTCACACGACTTGATCATCGAAATCCTGATAGTTTCAGCAATACTGATGAATCGAGCTCGGACGAGGATATTCAATAGAGAAGAATAGGATTGAACGTCGTGCTTGTACTTAGGTCTTTGCCCTATCCAACTGAAGAACGCTAGAGCTGTTCTTGGGTCTAGATCAAGATTGAAGAGCGTGGAAACATGTAATGGAGTTATCGATGGAGCTAATTTCTTCAGCAAGGGATGCTTCTGCCACCCCGGCAGAGCTAAGATTGCAAGAATCTGCGTCGGTAGATCAACTGATTCGGCTTCTAGGGTTAGGGTTTGAGAAGCTATCGACGAGAAGGACTGCGTGAAGGAGTCGAGAAGAAGAAGGACGAACTCACCTGGTTTAATAATGGCCGTCGATCTTCTCATCTTGGAGCATCGGACCGCTTGTGAGGACTCCATGCATGAATCCCTATCTAGCTTTCTGATAGCCGGAGCTGCATCTGATCAGAGGTGAATGACAAGAGGAGTTGCTTAGGAGTTGGGACAGACATCAAGATGACACAAGAGGTTTTGCTAACGTTCGCCGGTGGCGTAGAGTGCGACCCTCGCTCACCTGTTCTTTTTTAGGGTTTCAAATTTTCCTGAAAAACGCCATAAGGGCAAAATGGGAAATACATAAAATTGTTATGCACGTTCGTCGCTTCAGTTAGTAGTCAATGGCTTTCAATCTTCACCGTTAATTAAAGGGTTTTAGAAATCAACTGAAATTCCAGAAAGATGAGGCGAGAAGTCAATTGAATCGTAGCATAGTAGTTACGTCATAATCTGAATCAATGAGCGCATTGCGCATTTAGGCGTATACTGTTTGCATTTTAGGATCCGTTTGGAAACCGGGAAAATAAAAAAAATGCTTTCCTGCATTACTGCGTGTTTGGATAATCATGTCGTTCCTTCATTTTCATCAATTAATAATCACAATAAGTTACAAGAACCCAAATGAAAACGGAAACAAGAAAAAAAAAGATGTGCGGGGATTTAGAAATATTTTTTTGGATCTTTGGAATCAAAAGGGTTCAAAATAAATCAAGATGAGAATGTCGAGCGTAAATTTACTACAAAATTTAGTTGAGGTGAAGCAGTGATTATTCAAATTAAAAAAATAAATAAGAACAATTCTACTACAATGAAAGATCGAAAATTTTATTCAAACACATTCAAAGTATAGATTTGCCCTAGATTAGACTAGATCAAGCTTAAACAGACAGAAAACTTATGTCTTTCCATATCAATTTAGAGATAGAGAGTTCTTTGTTGATAAGTAGAGAAGTTCGCCGTTGATGAAATCGGGAAACGAGGATTAGTTGCAGAGATGTTGCAGTAAGGAGTCTAATGCGAAAAAATAAAAAGTTATTGCAATCATGATGAAAAGTGAGAACTGAGTATGAGATGCGGAGTGGAGTGGAGAGCAAGAAATCCTAAAAGTAAAAGTCTTTAAGTTATAATCCTATAGTCTTTGATATATAGTATGATTACTATGTCTTAATCGGTATATATAAGACCAATTTTTTTAAAAAAAAAAAAAAAAACTAAACTAAACTAGTGTACGCGGGTTTGTCAAGTTGGGTAACCCGTTTAGTCGAGTTGGGTCGTAAATTATCAACTCTAATGTGCGTCCTACGAAAAATATTTTAACTAAACTCCTTTGATTGCAGAATAAAAGAAGTGCATATTCCTCATCTTACCCTTCACCACTAAAACTTTCCTTTTCATACATTATACGATTAAGGATAAAATTGACAGATGAAAACTTTTATCATTCATTCTTATTAACCGAACATCAAAATCAAATTTTTACGGCATAATCATACATTTCTTAATACAAGCAAACAGATTCTAGGAAAATTAAATTTCACTTTCTAACATTTAGCTTTCCGACAATTTGCTTTTTCAACAAACTTTCTGGCCTTCTTTTTGCTTCCAAACGGAGCCTTAGTGGAAAGCGTTCCCTCTTCGAGTCATCTCACTCGCAACCTCACGGAGCCCTAGTGGAAAGCGTTCCCTCTTCGAGTCATCTCACTCGCAACCTCGACTCAGCAACCCCGCTGCAAATAGAAAGAATTAGAGAGAGAGAGAGAGAGAAAGCTTTCATTTCTCCCTCCCAGCGATTCTCTCGCAGAAGTAGAGAGAGAAAAAGAGTGAAGAAGAAGTATAGAGACAGAGAGAATGGAAGGTCCGTTTCTCTCTCCACCGGCGAAGCGTTCATTCTACACCGTCGCCGGAGTGCCGGAAAGCAACCCTTACAGCGGCAATGGAGAAAGCAAGCGTGGCCGCTCGAAACCTCCTCCACCTCCCATTGTTCTCTCGCCGGGACAGGTCTCCTTCCGCTTTCTCTGTCATGTATCGAAGATCGGCGGTGTGATTGGCAAGTCCGGCAGCATTGTCAAGCAGTTTCAGAAGGATACCGGAGCCAAGATTCGAATCGAAGACGCCATCCCTGCTTGCGAAGATCGAATCATCCTCATTGTAGGTTCCGGTGCGCTTAAGAAGAAGATTACGTTGAAGGGCTCCGATGAGGAGGAGAAAGAGAGCGAAGAGGAACTTGAGGTCTCGTCGGCGCAAGAGGCACTTGTTAGGGTTTTTCAGAGGGTTTTGGATGTGGAGGCCGAGACAGAGGGAATATTCCCGCCATCAAGTGGTGTAGTTTCTTGTAGATTACTGGCAGTGAGCAGTCAGGTTGGGTCAGTTATGGGGAAAGGAGGGAAGATTATTGAGAAGATTAGGAAGGAGAGTGGAGCCAAGATCAAGGTTTTATCTGGTGAACAGCTTCCGGCTTATGCATCTGCAAATGACCAATTAATTCAGGTAAAGGTTCTGACCCTAGTTTGAAGTTGTTGCTTTGTCTTATGAGATAGTACTTGATTTTATAGAATACTTGTAGAGAACAATTTAAGTTTGAAATTTCACTTGTGCTATCTTAACCAGTACTTGTTGAAAACAGCATGTAAGCCAGAAACTATATTATCATGCTTCATGATCGAAGCAGCAGATTTAAATTCTTTGAGGGAGTTAATAATGTACTATTGGACGAAGACAATTTAGAAAGCAATGTATTGTTGCATCAACTTCCGCTATCAAATGGAGCGTTAAAGTTCTAGCCTGTTAGGAAGTTCCCTACCTTCTCTTTACTTGAACCCTTAGAATTGATCAGGCTAGAGAAAAATTTAAGGTTTGCACGAAGTATATCTGCAACCATGGTTTTAAATATCGGCGACGTGTCACGAAATGTTGCCATTTTTGGCATTGGTGATATGAGACATCGGGGGAAATTGCCCAATGTCAATTTTTCCCTGATGTCACCCGACATATTGCCACTTAAAAGGAAATTCCGAACACGCCGAGCCACACGCGAAAATCGTGAGTAAAAGGGGGCTTTTGGGGGAAATGTCAATCGATGATTGACATTTCCCCACATCTCTCCTTCCCCATTATTGTATTTGTGACTTGTGGGTATTGTAACATCTATGACAAAGTTATGACATGTTACTTTTAGGGTCATTTTATATTATGTCATGTTATTTATCTTATGCTTTGTTGAATGAATGTTAACCCTTTACTTTACAATTTACAGCATGCAATGCATACAGGTTGTTAATTTAAAGGTTCTTTACGTTTTATGTGTTTTTTCAACATATTCTGATGTGTTTTAGTGTATTTAGTTATTATTTATACATAAACAAAGATTTAATAAACAAAAATGTATTTGGGGGAATTTCCTCACTTTTTCTTTAATCTGAGGGAAATTTCCCCCATGTCGGCGACGTGTGCCGAAATGTCGCTGGCCAAACTCAACGACATGCCCAGCGACACCGGCATTTAAAACCTTGTCTGGAACAAGTAGCTGATTATGACATCCCCTCTTTGCTACAAAACAACCTTGATTCCGTGATGTAACTTTTTTGGGGGGATAAGTAATGGAAATATTGCATTTGTACACAATGAGTGTAAATCAGCTGGCATGCCAAAAAAACAGCAGCTAACTGAAGCTATAGATTAGAAGTTAGAAAAGAAATCCAGCACTCTACTTTTCGGTTATATGTTCAAATGCACTGCCATGTTTGTTTTTGCATCACCAATAATAAGTCCGGGTAAAGATAGAGGGTAGAGGAGAAAGTTACACATAGAATTAGAGCTAGATGGCATAGGAGGAGAGGTGCTTTCGAGTGTTACGTAACCAACTCGTTGACAGGTATTAGACCAGCTACAGCATATGGAACAAAAAACTGGATATCTAAGTAGCAGAGATGAGGATGTTGAGATGAACGCATAAAAAGATAAAGAAAGATATGATGATGAGTGGACATGAGAGAGTCTAGAAGTAGCTTCAATAGGAGATAAAATAAAGGAACGTCAGTTTGTCATGGTTTTGCAAATATTAAACGGGAAGGTTCAAGATTGTGCAAGTTGGAGGATTCAAAAGAGCTGGTGGAAGACCAAGGACTTAAATGGAATTGTTAGAATGATTGAAGGCATATAAGGTAATTGAAGCTATGATTTTTTATAGGTTGGGATGGCAAAACATTTTTTGTGTTGTCAACCCAAACTAGTTGGGATAAGGCACCATTGTTGTTGTAGCGACATGATTACAAAATGGGTCTTTAAGCTGCCCTTACATGAAAAGTTCTGGCAAAAAAAGCAACAGTGCCCTAAATCAATTCTCCTTTGATTATGTTCTAGTTTTTTTTAAAAAACCCATCTGGTCCCGGGGCTTTGTCACCGTCTCACTATTTAGCTTGTTCACCACCCCAAAGCACCTTCTTTGTAACGGGTGTTTCCAATATGTTTTTGGGTCTTCTCCGAAATTTTATCAAATTCAACAACCATTAAAAGTTTATGTCATATCTTCCTTATATAAGATCACATAGTATCTTCCACAGCTTTGTAGATGCATTCCTCCTTTTCTACAACTCCATTCATTTCCAACTTGCAAATGTTGACCTATTATGTGCATTCGCTATCTTATGGAAAAACAAAACTTGGTCTTCTTGTCCCCAACCTTCAATCAAAGAGTCCTGGACTTATATCTTCAAGTATAGCAAGACGTTCAATTTCAACTTTGAGATTCTCCTTGTCCACCCACTCTTTTATTTGTTTGTCACCCTTCTCCTTTTTTTAAACACGGTTCTTTTATCCCGTTCAAATTTTCTTTCTTTCTCATATCAATCCTCATAGACACCTCCTTATCTATGCCTTTGTAGCCTCATTTAAAGCTTTCAACTTCTTACAAAGAATATAACTTGGGATAATGGAGAAAACAAAACCCAACCACCACTACCATACTTTTTTCACAAAGGATACATCCTTCGTATTTTCAAACCTGGAACAATTAAAATTATCCCACCACTGCAATACAATAGGAACATGGTCTGAAATTGGTTTAGGCATGGGGAATTCCTCCACATTGAATTGATCCTTGCAATTAGAGAAAATCATTAAACATCTATATTAAACAGAGAAGGATTCTCTTGATCATTGGACCAATTCCTTTAGATTAATCCATCTTGATTGTTTGGCTCCTTTGGCATCTGGATTGAACATCTCGTTTACTCATGTGTTACACTCGGCAAACGAGCTTGTGGAAGGACTAGCTAGGAGCAGAGTGGAGAACGTGGTCTTATTCTTCAGGTTCCCTACAAAGGAGAGGATGCATGGAGATGGCCGACTATGAATTCACTTTTAATTTCTTTTCTCTTCATATCTTTGATTTTTCTTTTGTCCTTTGAATTCTATGTTTCTTGCTGTTAGGTTGCTAACTAGCTTGGTCAGCTTGTATGTTCCCGTACACTTTTTTACTGATGTATATACAATATATATGTATATATATATATATATTTGCATACACACACATTCTTGTTATCCATAAAAGAGAGGCATATCTACTAGTTCATTCCTATTAATGAAGTCTAAAAGCCACTCACACACTGACAGAAACATAATTTCATTCCTTTTTCTCCGAACAGAACTTAATCATACTAAAATTCCTTGCACCATGATTCCGGCCACTAATTTTTGACATCCTCCAATTCCTCCCAGTTTTCCTGAGTGTAACATCTATCAGTCGAATCATATATACTTGAAATTGAAAGTAGCCAAATCTCACTCGTCCCTACCATTGTCATGGCAACAGACACAAAGTTTGCTCCCTAATAGCATGAAGGTTCCACCCAATTGCAACACCCTCAAATAACCCCCATCATAAGGATCACCACCGACTCCACTTCCCCAACTGCCCAATACTTTCTTATCCATCACCTGACATTTGTTTCCTGCAAGAACACTTCTGGTGACCACACATCCAACGCCACCTCTAAAGACATCCTTTTTCCGCAACATTGACGCTCTCACGTTCCATGACACGATTTTTAGCTTCACTAGGAAACAAACGCAGACCCCTTACCTCTCTTTTTACCCTCACATGAAGGCTAGCTTATGCCATGGTCATTTCCCAATGCACAAGTTCTCATATCATTTATCATCTAATGCATCAAGTTAAATACTCCCTATTACTTGTGTTAGGCGTCCAGAACTCTGTTGTTAAAATCTTACAATTCTATTCAATTTGACCCTAGTTTGATTCAAATCAGTGAAAATTTTGGTTTATGTTAGAATCCTACAATATATGATTTAATTGTATGATTTGTACGAGTCAAATGATTCAACTCTGCAACACTAAAAATGATGGTTTCTTTTTTCTAACTTTGCGGGGGCCGTTTCACTTGGGGCCACTGGAGGTTTATCCGGTCGTTAACTTCAGGGCCCTGGGGATTAGTTTTGGTGCGTGCAAGCTGGCCCGGACACCCCAGTTATCAAGAAAACATACTTATTATAACAACAAGAGTAATCCCAAAACCTAAACCCCAGACCCTATATCTACTAAAATTCTATGAATCTTATGATTGACCATTCAGAATTATGATCCGATTCTAGTTATTCCCTAACGATTTTTTATTCGATTTACGGTTTGAGTCGTTTGACTACCTTGGTCCAGACTCCAGATCATATGTGATAATGTGAACACCCCACCCACCCACACACACACCAATGGTGGAGCATCCAAACACTTGCTTCCTTGTTGGGTATGTATGACTCTCACATGTAAAAATGGTGTATCTAAGAATTATTTGTAAAAGGAAAAATTTTCAAAGGAGGCACGTGTTACGATATTTTGCTTCACTCCATTTTTAATTTTGTGGGGTGAACGCGCCTGATCTTCACTCTTGTGGTAGGCTGTCCAAGTTGGAACCAGATAATCATCAATCCATGTTTGACATTAGTCTGATAAAGTGAAATATGTGACAAAGTGCATGTGGGAGTGGAAGTGTGAGTTTAAAAGATCAGATTCAAGGCAGCCAGCTCAGTTTTTGGGAAGCCTGAGTTTAAAGAGGTTTCAATGGATGATTTAGTGAAGAATTGAGACCTGGTCGTCACATCCATTCCATCTTGTTTTGTCACCATGAAGTCTGCTTGGATTCCTCCTCGGGGCCGTATGCAACTAAATTTTGACGGGAGTTCACATGGAAATCTGAGAAGATCAGGAATAAGAGGGGTTTTTAGAAATGACAAGAGGAGATTCTAAATTGGTACTCAGGTCTGATTGAGGATGTATTGACTATCACAGCCGAAGTTAAAGCATTGGTGCATGGTTTGAAAGAATCAAAAAAATTGAGCTTTCACAGCTTAATAGTAGAAAGTGACTAATGCAGAGAAGTGGTAGAGTGGGATCTTGGAAGCTTGCTCATAGAATGTTGTTGGCCAGATACATTGCCTCAACTTTTAATGTTTATTCTCTCTGAGCTTCACAGATCAGCTAATGATTTGGCGAACACTTTAACTAACCAAGGATTGGGTAGGGATGTTTTGGTATCAAATGAAGGAGATTTTTGGTACTAGAGATGCTGTTTCCTGTTTCTGTTTTTTTATTTTTTTCAGATTTTGGTCCGCTCAGCTCTTGCCCTTTTCTAGGCAATCTCTTACATTATGTCTTTACTTTAGTTGTTGTATATACTTTGCTGTTGCTGACTTGTTTTGGGATTCTCTCAGTCCGATAATAAAATCTTGTTACTCAAAAAAAAAAAAAAAAGTGCATGTAGATAACCCAGATTTTAATGTGCTACTTAATGACAATTTCTTGCCCCTTCTACCCAATTAAGATTCAGTCAATGTTGTGACAGATCGATGGGGATATTTTGGCTGTAAAAAAAGCACTGGTTGCTGTCTCTCGCCGCCTTCAAGATTGTTTGCCAGCAGACAAAGCACAGATGGTTGTAAGCAAACCTATGGAGACAATACCCCATGGGTCATTTCCTGATCCACGTACAGAGCTTCTGCTACATAGGAGTTCGTTGCTACCACCTTTGCCAGGCAACTCTGTTGATTATGCCTCAAGAAGCCGCCCATTGTCAACAGAGGTTTACAGGATCTCGACCCCGGACCCAAAAAAGACACAGCAAGAAGTTATTTTTAGATTGCTCTGTTCCAATGAGAAGGTTGGGGGTGTAATCGGAAAGGGAGGGGCCATTATCAGGGCTCTACAGAATGAAACAGGTGCTTCTATAAGTGTTGGAGCAACTGTAGCTGAATCTGAAGAGCGTGTAATCACTGTTTCTGCATCAGAGGTATGTCGTGCTACCAGTAGTCTGCTATTTACTGATAAAAAAAAAAATTAAGCTTTTTCACATATTGACATCATTTCTTTTCATTTATCTGATTTTTGTGTATTCTTATGTAGAACTTGGAATCACGGTACTCGCCAGCTCAAAATGCTGCAATTCGTGTATTCACTAGGTCTGTAGAGGCCGGTGTTGAAAAGGGGCTAGAATCAGGCTCGAGTAAGGGGGCACCTGTTTCTGCACGCCTTCTAATCCAGGCTAATCAAGTCGGTTGCTTGATGGGTAAAGGAGGAACAATAGTCTCAGAAATGAGGAAGGCAACTGGTGCTGGTATACGGATATTAGGAAGCGAACAGATCCCAAAGTGTGCCTCTGAGAATGATCTAGTGGTTCAGGTGCGACAGTGTCTTTGTTTTTGTTTGGTGAAAAAATGAAGGAAAGTTTACCAAAGATCAACACAAGCAGTATAAGACCAATCTTTTGAACTATTTTTAGATGAGCAATGATCTTTGTTTTGCCAATTGACAGACAACCTATGTTTTTACAAGTGATGCTTTCCAATATTTTTTTGAATTATCAAGTAAAATTTGAATGCACCCAGTTTTTAAATGATTTTTGCTCCCCATTGAGTTCAATTGCGTTTCTATAGTTTCTAGCAGTAATTGATTGTCAATATTGTCCAAGAAAGAACTATCTTGTACAATTTAATTGATTTTCTATTAGCCGTTCTCTCATACTGATTCATAATGAAGGGACATTATGTTAGTATGGTCCATTGTTTGGATTATTATGCAAGGTAGTTATATTTTGGACTTCATATGGATCCTTGATGAGCTAACGATTGGCAGATAGTTTTGCTTAGAGTGGTATGCATAGGGAAGCTATGTCTTGTAATAACTCTGCATTACTTTGTTGGCAGCTTTGAAGGTTCTATGATTTTGATTGTTGTATGTTTGGCATCTTTGGCACCCCTCTCTAGATTTTTCATCAACTGTACTATCCCTTTTACCTCAATAAAATATTCGTTACCTATAAAGGAAAGAAAATAAGATTAAGTTGTAACTTGAAACTGGCAACAGAAACTAGGATGCAGCAGTTTGATCAAATATATACTGAAAGGAAGATGTTTGCTTTTCAGATAACTGGCGAGTTTGGAAATGTTCAAGATGCTGTGTTTCACATTACTTGTAGACTGCGTGATAATCTTTTACCCAGTAAACCATTGAACGACATTGCAGCTGGGAGCTACCCTTCAACTTCAATCCAAGATACTAGTCCTTATGGAAGAGTGAGGGAACCCACCTCTCTTGGATTGCACCTGCCAGTGAGCCTTTCTCATAGTACCAATCGGCAGACCATTCTAGCCCAGAGTATGGATCATCTCGGACTTTCCCACAGTTTAGATCGTCCTCACTCACCAAGGTTATGGGCATCACAGGTAGGGTGCTGGTCTTTCTCTTGTTAAGTTTCTTTGTTTCCCTTTTTCTGGTATATGTTGATCATTCCTATGGGCTCATTTTCTATGGCTCCATCTGTATGACAACAGATTTTGAGTGGAGGGAATCCAAAGGGCAGTACTGATATCGGAAGGGGATTGACAAATCTTAGAGGCGGCTTAGAACTTGGCAGGTTAGAATCATACAACGCACATGGAATTCTCTCTTTCTATTGTTGCTCCACTTGTACATTAATGTATTTCAAGGAGAGTCTATGTTCACTTATCACCAACAAGTTGGAAGCATATTTGGTACTTGTATGATGAGGGCATTTTGATATTCCCTCATACTCTGAAACATGTTAACCATTTGGTCAATTATCTTTCCACGTTCAAATTAGACAAAGATTCTTTCTGCATTAGGAAAGCTTATATATCTACTATTATTAACAGTCATATCCATTAGTCAAGGATGATGAAGCCATTATTAATATCAACACTGTGATCAATGGGTTTGCTACTCTACAAGCAGAGTCCAACTTATCTGATACTAATTTATGTAGTCGCCTACCTCAAGTATCATCTCAAAGAAAGAATGCTCTTCAAAACCTTCTAAACAACTGTTCATCTGTGTATATCAGCTACTTATTCTTTCAGCATTGTTTACAGTGGAAGCAAATCTGCTATCGTAACAAATACAACTGTGGAGATTGTTGTACCGGCACATGTTATTGGCTCTGTTTATGGGGAGAATGGTAGCAGTCTGACTCGTCTGAGACAGGTAACCCCTGTGCACCTTCTTTAAAATCATTCTTGAAACATCGCATTACTGGAGTTATTTTGATCAAAAATTGTTTTCTATCTATCTCTTCTAGGTTGTGGTAACATAAGAAGCAGAATAACTATTTTGTTTATTTGGCAACTATTGAAGATTCAATACTCTCTAAACCCTATAGATTATGCTTTAAATGCCCAAAGTATTCATGCTTGATGTCAGCTTGCTAAGATCATAAAGTCTTGATAGCTTATGACCTGCATTCGGAAACATCTTATACCCACTGAACCCCAAGTCTTGCTATCAAGATTTTCATGTTGGATGACTAACATATGGGAGAGAGCTCTTAAAGACCTGAAAAATCCAGCCCGAGATTTAAGAGGAATCAATCAAATTTTGAAACCCAGATGGCATGTATACACGAACCATTTGGACATTCTATTTTCAGTTTTTTATTTTTGTGGACCACCAAAATTGTCTAATGAAAACCGTCAGAAAAACTTAATTTTGTAAATATAATGGTTACATGTAATAGATTTTTCCTTTTTTTATTCAATAATTTTTCTTTTAGATTAATCTACAGTTCTTCCTTTATAATTTCTTCCAGTTTTCAGTATCTTCATCAATGATATCATGGCCCTGACCGCCAAATCATAGAATCTTGAGCCAACTCCTTTGATGGGTCAGTGAATGATCCCGGTTGAAAAAGTGTGTGTGTGTGTATATTAGGGGGGGGTGGGGGGGCGTACAGTATTGGTTGGTGAAAATATCTTCTTAGCAATCTGAGATTGATGAAAATCTCTTCTTAGCAGTCCGAGGTGACTTCCATAGCTAAGATCCGTGACATTCTTATCATGTTAACACAGTTAGAATTATGGTTGTGAAGTCACTGTTATTAGGACCAATAAGCATACATCATAGGGTAGCTTGTAAGCTACAATTTATCCATTTCACTTTAACAAGTTACTCTAGTTTATTGTTGTTGTTGTTGTTGTCAAGATGCTACTGTAATTTCATCTCTTCATCTAAATGGCTACTATAGATATTTTTTTTATTTTTTTATTCTTTTTTTGGTTTTTGTTTTTTTAAAACTTTGTTCCCTTCAATTCACCTCATTTACATAGAATTCAGTTCAAAATTTGTAGTATCGAATCCTTACATTGGCAGAAGTGCCTTCTTCCACCCCACCCCCAAAAGATGGAGGCTTATCTAGGTGAAACACTCCAGAATTGGAAACCTGGTGAGACGTATGTCATACATGGCAGATAATTCAGTAAACCCCACTTGCCGACATGTACTTCAAGTTAACCCCACCTCATATAATGATATACTAATTTCAGCCCCAAACTCATTTGCTATATAGCAAAAGGGGAATCTTCTAAAACTAAAACCTTTCTTGCACAAAATATAAAATACTGTAAAGAATTTGACTGCTACTGTTACACATGACAAAATCTTTTACACAAAGTTTAATTGAACTTTGTGGGTTGAAGTATTGTCCACGTGGCACTACCTAGAATCCCTTGTCATATGGATGGTCTGATTGTATCATTGCTCCATGTAGCAGAAAAAGCCATGTCTCACCAGGCAGCTAAACGTGATGAGGCAAAATTTTCACCTTTTCCAAATGTACTAGATTTCCTTGAACTCATCTCTTTACTTCCAATGCTCTGATATCAAATTTTAGTGAGGCAAGGTTTCACCTTTTCCAAATGTACTAGATTTCCTTGAACTCATTCTTTACTTCCAATGCTCTGATATCAGATTTCGGGTGCAAAAATCATAGTGCATGATCCTCATCCTGGCAAAAGTGAAGCGATGGTCATTATATCTGGGACTCCTGATCAGACCCATGCTGCACAGAGCCTCCTTCAAGCTTTTATTCTAAGTGGGCGGTCATCACCAGATCATTCCCGGCATTTATGATTGGTTTGTTGCTTGCTTGTTTTAGCTGATATTTGCTTAGGAAGGAAAATTCTATTGTGGGCTTAATCCAAACTTTGTGTAATATTGGTTAGAGTAACATTGATACCGAAGTCTCCAAGCCCTATATTTATGCCAAATCAGTCATTTTTGACAAATACATGGTGGAATGGAATCTCTTCTAAGCAAATGATTGTTTGAAAATGTTTTCATATCGACATTAATATTTGATTGTCTCTGAAGGTTTGTTTTAATGCCTTTGATATAGATGTGTTGAGTTATTAAGATAACCTATCACTTATTTTTCTTGGTGCAGCACAAGGTTCTAATATATTTAGTTCAATTTATGTTAAATTATCTGGATTTTTTTATGCTGTACTTGTCCTTTTTAACTAGTTGTCAGACCTACACAATATTCCGGTATACATTTTCCGGCATTCTCAAAGTAACAAAGCATGTTCCATGTTTAAGTAGTGAGTTTCGCACTCCTTTTTCTCAAATGCATTTGTATTATTCAAGAACATTGACAACCGCCTCTCGTTTCTATATGCAAGAATTAATGAGAACAATCTGAGATTTTACAGGAAAACCATAATGGTTAGCTCTTACCTTACCACAGCCTTGACACAAGCAAAATCATCTACCACTGAACAAATCTTTGCGTCAGAACAGGTTATACAAAAGTTACAAGGGAAGTGAAAGTAACAGGCTCATACATTATTTTCTTCTGATGCACTGGAGCTTTTGTATCGTAAAGTTCACATAAGACGTCCAAGATATATTGGATACACACTTCGCAGTTCACAACATAGCGATTTGTCATGCTTTCGAGTATCAATCGGTGAAACTGCAATGACCTGAGTTGCCCTCAAATATATTGAAACAATTAAGATTATTGGCTTGTTCTATCTTTTCTCTTCTCCCCAGTTAGAACTTGCAGCTCTCACACGATGACAGCACAAGGTTCAAAACATTAATCGACCCAACAAACTCTCACGACCCTCCAATGGATATTACTCTTTTGAGGCAGTAGCTATTAGGCTATTCAATCGCATCAACTCCTGAAAGAAACATATTCTGGTACTCTTACTAGAAGCTTTCTCATTCGTTGAACATAATCAGAAGACGAAGCGAACCTGTTCCAAAATATGAGGAAGCATATAATAGGGTCATGTTTAAGATCTGCGTACAGATTCAACGGAGGTGTATAAATTACACACTATTCAACGGAGGTGTATAATAGGGACAAATATATTGAATGAAGAATATCGGGTCAAGATGCACCATGTATCCCAATGAATTTCTGGTGCCTGTGTTAAAACCTTTTCCCCTCGAGAAGGGGGAAGGTTTGAAACCAGATTGTGGGCACAGTAGAAGCAGGATGCCCTCCATTATAAATTACACACTATTCTACCTTAAAAAGATTCAAGTATAGAAAAATCTGGGTGTGGGTACAGTTATCAATCAAGACACTGCCAGAAGAAGCTTGCTGACCTAGTTGAAGACATGAAAGCTAATGAAGAAACATCGAAGTCGCAATTTTTCAACTGGATAGTGCTAAAGAGTACACATGATATGAAATCAACACGGGTTCCACATCAATCTACAAGGCGTTAACCGAAATGTTCAAAACTATTTTAATCATCAACGATTTCAATTAATTACTTCAACTTCAGAACAAATCGACTGACAGAAAATGAAATGTGAGCAAACTTTAGCACAAACGTCCCAACAAAACTTAGTACCCTACTCATAAAAAAGTAATCACTGACGGCAAATTAGTTCTCAGTCTGCTCCCTCAACCGGCGGATGGTGCTCCTTACTGTCACCGCACTAGCCGTGCTGCCAATGAGGAAAAAACATTATAAAGCGTAAAAAGATTATTGCTTCATAGAGAATTTAATAACAAAGTGTTGTGAAACGGAAATACTCACTTGAGGGTATAAGCACCCCCAGCTTTCACTTTACCGCAGTCTTTGCATCCCCAAATGCCAACTGCTTTTCTCTTGACAGCATACTGGACAACGCGTGAAAGATATTGAAGATGTGAGTTTCACAATAGAAAACTAGACTCACAAGTGATTCCAAGCAACAATATGAACATTAATGGGCATTTTTTTCTTAAAAAGAAAAGCACAAGCTTCCAGAAGCTGAACTATGCAGTTGACCGTGCAATTGGTTCATTAGTGTTCATTACAACAGAGAAACAAGTCATTGTAAATTCAATCTTATAACTTGATAGTGCAATAAATAAAGACAAGGGTATCAAGAATATGTATCAGACAAAAAAAACTAAATAGCTAGCTAAATAGCACCGAAAAATGGGAATTACAGCTTAATAGCACCAAAAGTAGAAGTAACACACAGCAACATTATAAACTCCAGCCTGGAATATCTCCAATGCAAAACCCAACATGGTCTAATAATGTCAGACAGATGACAGGACAGGACTAACTAATGGACCACTTAGGAGAGGCCAAAACAGTATGGCCTGCATCTGATTATCATAACCATCTGACCTCTATACCTTAACAGGACTACTGCCATAAAACTGATGTTACTACTCGAAAGTATAAGATAAGCTGATCATAAAATAGTACTTTTTTTTGTGACATGGAAGGACAAGAAATACCCCGGATACATGACCCCACCCACAAGGAGCATATATCAGGTAAGCCCGGGGACTCAAACCTGAGACCTCCAGTTCTTAAGCTGGAGAGCCTGCCAGCTGAGCTAACCCGTGTGGGTTAGCTCAAAAAATAGTACTTTGATGGTGACTTTCTCTGACTTAATTAAAATGGTGTTCAAAAGAAGGTGCGTGAGTTCCAATTGTAAAACCATGCAAAAGTGAAAAAGAAAAGACAAGGCAAATATGAGGATAACATGATTATTTAAATTTTGGACTGCATTTCATATTTAATCCATTTTCATTGTTTCATCAGTAATTTAGACTGTTTCAATTATGGGCTTCAGAAAACCACTATATAATATTAAATATACCTTGCCGCAAAACTCGCAGAAGTACTTGCTGTGTTGGCTCACTTCCATTTTCTTAATTTGTTTCCTCAAACTGGCACCATATCTAGTGCCTGTATCACAATCAATCAATGGTTCAAAAACTTCAGTACAGGGAGGAAGACATCCAAGTTAAAACAAAACCAGTACAAAACAAGAGTTGATCAACACGAAAGTTACCGTATTTGCCAACAATTCCAGCCTTCTTAGTTCTCTTTGTCTACAAAGAAGTGACCAAGAAAAAAACATAAACATAAATGTTTCATATACAAGCTTCGCAACCTATAAACGTAATTTTTTTTTTTACCTTAACAAAAAAAAAATCTTGAAATACTAAATCCTTATGGCAATATATGATCGATTGATCTAAAATGGGTATCAAATAACCATCATCTTTTATAGAACTGGAACTGGACCCAATTCCAAACCAGGCCTATAAACTCGGAACCAGATCCGTTTAAATGGGTTTGGATCTATAGGGTTTGTCGGGTATTGGGTACCCATTGACACCCCTAGTATCCCATTACAAGGGGAAGGATGTCTCCGGTCCTCATCTTATAATACTTTCAACTATCAATAATTCCAAAAATCAATAACTACGTTAGCCCCAAGATGGATAATCAAATAACCATCGCAATTGGAAGGAATTAAAATACGGTTTTACATGGGTACAGGTGTTAGATACTAATCATACTAGTCAGGTCCTTATCTTTTTCTTTTTTCCCGATAGCTTCGTCACTACCCCATAGCTTGCTGAATAGCTTCCACTGGCTAAGTTACATATAAAACATGTGCAACTGAATGAATTTGAAAGTCTACAAATAAATAAATAAATACCCGGACAATACAGCTCTGAGCATATGAAAATCATGTTTCAATGGTTTATCTTCTTCTGTTTGCAAGGTTATCCATTTTTTTCACTAATTAAAGTCGACAGGAACAACTCTTACCAGCTTCACCTCATATTTCAGTAATTCTTATTTTTTCACAAAACTACATGATTTTTCCTTTTTTTCCCATTTCTTTCATATTAAGCTAACTGAATATCAAACCTAACCTCTCAACCTGGAAATCTACTACAAAAAGATTATCCCTGTGCATGAAAAAACAGCATTTAAGTCAAAAAACACTAATTAACAAAATCAATACAACTACAATCTTCGTCTACATAAATTTGTGTGGATCTGTATATAATCACCGTCTGTACCAAACGTAGAAACCCATTTTTGACAATATCGTCCTCCTCAACACAAACCCCAAAATCATTTCCTAACTTATAATATTAAAATATAAAAGAAAAAAGAAAAATCAGTGGAACAGTAAAAACTACCTTGAACGGAGAAATTCGAGAACCATAAGAATAAATTGGTAACGGCGTTACACTTAGGGAAATTGAGAAGAGAACCACAAACAACAAACAGTTCTTCAGAGAAGAATCAGATCAAATACTTTGTAAAATGAGAAAGATCGTGTATGGAAATCGAACCCGAAAATAAAAACATAAAGAGCGACACACACACACACACACACACACACAGAGAGTTAAACCATCTTGATGGAGAGAGAGAGAGAGAGAGAGAGAGAGAGAGAAAGAATTAAACCATCTTGATGGTCTTTGCTCGTAAGATTTGTCTTCGAACCTCGATAGGTCTCACAGGCTCTGAAGTGCAGAAATCGACCAAAGAGAACCCCAAAACCCTAGCAGATTAGGCTTATATAGGATGTGATGGTCCATTTGGGAGTAACTCGGGTTGGGCAAGATCCGAGACCCAGATGACCCAACCCAACTTAGGATTGTATTAGATTGAGTTTCCTACACCTTGGGGTGGACCAGGGGTCAAATCAAGAATTCAGACTTGGGTTGGAACAAGGGTAGTAAATGTGTGTATTATATATATATATAGTTCTTTTATTTATTTTTCTTGTGAATAACAACATAATTTCATAATGAATTAAGTTGCAAGATCAATACCGAAGGGAGAGTGTTGATGGGTCATTTTCTTCGAGTGAGGTTTGTTCATTGTTATCGTGAAGAGAATCAAGCAATGGATAAGTTAGCAAACTATGTTTTCGAAACAGTTATCTTGTGTTTGGATTAAAAAATCTCATTTTTTTCCGTTATGTCATTTTCTTCAAGTGAGGTTTGTTCATTGTTATCGTGAAGAGAATCAAGCAAAGGATGAGTTAGCAAACTATGTTTTCGAAATAGTCATCTTGTGTTTGGATTAAAAAATCTCATTTTTTTCCGTTGTCATGTTTTAAAGGTCGATTTCTTATGCAAAAGAACTAGCATATCGGATTGGGTTAATTATGAATGGCAATTAGTTTCTTTCTATCGAACAAAAGAAATGCCTTCCATATGCACCATCTTCAAACACCAAGTTTTACTCTTTGATTTGAGTCCCTGGGCTTAAATGATACATGTGGCTTAAGAGTGGTTGCAGTTACACGGGGTTTAACCAGTCATACCAAGTACGATTGGAGTTCCACACTACCGAAAAGAAAAAACAAAAACAAAACAAAAAAAAACAAATATATGATCCATTGAGTCCAAATAGTGAAGGTTAGGTTGAACTTGGATTTATCTTATTGAAATCCTTAATGGGTTATTATGATGGTTAATAGAGGGCTAAATGTGTTCCATTTATGGGCTTCATTAGATATTAGCTCTAACATACTGTTAGGGGTTGTTCAAACTTATTGAAAAGTGGAGTGACTAACCACTTGAATGCAACAATATTCAAAAGTACGGTATTATCCAGAATAATAATAATATATGGTCCATTAAGTGGGTCTGTAGTTCGAGTCCCTAGGCTTAAATGATACCTGTGGCTTGCTAGTGAGGTCTTTGGTGTGAGTCCCCGGGCTTAAATGATACATGTGGCTTGTGGGTGGTTGCAGATATATGGGGTTTAACCAGTCATAGTAAGTGCGTCTGGGGTTCCATATGACCAAAATATATATAATCCATTGAATCCAAATAATGGAGGCGAGGTTGAACTTGAATTTCTCTTATTGAGATCCTTAATGTCTTATTATGATGGCTGGTAAAGGGGCTAGATATGTTCCATCTATGAACTTCATTAGATATTAGCTCTACATGATAGGTATATGATTGAGTCCTCTAAAGCAAATAGTTAAATAAATCAAGCTTTATAGATTCGATATGCCAAGCAACATGAGAGTTGTTTTATTGCACAATACAAAGGAAGTTGTTGGAATAGTTGACAATAATGCAAGCATAAGATGATCAACTCTAAGCACATCAAGAGAATATGTTAGGGTGATAACTAATGCAAGATAAAATATGACCTAGATGATTAAAGTGGCTATAAATAGTATCAGAGCCGTAAAGAAAGCAAGTCTTCATAGGGCAATTTTCACTGCTTTTGGACCCCAACCTGGGTGATCTCCATGACCAGGATGAAGCTTGGGTGAAACTAAGTGGAGGTCCAAACTAATTGATGTTGAAGAATCAACGGATGAGTTGAAGTTAGGGGTGAAATGCCACTCGAACTAAGAGTTGGATAGTTCTCGCCAAAATGCAATGAGGCACAACATTTTATTATCCACAATAATAACATTTGGTCCATTAATTGAGGTCTTTGGTTCGAGTCCCCGGGCATAAATGATACTTGTGGCTTGCGGGTGAGGTATTTGGTTTGAGTCCCCAGGCTTAAATGATACATGTGGCTTGCGGGTGGTTGCAGGTGTCCGGGGTTTACCCAACCATACTAAGTACGACCAGGCAAACAAAAAAAAACATATGATCCATCGAGTCCAAATAGTGAAGGCTAGGTTGAACTTGAATTTATCTTATTGAGATACTTAATGCATTATTACAATGGTTAACAACGGGACTAGACATATTCCTTCTATGAACTTCATCAGATATTAGCTCTACATAATAGGTATATGATTGAGTCCTCCAAAGCAAATAATTAAATTGATCAAGTTTTATAGATTCGATATGCCAAGTAGCATGAGAGTTGTTCTATTACTCTATATATACAAAGTTGTTGGAATAATTGACAATGATGCAAGCATAAGATAACCAACTCTAGTGAACATCAAGAGAAGATGTTGGGGTGATCACTATTGCAAGATAAAATATGACCAAGATGATGGAAGTGGGTATCAATATTTTTGATGTTCTAATGTTACCGCCATATTCAGTCGTTGCTATAGAAGTTTGGCTCCAATAAGGCCAACAAGTGAACGTAGTAAAACCAAATCTATTTTTCATCCCCAACCTACACCAAGACATTCGAGCATAAATTTCTCAACACATGGGTATCCAATATAAAGAGCAGAAAAAGCCTATATGGGGATCCCTTTATTTGTAGTAGGTCAAAGTACCAAACTTTTCATGAAATTATATCAAAGGTTCATGCAAAGCTCTCGGAGGCAAAACTATTATCTCAAGTTGGGAGAATAACTTTAGTAAATTCGTCTCTCTCCTCCATCCCCTATACACCATGGTTACAGTTTAACTCCCAACAAGTGTCCATGCCCAACTCAACAAATGTTTTAGAGATTTCATTTGGCATTCACACACCGAAAAGAAAGGCATCCATACCATATCTTGTCGTACCATATACTCGTCAAAGATAAATGGTGGTTTAAATGTGAAAGGTTCAAAGGGTATTAGCAAGGCTTTATTGGCAAAACAATTATGGGAACTAACCCAACCAACACAATCCACTTAGAAAACTCTAATGCAACAAAAGTATCTACACAACAACCCTTTCTCATCCACCAAACCAAAACCAACCGACTTTTGGTGTTGGCGACACCTTTGCCAATCTCATTATTTGATCAAATCAGGCACAACCTGGCAATTTGGGTCAGGACATCTCATAAACATTTTTGAAGACAATTGGATGTCGTACAAATCACCTGATTGGGTCTTACCTCATGTTCCTTCTGACTACACAATCACCGAAGTTAGTGACCTCATCCTTCCAAGCACAAACTCATGGAACACCCCACTCCTGCAATACTTATGGCCTGAACATATTGTTAACACCATCCGAGCATCCCAATTGGGAAAAACCAGGACCAAAACACATGCTATTGGTAGCAAACTTCCTCTGGAAAGCTACCTCATCTGAAAAGTTCTCCGTTGCCCCGGCATATCAACTTCATCGAGTAGAACCACAAATGACACATCAAATTCCTTGGCTAAAAGTCTAGCACGTACACTTCCCAAAAAAGATCATTTCTTCTGGAAATGACTACACCAATGATTGCCAACAACACAATACCTCCACAAATTGATCCCTGTCATCCCAAACCAATGCTCCTTCTACTCCACCGAAGAAGGGAGCCATAGATATTTCCTGCAAGTGCCCATTTGCTAAAGCCATATGGGTGGCTTCCAACATCAATGTCCCCATTGCAACACCTTTCAATTTCACATATTGGATCGTTCAAACTTTCTTCAATACACAGCTACATAACTCCAGTCATTTAGCTAAAATGGGAACAAAAGTGTTATGGCTGATTTGGAATTTTAGAAACATATTACTTTTCAAGAAAGTCTCATCATCTCATCATCCCCTCTACAAGTGATCAAACAAATCAGAAGCCTGAACTACACTTATGAAAGTATCCAAAAAGCTCATGGTTCTGGAAAGCACCAATCAACAATGAAGGGGATAGCCACACCATCATTCAAATCCTGAAAGAAAAACAGAAACCACCATGGAGACTCAAGCTTCTAGCTCACCAATGCAAACTTTTGCTAAGTAGCTTCATTCATGTACATATTGCTAATGTGTTTAGGGAGGATAATGGTGTAGCAAACAAACCGCCTACAGAAGCCACAAATAACTTTTTCTTGTTTTTGGATGTACAAACCACCCTCCTTTATGTGTAACGCCTAAGGACAATTATTTGGGCTGGACCATAGGCCCATCTGTGCGTATATAAATTTACCTATTTACCAAAAGAACAAAAAATAAGAAGCAAGACAATAGATTTTCAAAAGCTGATGCACTTGGCATGCAAAAGAGGAAACTCCACATGATATGTGTATGTATAGTTAGAAAGGTAAATTTTACATCAAGAATAGGAAACCATAATTTACAAACATTTATGTCGAGTTGTAATAGAATTTGTGATGACCCAAACTATGGTATCATGCCTTAATGAGTGTAATTGTAAGATATAAAATGAAATACTTTGAATGATAATGATATGAAAAAAAGAGAACACAACACATGATATATGTATGGAAAGTTAAAAAAACGCATTTCACGTCGAGAATAGGAAACTGTGATTTGTTAACATTAATATTAACTTTTTATAATCATAATTTTACACTGATAATTTAATGTTTCGTATTTTTGTGGGAGCATTTGAACTGTACAAGTTGCATCAATTCTCACCTTCGTAATCTACAGTTCCTTAGCCATATTCACCTCCTTAACATACCTTAATTTCAAGGTTTTTGATATAATTCGGAGTGCATCCAATGGCAAAAGCTAGTACATGCTAGGATAGAATCTGAAATGGATCCAAATCTTTGCTAAGCCATCATTGTTTGAAAGGAGGTGAGACGTGCCTTATATGCATTGCCAAAAGGGAGGTGGCCTCTATTTATCTAATAACGATGTTTATTTGTTAGGTTTTTCTTCTCTCAGTCATGCATCTCTTTTAGGTATTTGAATATTTCACAACTGCGTTGTTGCATTTACGGTAATTGCTTCTATGAATATAGTGGTTAAATAATCCCGTGTTATAAAAGGCATATATTGTATAACTATTAGATTTTCTGTAATTTTTTTCATTCCTTTATGTAAATAACCCAATATAGATTCACAGTCAATAACATCTTCACCATCTAGAGAAACGATGAGTCGAAGAGCACCATGCATTGATGGGTGGTGAGGACCTATATTGACTATCACATACACTATACACCTTTTCATCGTCAAATTTTGAGAGTCGATTCTGTTAGGTGGGTTGTGTGAAATCACATTACCCAAAAAAAAAGGGTCTATGTGGAATTGTATGATAAATTTGACATGCTTAGCATCAGGGAGGATAACTAGGGTTTACGCTCTAATCTCTGTTTGGTTTGATAAACAAAAGAACAAGGAGAAAAAAAATTATGGTTTTTGAGTTTTTCCTCAATTTGGTAAAATGTTGGAATTTCAAAATAATTTCTCTTGAAGTGGAAGGCATTTGTAAAGAAAATCGAAGGCAAGCATATTTGAAAATGCTTCCATTGCATGCTATAACCTTTATTGTTTCCTCCTCATTTTCTCCAAGCATTACAACCAACATTGCTAAACCACGAGCTACCTAGGGCAATGCACTACCGCCATTCATGTTGCTACACTACATCTACAACTTTTATCCTACCATCCTCACTAACTAAGACATTGTTGCTAGCTTGTCAACTTAACATCTCCACCATTCTATCATCATTGCCAATATCATCATCATATTTTTTTCTCATTGGTCTCTCTACTTCTCACCTTCTATTAACCATTGTTGTTATCATTAACATATTAGCTCTAGAATTTCCACCACTTTTGTCATCCATACAAAACACCACTACTGTTATTGTTGCGATGCTCGCTCTCTCTACAACTACTTACACTATTTATCAAACATCATTTACAGTGACACTCGTTGTCAACTCTTCCATCATTATTGTCACGACCCGACCCCGATAGACCCTTGTAGGTCCACGTAGATCGAAGGTCACGACCTTCACTTCCTCACAAGGAGAGTGGCGGTCACAGATACAATAATCCTTAACATAACTTAAAGAGAATAACGTAATTACAGAGTATAGCGGAAGTACATCGAAATCAGTTCTAGGTTAAAGATC
>JAUPMG010000014.1:11660070-11670085 GCA_031762675.1 Pachysandra terminalis | reverse complement strand
CAGCAAACAAATTTGCAAAGTTCAATTGATCAACTCATACAAGTCGTTTAATTCCGTCTTGTTGAAGTAAGTTATACACAGGATTAACCTGAAAAAGTTAATATAACAAAATGTTCACTTAGACAAGCTCCAAATCAACTCAATGAGGTTGCAAGACGGAATTAAACGACTACACATTAATAGTCATTACTTGAGGGGTGGGGGTTAGCGTACTCGCTGTCGGGTCTGTAAGCTATAAAAAAGATGCTATATGTAATTAAGCTAAATTAAAAGTGAATGTAAGTCAAAATAAAAGATACATAAAACTAGAAATCAAGTGCCATATCCATGAGGGAAAAAAGGGAAATCTGGGGGAAATGATGGGAAAATGTGGGGTTTGTATGACTTTCCCCCCAAGTTTTGAACAACCCTTATTAGTGTCTAAATACATCATAATATTATTAGCATACAATATTTATTTAATTTTTTTCAATTTTTTTAAAAAATTTTGAAAAATTTCTCCCATGTCATTGACATGTCGCCAACATTGGGGGGAATTTTTCAAAATTCTTTCCCCCATGTCGCTCAACATGGCAACATGGGGGAAAAACGAAATCTGGGGATTTACCCCCAGATTTCATGTCGCTCCAATTGGGGAAATGTTGGCGACATTGCAAACCATGGAGCAAACAACCTCATAAGAACCATTCTAATCCATTCATATTATTTGTAATTTAAAATGCTTTCTTTTAGATCTTCAATTCATTAATTTTCTTGAACAAAATGTACACCAGTGTTTTGAAATGTCGTCGACATGTAGCCATTCCAAACACTGGCAACATGAAATCTATACGAAAATCGATTTAAATTTTCCCCATGTTACCGACATGTTGCTATATATCGCCGTTATGTTGGCAACATGGAGGAAATTTCCCTCTGTTTTGAGAGAAAAGTGGGGAAATGTCGCAATATGTCAGTGATATGGGGGAAATTTCTCCCAATATGTCAGAAGTGAGGAAATCGTTTCCAATCGCTTGAATTTAATGTTGAAACTTTTTTATGCGTAAATAAATTATAAATACTTCAAAATATATAAGATTATAATAAAAAATGTATTCGTTATAAAAATACTCTAATGGGGGAAGTTTGCATGCATGTTGTCAAGTGTCAACTGTCAGCACAAAGTAATGCATAATGTCATAACCGAATACAAATGAACCAAAAAGTCATAAATGTCATAAAATTTAAGAATAATCAAGATAAAGTCATAACTTATAATGTATAGTACATCAAATACACAAGGAATGCCGGGAAGGTGTGATGATGACATGAGTTATGACTTTATTTTGATTATTCTTAAACTTAATGACATTAATGACTTTTAGGTTTATTTGCATTCTGTTATTACATAATGATATTTTTCATCTTGACAATCGACACTTGACAACATGCATGCAAACTTCTCTTATTAGGGGATCTTTAATTCTTTATCATGTCTACATTTTTTTTATCATATCTTGATATATTTATCACTTATGTAGGTATAAAAAAATGTTTCATCCTTAAATTCAAGTATGTGAGGATAATTTTCACTGTTTTCTCAAATTGGGGGAAATTTTCTCCGTGTCACCGAAATGTTGCTAGCCATGCATGGCAACATCGACGTTAAAAATCTTGATGTAGACTATCATAGCTAAGTTGGCATCAGCAGTTTTTTAAACCATGAAGCCAGCTTGATAAATGGCAAAAAATTGAATTTACTCTTAGGCAAGTTCCCGTTCTTCCTACATAAAATGTAGTTTTTCTTTTCGTTAATGAGATGAAATTTCATTCAATAATAAGATAGAAAAGTGCCTTCATTTCAGCTTGGATGGCAAGAACTACTCCCAAAACTGCTATGAAATTGAGAACCAGTGGAATAAATATCTTCACACTTTTCTGAATCTGAACTATGTTCAGGAACTTATCCTAAAAAATACAATGTTTCCTTTTCTTTTATAGTCCCTAAAAAATACAATGTTTCCTTTTCTTTTATAGTCCCTATCTAATTGCAAAAGGTCCGGTACTCCTTAGCCATCTTAGTTTGTTATACATAAACTTTACATTCCAGCATCTTCGCAAACTGTCTAGGTTGCTTAGCTTGATTCAATGGACTCTGAACTTCTGTAGTATCAAATTCCACTCCTGGATGGCAACTTCTATATGTAAAAACAGGCGATCTGTGATTCTGCATTACTTTGTCACATAATGCACCTATTTGGAACAATCCTTGTTTTTTTTTTTTAATATTAATGCACCTATTAGGGACCGGGGAGTGCCAAATTCATGAGCTGCCTTAAAAGAGGGGATTTTTGCTGGTTAGGGTCTGATAGAAAGATCTCACTGAAAAGAGGCTCTCTTTACTTCTTACCATCAAATTCTACACCTTCCATTCTCCAAAAGGTGTGCCGAATAATTGCTTTACGAAATAATGGCAAAGGAGTCAATGTCCCTATCATTCAGCTCCTTTGAGAAAGAGGGACTCCACACTACTACTCCCCTATCCCCTATCCCCTATCATGATCAAGATATTTATTAACAGGAGCCCTTTTTTATAACGCAATACTATATAATCTGAAAAGAGAATCTTCAAGGGAGCATTTTCCTTGCTTCATAAGTGTAAACAATGGCATGATGAGCTTTAGCAGAAAATAATTACTCGGTGAATATAGTGTATTAAACAATATCATGTCTTATGGAGTGCCCCATACATTTAAAAGTGCTTAATGAGCTTGTATTGTTATGTTAATCCCTTTCAAATTGTTTAGGAAAACATGAATTGCATTCTCCATGTTTTTTGTTAATTACTGTTCTGAAAATAAAGTTTAAAGAAGAGAAAATTTTGGAGTGTTGTACCAGAATCCATTGGCTGGTAGAGTCTGACTCATGTCTAATGTTTTATTTTTTGGTTGAAGATTGAAAATTAATTCTCTTGAACCCCTTTTATGCAGAGCTGGTTTATACCTGTTAATATGTCTGATGTCTGGGCTTTGATTGTACTCCTTGTTAATGAATGTTGCCGGGCCTGTTTTAGAAGCATGTATCAGATGGTTCATGGTTGTCAAGAAATCTCATAACTGCTTGAAAATGAGAACTAGATAGTATAGTTTCTTGTTTCTGGTGTGATATGACATTTAATCCTACCAGTTCACTTGATTTGCAGGGTACTTTGAGAGATCTCAGTAAGGGGGGAAGGAATCATTCTTTTGATCAAAACGAGCCGGTATGATTCATGAGAAAAGAACCACAGAAATTTCTGTTTGAAAGAAAGCAAATATCCCTCCATCATTTGTCACAAACTAGAATCATGTGATCATTTTATTTCTTAATATTTCCTCAAGCTAGTTATTCCCATGGCAGTCAGCTGGCTCCATAGTGTTTAAACTCGGAAAACAGCTCGGGATCGTTCTCGGCCGAGACGGACCTGCTGAATTTAATTAAAAAAAAAAGAACCTTGGATCGTTCCGATCCCGAGATGGATCGGAACGATCCATAGCTTTGGGGGTTTGTCTCGGATCGGAACCAACTTGGGGATCGTCCCCTTCCGATCCCTTACACCATGGCTGGCTCAGCTATGTTGTGTTTTATATGCCACATCTAATGGCTGCAAGTTAAAAGAATCATGCTTATTAGAGAGCATGATTGCTGTAGGAAAATCTTCTTCTCCGGTGCAACATCGGATAAAAGAAATAATCACTTTGGTATTGCTGACGATTTTCTTTTTCCTGCAGGGAACTCCACTTGATATTAAACCTTTAACCATGGATGCCACAAATCCCTCTGGCAATCAGCATGAGCGGGTATGAGTCATAAAGACCAGTTACAGAAATAATTCATCAGTGAAGCAATGGACTTATTGAGTTCTAGCATGAGAAATATACCCTTGATGAGTCAATTGATGATTAATTACCTGTGGCATCTTATCTGCAGGAAACCCATGAAGGTCTCTCCAAGGCTGCAAATGAAGGGACTGAAAATCCATCTGTCAACTCAGATCAGGAAGTATGTTACCAAGCCTATCAGTGAATGCCCCCTTGAACTTTTGTTGCCGAACCTTTCTACACAGCTTTCTCTTTCATTTATGTATGCTATTGTGCTTTTAACCTCCACTTATGTTTGGGTCCACCAAGAAATTCATCTTGTCATCATGTGACAGCATGTACTGAAAAAAAAAACTAGCTCTAATGGGGTTTCCATGTGGAAGAGATTAGGACACAAATCATAGGGAGGGGAATCACTTCCTTGATCCCAACTGTCATTCACTGACCATTGGAAACAATTATATTTCTAACTCTACTCATCCATAAGGATCAAAGTTCTGTGGCCTGATTTCTGCCGCATGGGAGCCCCCTTTGGGCTCTTTTGCAGGTTTGCCATCTGCTACATTTGTGGCCAGATATGGGCATGCTTGGGGGACCCAAACATTACTATGATGAAGTTTTACAAAATTCCCTGTCGGAGTGAAGGTCTTTTATTTTTGTGGTGTGCTTGGTCCAATATTAGATTTGGGTGTTGAACATAAAAGTTCAATCTGCAAGCATGGCCTACAAGCTATTTAAACTGTGATAGGCAGAAAGAAAATAATTAATTCGTGTTTTGTGGCTTACTGGACTCTCCTCTTGATTTTTTGGACTAGCATGGTAGCTCGGAAGAGATGAAGCCCTTGCCAATGGAGTCTGGAAATCCTTCTGTGATTCAGGATGAGCAGGTATTGTCTTTAGAACCAGACTAAATTATTTTTATCTTGTGAATGGATTTTGTCTTAAAGCTACAGAATCAAATCTTGAAATCACTCTTCAATGCCCCTTGTTTGGATTGTATTCGCTTTGGTGGATCTGATTACGTCGTTCTGCCTAAGTTCATGTGCTCCCTGCGCCCTTACCTAATGATGGCAGCTGCTTTAGAATAAATTTTGTAGCAACAGCCGAGAGACAAATTCTTAATTCATCCATATAGCCGGAGTCTGAATGTAGTTAGTAACAGTTCTTTTATCAAACTGCAACTTTGAAAATATGTAGACAGAGAATTCAAAGGAAACGAGTCTACATTTAGAATGCATTCAATATTCATATTCCAAATACTAATGTGTAAGGAAACTTGTAAATTTACCATAACATTATGAGTCGTGATGAGGTCACCTGCGGGGGACCTATATATGTCGCTTGCGAAATATTAAACCTTAAAAATAAAAACCCTAAAAAAGGTTGAACTTTAAAAGAAAGAGATGAACCTTAAAATCTAAGACCCCCACGCTCCGCAAAAAAAAAAAACCCCAAGACGAGAAGATAAACACTAAACCCTAATAACTAAACCTTAAAAAAATTAAAATCCTAAAAGAAAAAGATGAACCCTAAAACCTTAAGATACCAAAAAAATAAATAAATAAATCCTACGATTATCATACTTTAGATTTTAGTTATTTTTATTTTATATTATTATATAAAAGATTTTTATCTTTAAAAAAGACTTTTTTCAAATAGGAAAAACCTTTTGAACATGTCTTCAGTTGAACTATTGCCACATGGCAATATTCTATTGTGGGGGGCCTATATAGGTCCCCTGCGGGTGGCGCTCTCATTTTCCTAACATTATAACTGCTCTATTTTGTTGTGTTGTACTTTCTTATCTGATGAGCAGGATTTACGTGGACCTGCTGAAGACTATAGAAATTCTCTGCCCATGGGATTCGAGAGTTCATCAGCCAATCTTGAGCCGGTATGATATCTTTGTGGATAATCCATTAAATTGACTCTGATGTGTAATACCAAGTACTTGTTTTGGCTGCCCGATGTTTCAGTAGCACCGTTCAAGGAGGGGTTTTGCTGTATGATTCAAATGTTTGGAGATTTTATTTCAGTCCTTTGTTTATGTTTTGATTTTATTTGCCCTACTTGCCTGCCTAGTATATTTGGACAGAGTAACTGAAATCTGGTACACTTACAGAGTAATCTAGAGAGGGTACATTGTAGCATAACCAACGCTTCCCATGGTGAGTTACAATTACTCTCATCTAAATTTTGGGACCTGCAGGGAACTTTGGATGAGTTCACCAATGCTTCAGGGACAGAACTTGAGATTCCGTCCAACCTTGACGAGCAGGTAAGGATCGTGCCAGTGAGGATATGAATTTCATTATGTTTGCAAACCGTCATTTATCCCATATTTGTTTTCGCTGCTAGTTACAGGTCGAAGCTAACGATCCCCACATGGAGAGCGACGGCCAGGGATTTAACGTCACCTCAAATGAGAACGGCAATTTACCCTGACCTGAACAAAGGCAAACTGCAGGTCTTTTACTGACGTTAGTTTTTTGCGGGGATGGTTTTATGTTTATAAATATTTAGAAAGCTTGTGTGTATGGGAATTGTTGGTGATCATCCCGTCCCGAGTGCCGTGTTCGATCTGTGATATGTGGCTAATTGTCGGTATCATTGGATTTTATTGATATGCTGTGTTATTTAACCCACATCTTGACTCTTAATTTCTGGGTGAATTACATCTGACGAAAGAATGATGATATGCTTAAACCAATTGTCAATCTGGAATTGCTTCTGGAGCTCTTGTATTGCAAGGACCTGTAATGGAAAGTTATCTGCCTTGTGTTGGAATACTAGTTTTTTTTACATGGATCCCTTTAAACAATGGTGGGTCTGTTGTTCTCATGGAAGCAAAGTTGTTTATGTTCACTTACAGGCATATTATGACCTTTTATTAAGAAACTTGTCATCCTCTAATTGAATGAATAGCAGGGAAAACTTTGTTCCCATGGGAAACACCATTTACAGGAAATGATCTTATGTTCTTACAAGAACTTAGAGAAAACCTTGGGTTGAGGACACCACTGTACCAAAAACTAGGGCTGTCAACGAGCAGAGTTTTGAGTTTTTATTTTTGGGTAGCTCTGTGCTGATGGTCGCCCGATCTCACAACTCCCAATTGGGGAGGTGTGTAATCGAACCCGTGACCCTCTCCACCCATCTCTTATTGGGGAAATCGGATCTTCTGCTATAAAGATCCCTGTTATGTGCATAAGACTGTAACATGTGTCCTGCGGAGCATGCCACATTAATTAGTGACTTCTCATTTTAAAAACCTTAAGAAAAGGGTGAACCTTTGGGGTCCTACCACATTAACCGGTTTGGTAGGATACCAGTTAATGTGGTGGGGGATTAATTAGTGACTTGTCATTTTAATAACCTTAAGAAAAGGTGAACCTTTGGGTCCTACCACATTAACCGGTTTGGTAAGATACTAGTTAATGTGGTGGGCCGTCATGACATGTGTTATGCTCTTGTGCACATAATAGGAGCATAACAGAGATCTTCGTAATGGAAAATCCTGCACTCTTTTTGAGGGATGTCCTTGGGATGGGAGGATTTTTTATTTTTCGGTATCTCTATACTGGTGGTCAACCACTCCCCCATTAGGGGGTGGGGGGAATCCCAGATACTCTCCCCACCCATGGAGGGATGCCATACCGACGTGAGGGGGAATCCCAGATACCCTCCCCACCCCAACCCTCTTTTGACCCACCCATGGAGGGGTGTCATACCAATGTGGGGGGAATCCAGGAGACCCTCCCCACCCCAACCCTCTTTTGAGGGATGTCATACCGACGTCTGTGGGGTAGGACTTTTTTTCGGTTCTTTGTGCTGTGGTCGCTCAACTATGACCAACTCCCCCATAGGAGAGACGGAATTGAATCCCCAACACTCCTCATCCCACCCCTTTTGAGGGATTTCTCTACCAACATCTCAAGGACGGGAGGAGCTGAGTTTGAGCTCTATAATTTAGGTCTTAGGAACCAAGAACACAAAAAAGGCTCATTATCTTAACGAGGTTGGATAGGCGTTTTTGTGTGTCGGGTTATTATTATAAACTTAAGTGGGGATTTGTGGAATGATCTAAGGAAAAAAATAAATTTTACTAATAGCCCTCGTAGTAAAAAAGTTTGCCCGGAAACCTTAAGACTTGATGTATTTCTAGTTTCGACCATTGTTAGCAAAACGCCGTTTAAAATGGTGTTGTTTTTAAAAAAAAACGTGTTTTATTGCATAAACGTTTTAAATGAAGTTTTAAACGTTTTGTAAGCAAAAAAATGCGCTTTTTTTTAAATACCGTTTAAAACGCATTTAAAAAAGTCAATATTTAAAGTTGACCAAAAAAAAAGTTGTACGTTAGAAGTTCCAATGACAAATGCGTGCTAACCGACAATTTTATTTTTGTATTAAAGGATTTTATAACAAGTTCCAACAAAAAAATATATATATTGTTTAATTATACATATATATATATATATATATATTGATGCTTTTTTGAATCTATTTTTTTGAACAAAATACATATTAAACACGAATTATTTATTAAACATAATTTTTACGTTTCCGTTTGTTTAACCGTTTTTTTTTCTACGTTTTTTTTAAATTAAAACCGTATTTTTTCCGTTCCCCCTTTTTTTTTTTACGTTTCACGTTTTGCTAACAATGGTTTCGACATGCAATGAGTCCTGAGAAGCGACCCGTTGGTGGTCTCAACAGATTTTTGAATTTAATCAGAACTCTTCAAACAACAGTTCTAACCCAATCCCAATCGAACCTTGTTGAATCTTCTTCGTATCTTCATCAAGAAATCCAAGCTCCTCCTCCTCCTCCCTTCAACAACAGAACCTTCAAAGAGACCTTTAACTCCTACGCTTATCTCCTTCGACAATGCACTACAGAGAGAAAATCCATTACAGAAATAAGAAGAATCCATCTCCACATGAAAAAATCCGGTTTTCCACACTTCAGTTTAGGCAATAAGCTCATCGATTCGTACCTAAAGTGCCAAAGCATCTACGATGCTCGTAAACTGTTTGATGAAATGCCTCAAAGACACATAGTCATCTGGAATTCCATGATTTCTGCTTACATTCGCCATGGAAGAAGTGAAGAGGCTATAAGACTGTACGAGATGATGCTTCCAGAGGGAGTTTTTCCTGATGAATTCACCTTCTCGAGTGTTTTTAAAGCGTTTTCTGATCTGGGTTTTTAGATCAAGGCAGGAGAGTTCATGGGCAGTTGGTGGTTTTGGGATTGGAGGTCTCGAATGTTTTGTGCATAGCTCGCTTGTTGATATGTATGCAAAGGTTGGGAATTTAAGGGATGCCCGGCTGGTTGCAGATCAGATTGTGGAGAAAGATGTGGTTTTGGTAACAGCTTTGATTGTTGGTTATACCCAACATGGTGAAGATGGTGAAGCTCAGGAGGTTTTCAGGAATATGGCCAAGGAAGGTATATGGGCTAATGAATTTGCTTTTGCTAGTATCTTGATTGCTTGTGGGAATTTAGCAGATCCCAGTGAAGGGAAAATGATCCATGGTCTCATTGTTAAATCCGGATTTAAATCTGTTGTTGCTTCACAAACTTCACTTCTTACTATGTACTCAAAATGCGGTTTGATTGATGATTGTTTAAGGGTTTTCAATCGGTTTGTCGATGCAAATCGGGTGTCTTGGACAGTTGATTGTCGCTCTTGTGCAAAATGGGAGAGAAGAATCGTCAATTTCGATGTTCCGTGAGATGATCCGGGGTTCGATAAACCCGAATTCTTTCACTTTATCTGCAGTTCTAAGGGGATGCTCAAGCCTTGCAATGTTTGAACGAGGGAAACAGATCCACACCATTGTCGTGAAATCTGGATTGGATGGAGATAGATTTGCAGGAGCAGCGCTCGTCGACATGCATTGGAAATGTGGTAGTACAGAACTGGCAAGATCGGTTTTCGATTGTTTGGTCGAGCCTGATGTGGTATCTTTGAATGCCATGATTTACAGTTATGCACATAGTGGTTGTTGACTCGAAGCGCTCGGATTATTCAACTGGATGCAACAATTGGGTATCCGGCCAAATGATGTGACGTTAATCAGTGTTCTCTCTGCGTGCAGCAAGGTGGGGCTGGTTGAAGAAGGCCGTCGTATCTTCTCCTCCTTGAGGAACAATCCTAATATTGAATTGTT
>JAUPMG010000014.1:11635574-11649671 GCA_031762675.1 Pachysandra terminalis | reverse complement strand
GGGGGGCGGGGGGGCTCTTCTGATTTGAGGTTCAAACCTAAATTAGTCAAACGAACAAATGGTGTTGAAGCCCTTGGATGGTCATGTTAAACACCAATTATTCTAAAAGTTCAAGTTTTCAGAGAATGGCACAGCAATGTATATCAAATGGTTCAACACCCTCCTGCACGTGCAGGCTCCGCACGGGAACAATACATCCGTGGAAAACCATAGGGCACCAAGACAAACACAGAAATACACTCCCGGGATTTGATCACTTGACCTCCTGCTCTGATACTATGTTAAATACCAATTACTCGAAAAACTCAAGCTTTGAGAGAAGGGCACAACAATGTATATCAAATGGTTCAACATGTCAATCAAAGGAGTTTGATATGTCTCTTCTGATTAGATTAGAAGTGATAACAACTCATCGAACCTAAATTATTCAAACGAACAAATGGTGTTGAAGCCCTTGGACGGTCAATCAAAGGGGGCCCATCTAAGACTAATTCGACTGAACCGTGTATTGATCGAGCTTATCTCGTAAACGAGTTCAGACCAAACCATTAAGGCCTAGTTTGGATGCTACTCTTGGCAGGAACTCATTCTAGGAATTAGTTCCATTATTAACTTATTTTAGAAACTACTTTTGAGAGTTTTTTGGTCGCATTTGATTAGAATGTAACAAAATGAGTTCTGACTTAATATATATGTTTGGTTAACATGTATTAAAATGAGTTTTGATCAAATTTTTTTTTTTTTTTTTTTGCTCTCGTGGTTTTTATAAAATCCCATAACTAGGCATAATCTTTGCACAATTATATCCTTTTAATTATGATAATAACACTCCAAAATAAGTTGTGATAAAAAAAATATTTTTAAGTCTGCCACGGCCTAAAATCTAAAATTTGGATTAAAAGTGATTCTGTGATAAAGGGTAATTTCTCATTCTTATTTTGGGAGAACTCATTCTGCTTTTGTTAACCAAACCACCATTTATTTATGATAACTCATTTACTAACTGAAACTCACTCCAAATCATGGATTGCATTCCCAAAATGTTATCAAACGAGGCCTAAGTGTAGGGTCCTGATCGTTGACTCGTTGATATTGGTTGTAGTCTCCTTGGGAGATGAATGAAGTGGTTCTCTATTTTTGGTAATGAAATAAAATGGAAGAAAACTATAACCAAGTTCAACAAAAATACGTAAAACTAAGAACAAAAGTCTCTGGCAATGTGCCTGCTGGATGGATCATCGAACAAGATTTGTTGAAGATCAGGTGGGGGTCTCCCGATCCAGTAACATGATCCGAACTCCACTGCAATGTTAGCAAGTTTATCAGTCGCCTGCTGCTTGACCTCTCTGTGAGCGTGTTGAATCTTAACTTCGCCAAAACATGTGATTAGGCTCTGCGGCTTCCTAACTAGGCCTTTGATTGCCCAGGGAATGTCGTCGTTACTCTTGGTGATGAGGCTAATAATGGTAGCCGAATCTCCTTCTAATATCAGTCCGCTCCATCGAAAGTCAGCTTTATTCAACCCTAGTGAACCTAGTAACTGTTAGGGTGCAGGATCCACTTGAGAATTGAGGTGTGTGCGCTCTGTCCGCTAGGTGGAGTAGTTGGGCCTAACAATTGGTATCAGAGCCGATGGTTCGGCTTGGGACGTTGCGGGATATCTCCCGAGTGCTGCCTAGGCTTGCGTGAGCACCTAGCATGCAGGTCGAGGGGGAGATTATTAGGGTGCAGGATACACTCGGGAATTGTGGTGTTTGCGCCCTGCTCTCTAGGTGGAGTAATTGGGCCTAACAGTAACAGCACTCCGAGCAACCGGAACCCCAGCAACACCCTCCATAAAGGTAATGTTATCCTATTGCAAAGCAAAAAATCAGTTTTTAGCGCACTCAATATTGGGTTCAGTACCATCAAACAGAAATTTATTTCTCATAATCCACACTGTCCCAGCAAATTTGATCAAGGTTGCAGAAAGGTAGGTTGCAGTGGTTCTTGTTAGGGTGCAGGATACACTCGGGAATTGAGGTGTATGCGCCCTGCCCGCTAGGTGGAGTAGTTGGGTGAGAAGTTTAGAGTCCCACATTGGAAAAGTGATGTGGAGTGTTTGAGCATATAAGTGGTGGATTCCCTTCCCTGATAAGCCGGTTTTGAGAGGAAGTTCTACTAGGGTGGGCTTGGGCCCAACAATTGGTATCAGAGCCGATGGTTCGACCTCGGACGTTGCGGGATATCTCCAGAGTGCTGCCCAGGCCTGTGTGAGCACCTAGCTTGCATGTCGAGGGAGAGATTGTTAGGGTGCAGGATACACTCGGAAATTGAGGTGTGTGCGCTTTGCCCGCTAGGTGCAGTAGTTGGGTGAGAAGTTTAGAGTCCCACATTGGAAAAGTGATATGGAGTGTTTGAGCATATAAGTGGTGAGTTCCCTTCCCTGATAAGCCGGTTTTGAGGAGAAGTTCTACTCGGATGGGCTTGGGCCCAACAGTTCTCTTTGTCAAGAAGAATCTGCACTTGACATTTTAATTTATTATTTTATTTTTTATAAATAATATAAATATATAAATATATTTTGTAATAAAACAAGCAAATCAAAAGCCAGCCGAAGATTCGCTCATGCTCGTGAGCCAGGATCCTATGTGTTCGGATCTCGTGTGCTCATTGTGTGCTGTAGAGACAAACGCTAGGGGCAAAATGGTATTTTCGCCCCCAGGTGTGGGCCCTACCCCAGGTTTGTCTCTACAACACACGGCAAGCATACGGGATCCCAACACATAGGATCCCGGTCCTAAGGATTTGAGCTTTTTCTTAAGTTTTGCCTCGACTCCTAAGCCCAGTTAGAAGGTTTTTTAAAAATAAATATTTTTTTCAAATTAAATCTTTAATTTTTTAAATATATTTATTTATAAAATATGTATTTAAAACATATGTGAATGGTAATGGGGCAGGTTAGGGGGGAGTTGTGCTAAACCAAATCTGACTCATGGGTTACCAAACCCTAACCATTGGGAACTATCCATTTAACTCGTCCCATTACCATGTAGGTCGGGTTACCAAACCCTAACCATTGAGAACTATCCGCTTAACCCATCCCATTACCATCCCTACATGAGCTGAGTTAGTTGGCTCATTAACAGCCGGCTGGGTGGGTTGGCATGACCCGATAATAATCAGGCCGTACTATATCTTGAGCCCCCCTCTCTGATCCTGCTTGATACGAGACACAGATAATAATTATGCTGGGTTGGGCTGGGCCGGGCGGGGCCAGGCCAGTGTTTTTACTTACAATTAGAGTTGTGTTCATGTTGCGATGTGAGTCATGAACACATATCACGAGATCCGGGTTGGGTCAATGTCCAGTTGAAACGGGTCATTAAACTTGTACGAGATCTCTTAGGGTGTGTTTGGTTGGTGGGAAAGCATGAGAAAGGAAAGTATTTAGCTACTCTCCTTTGCTTTTTGAGTGTTTGGATTATGGAAAAGTGTTGGGCCCATTAGAAAATACTTTTTCTAACCGCTTCAAATTCCAGTCAAACACCCTATTTCTTTTCCTCTCAAAACGAAGGGGAAACATTGGAGAAAGAAAAGTAAAGTTATCGCATTCATTTTCTTTTAATTCATTGAGAATTAAAAGGAGGTTGTTTTTTTTTTTTTTTTTTTTTTAACTATGAATAGTTGGGAATTGAGGTAATTAAAAAAAAAATCTTGATTGTTGGGAATGAACATTTTATCTTTTTTTATTTTTTATTTTTAGCATATTCTAAAAATTATATCCCATTTAGGGGTGTCAACGGGTCGGGTCCAACAAATCCCATAACAAAACTCTATTGTATGACACAGTTGTGGGTCTTGTCTGTTATGGGTCTAGGGTTGACACCCTTAGTCCTATAACCGAATCTGCAAATATCCGATTTTTAACGGGTGCCCATCGGATACCCGATATTTTAATATACTAATAGATATTAAAAATATTTATTTGAACTATATTATTATTTCATTATCATGATAATGATCTCATTCAAAAATTTAGATTTATCTAAATTTAGATAAAATATTACAATAACACATATTACACACCATTTATAATTAATATATATATATATATAAAACAGACTATAATTTTTAAAGTGTGATAACTTTTTTTTCTTATATAATTTTCCTGTCATCTAAACACTATAATCTACAATTTTAGTCAAATTTTTACTTTATTTTTCAGACAATCAAACAACATCATTAAAAATAGTTTTTCTTCCCTTTTCTTTACTTTATTACACTTCTCAATTATCTTCTTTTCCCGCGCTACTTTCCGATCAACCAAACACACCCTTAGCATTAGTTATTAGTTTAGGTTTCTTCTTTTCATTCGTTATTATTATATTTTTCTCTCAATCTGAAGGCTCAATAGAGGGAGAGCTCACTACCTCTTACGGAACTCAATCCGTTCTCTTTGATTCTAAGAGCGCATCAGCCGTAACCATAAGCTCAAGTTTCCAGCGCGGTAAATCGAAGGGGCTTTCCAGTTTCGTCCATCCATTTTAGAAGGGGTCGTCTGAACTGAATTTCAACAGGTTAGAACACATTTTTTTTTTGGGTGATCAGTTCGTTTTCAATAGCAGGTATGTGTTAATGTGTTGTGATTTTTGAAGTGTTGTGATTTATAAGAGGTTTATAAGTGTTTTGACTTTTAGGTTTATGGGGGTTTAATCCATCAAAATTCAAATGCTCTTCTGATCTTCAGAGGAATCTAACGTTTTCGTCCATCCATTTTTTTGAAGTATATCTGGTTGCAATTTCATTATCGGGAAAGAATGCATTTTTGCCATTTTTTCTACAAATAGTTGGATACTACTGTAGTCTATGGTGTTACAAACAGTCTTAAAATTTTGCTATTTTTTCTGCCCCGCCCCGGGGCGGTAGTGGTATTTTGATGGTTGCCCCAGCCCCGGGGCCAACCGGGGTTGGGGCAATAAATACTCCATTAGGGGTGGGGGCGGAGTAATAAGAACCTGCCCCATTGCCATCCCTGAGCATGGCACTACACGACGTGCCTGGGCACCACAAGTATCAAATAGTGCTGGGTTACACATGCGAGCCCGACCCGTTGTACATCCCTTTATGAAGACAAACAGCCAAACACCTCTTTCTTTTGTAATTTTCCCCACCCATTCCCGCTCTCAAAGGTGACTCCCTAAAGGCCCCCACCCTTCATCGTCTCGACCTGCGCGTATGTTATGTGTACAATTATCCTCTTGTTATCAAGCTCATGGGCGGAGCTACATAGTGATGAGGGGGCAAGTGCCCCCCCTCAATTTTAAAAAAAATTTAAAGTGGACAATTGTATTTTTAATATGTTAGAAATCGCCCTTCAATTTTATTTTTTGCCCCCGCTCAATAATAAATTTTCACTTTTGTATCCTCACTCGGTTTGGTTCAGTTTAGAGGCTAAACCAAAAATCGAACCAAACTAAAATAAAAACCAAAGTACAAAACTGAAAACCAAACCGAACTACAGTCACCAAAATCGAAAACCGAACCGAATCTATTTTGGTTTGGTTTAATAAAATTAATGCTATTTTATGTATGAAATACAAACATATACAATTATATATATATTAGTCTAGTTGGGTTCGGTATACATATATTTAGTTAAGCTTGGTTTGGTTTTTTCGGTTTAGTCAAAGTCTTAACTGTAAACCGAATTAAATTAATTCATTTTTTTGTTTTCTAAACCATAACCAAACCAAAATGAAAAAAAAAACTACTTTTTTCGGTTTGGTTCTTTCGATTTTCTGTTTAAACCGAACCGATTGACACCCCTATTAGGATGTCAATTGGTTCAGTCTGAACCAAAAACCTAATAAACCAAACCGAAAAAATAGGTTTTTTTTTTTTCATTTTGGTTTGGATATGGTTTAGAAAACAGAAAATCGAATTAATTTGGTTCGGTTTAGGGTTAAGGCTTCTACTAAGCTGAACTGAACCGAAAAAATTGAATTAGATTATGTATATATATATGTTTGTGTGTGTCTGTATAATATAAACTAGAATTAATTTTGTCTTTTTTTTGGGTTAAAAGTAGCATTAATTTTATCAATTCGAAAACCGATTTTTTTGTCAAATCTTGCCCCTTACAATATAATCCTGGCTTCGCCCCTACTCATGGAAGGCCACATGGCAAGCTAGAATCCCACATGCAAGAGTGTGTTATCGTCCAACTAGGAGTCTAGTTGGAGTTTTTGGTGTCCAACTACCTATGTTTACATGTGATTAGTTATATAATTGTGTTTACTTGTAATTAGTCAGTTGCTTTCAAGGAGTCCTATATAGTTAGGACTAGTTGTAGAGGTAGGAGTGGTTGTGTAAATCATGGGATGTTGATGAGAGTTAGTAGGAGTCGGTTGTTGAGTCTTGTATTTAAGCTATTTATTTTCATTAATGAATTATTTAACAAGTTTATCCAAGTTACTTTGTTAGAGATTATCAGCTCTCTTAATCGAGCCTTTGTAATTTGGACACCATTGAACGTGGTAAGAAGAAACGTTCTTGGCTACTAGATACTGACGTATCATTTGGTATCAGAGCAGTTGATCTTTTCATGGCAGAAGGAACTCGAATGTCTTGATTGGATGACTCTATGGACCAATTATGTGAGACTTCTGAAGAGCATAGAAGAATGTTGAGTACTCTCCAGGAAGAATCTAAATCTCAATGCCAAATACTAAATGAAATCCTTCATAAGCTCTCCTGCATGGGGGGTGAACGTGGAGAGTCATTGACTAACTAACCATTGCGATCAGACGGTGCTCATCATTTATATATAGAATAGGGAATTCAAACCCGAACTAATCGGCTCGATTTCCCACGTTTCAATGGTGATGACCCTTCTGGTTGGTTATATCGTGCAGAGCAGTTCTTTACTCAATCAAACTCCTTTACATCAAAGGGTCTTGATTGCATCATTTCATCTTGAAGCTAGGAAACTTCAATGGTTCTGTTGGATGGAAAAATCAGGAGCTATTACCGATTGTGTAATGTTTGCATGAGCCTTGGAAGTACGATTTGGCTCAACGAGGTTTGAGGATCCAATTGCATCTCTCACCAAGCTCAAACAATTCTCTACAATGGAGGAGTATCAAACCAAATTTGAATCTCTATCCAACCGTACGGAGGGCCTGTGTGAATCTTTTATGGTGAGTTGTTTTATTAACGGGTTGAACGATGAAATCCGATTGGCCATTTAGATGTTCAAACAAACAAGCTTATCTGATGCAGTGGGGTTGTCCAACCTTCAAGAGGAGAATATTGTGGCTCGAAGAAAGTTGGGAAGGTTCGATCTTAACCGTCCAATTCCTATCACAAATAAGGGATTGGTTAAATCGAGCCGAAATGGAGAGAAGAGACAAAAATCTGTGATATAATTGTGATGATCTTTGGATTATGGGGCATCGTTGCGAAACGTAGAAGCTATTGATGTAGAGGAAGCCATTGAATTAGAAGGTGAAAAGGAATTAAATGGTGCTGAAAACCCAGATCAAGACAACAATCCCATCACTGAACAAATCCCTGAGATTTTGTTACATGCTATAGTGGGGACTTCCATTTCTAAGACATTGAGCGTCCTTGTTCGACTGGGGAAAATCCCTTTATTAGTACTTATCGATTCAGGTAGTACTGATAATTTCCTAGATCCTGTAAAAAGGGTGGTCCTACCAGTGTGTAAGAAATGGAAGTTTGAAGTTATGATGGCCAACGGTGAGAAGTTAACTGGTGAAGGAAGGTGTTCCAACGTTAATCTCCTTGTGGAAGGTAACCTTATCTATACATATTTTTTCTTATTAACATTGGGTGGTTGTAATGCAGTTTTGGCACTCATTGGCTAAGAACACTTGGATTAATCAAATGGGATTTTTCAAAAAATGCGTATGGCTTGTGAAGTTAGGCCCACATTATCCAACGTGTGGATAACGGTGAGATAGAGACCATGGAAGCAAGCACATTGGAGAGATTGGGTAGAAGTGAAACTCGTGGGATGCTCCTGCATTATTCAATTTAAACGGGACACCTTATTCCAAGGTGATGGACTCCAAATTGCAACTAATCCTAACCGAATTTGCTGATGTGTTCTCTCAACCCGCCACTCTACCCCCTACTCGTTCCCATGATCACAAAATCCCATTGTTGGAAGCTTCTAAGTCAACAGCATTCGTCCCTAGTGTTACTCACATTATTAGAAGAGCGAAATTGAGAAAATAGTAGCGGAGATGCTGCAAACTGGGGTGGTTCGACCAAGCCAAAATCCATACTCGTCACCTCTATTGCTTGTGAGAAAACACGATGGCAGTTGGAGGCTCTGTGTAGATTATCGACGATTTACGAGCTACTCGACGATTTACATGGTGCTACCATTTTTTCTAAGCTTGTTTTGCTGTCTGGATACCATCAAGTTAGAGTATGTCCCGATGATGTGCCAACTGCCAAAGACAGCCTTCCATATTCAAGACGGCCATTTTGAATCCTTGGTTATGCCATTTGGCTTAACCAATGCTCCCGGCTCCCTCCATCTTTCAAAGCTTAATGAATGAGATATTCCGACTACATCTAAGAAAATTTATATTAGTTTTCTTTGATGACGTTTTGTCTACAGCAAATCCTGTGAGGATTATATTGGTCATCTTAGGACAACATTGCAATTATTAAGGGACCACAAATTCTTTGCCAAGGATAGCAAGTGTCAATTTAGGTGCGTAGACATTGATTATCTCGGCCATATTATCTTAAAAGAGGGGGTATCGGCAAATCCTAAAAAAAATTGAGTGCGTGCTCAATTGGCCAATCCTAAACAATCTTAAGACATTAAGAGGATTCTTGGGTTTGACCGGGTACTACCATATGGGAAGATTGCTGGACCTCTCACGTCCGTGCTTAAGGACTCTTTCCATTGGTCAACCAAATCCAAATCAGCTTTTGAGAATCTCAAGATGGCAGTGTCGACACCTCCTATTCTATCACTTTCGGATCTTGATAAACCTTTTGTAATAGAATGTGATGCTCCAGTAAGTGGAACCGGATCTATCCTAATGCAGGAAGGTAACCATTGGCATAGTTCAGTCAAGCTTTATAGGGAAAGTCTCTTTCTCTTTCTACTTATGAGAAAGAATTCCTAGCCTTGGTAATGGCTGTTCAAAAATGGAGGCCTTACATCTTAGTCAAGACATTCAAGATAAAGACTGACCAACAGAGCTTGAAATATTTGCTGGAACAGAGGTACTTTGGATATCAAAATTAATGGGGTATAATTTTGTCGTTGAATACCAAAGCGAGAAAGAGAACAAAGGTTGCTGATACCTTGTCCAGAAGAGATGAAGCCCAATCATCTAGGGAACTGTGTGGCATTTCTCAACCAAGCTCGGTTTGGGTGGAAGAATTGCAGTTTGGGACGTTTCGACCCAACAAAATATGTGGAAAAAGGTGGATTTTTATTTTATAAAAATCGTTTGGTGATAGGCTCTCAGAATCCAATTTGTTCAAAACTGCTTCAACATTCTCACGAGAGACCCACTTTGGAACATAACGGTTTCCACAAAACCTTCCACAGGATAAACTCTGGCAAGAAATGAGGATGGATATCAGGAACTTCATAAAAGATTGTGACACATGTCAGAGAAACAAGGCAAAAAATGTGGCAAGCCCAGGATTGCTACAACCTCTTCCTATACCATCTCGTATACGGACAAAAATCAGCATGAACTTCATTAAAGGCCTCCCCAACTCACATGGGAAGGACACAATTATGGTGGTGGTAGATCGTCTCTCAAAGTATGTTCACTTCATCTCTCTCACACATCCTTTTACTACCTTAACAGTTGCTCAAAGTTTCTTTAACAATGTTTTCAAGTTACACGGTATGCCAACCAACATTGTGAGTGATCGAGATTCTGCCACTATCATATTTTGGAGAGAATTATTTAAGCTTCAAGGAGTCGAATTAAATGAGTTCTGCATATCATCCTCAATCTGATGGGCAAACGGAAGTGGTTAACCATTGCCTAGAAAATTATTTTAGATGTTTTTCAGGTTCCCGTCCTAAGGATTGGTCCAAGTTGCTATCATTAGTTGAATGTTGGTGCAACACTAGCATGAACTTGTCAACAAAGATCACACCTTATGAAGCTGTGTACGGAGTCCCACCAACGAGTCTATTATCATATGTGGTAGGAACCACCAAGGTGCAAGCTGTTGAAGACACGTTGAAAAGCAGAGACCAGTTCTCTAAAATTCTCAAGAACAATCTCCAGTTGGCATAAGAAAGGATGAAAAGGTTAGCGGATCAACATAGAATTGATCGTGAGTTTTAAATTGAGGATAGAGTGTTTTTAAAATTATAACCGTATTGATAGATGTCAGTTGCTTTGAGGAAGACGTTGAAACTATCCCCACGATTTTATGGACCTTACAAGATCGTGCAAAGGGTGGGAAAAGCTGTATACAAGTTGGAGCTTCCTTTGGGATCAAAGATACACCAGGTGCTCCATGTGTCAAGCTTGAAGAAAAAGTTACGAGAAAATGTCTCAACTGAATTTACTTTGCCACCTGTCAACAATGAAGGGATCATGCAAGCTGAACCTGTGACAATTTTGGATAGGCGAATGGTTAAAAGTGGAGATCGAGCTATCACGCGAGTCTTGGTTCAATGGGCAGGCATTGCAACTTGGGAATCTTACCAAAAGCTCATGATGAGTTATCCAAATAGCAACCTTGAGGACAAGGTTGTTTGAAGAGGGGTGATTTGTTGTGTGTACAATTATCCTCCTATTATCAAGCTCATGGAAGGACACATGGTAAGCTGGAATTCCACATGCAAGAGTGTGTTATCGTCCAACAAGGAGTCTAGTTGGAGTTCGTGGTGTCTAGCTACCTATGTTTACGTGTGATTAGTTATATAATTGTGTTTACTTGTAATTAGTTAGTTATCTAGTTAGTTACTTTCAAGGAGTCCTATATAGTTGGGACTAGTTAAGGAGTCCTATATAGTTGTAGTCTTGTAGAGGTGGGAGTGGTTGTGTAAATCGTTAGATGTTGATGAGAGCTAGTAAGAGTCGGTTGTTGAGTCCTGTATTTAAGCTCTTTATTTTCATTAATGAATTATCTAAGAATCTTATCCAAGTTACTTTTCTAGAGATTATCGGCTCTCTCTTAATCAAGCCTTTGTAATTTGGACACTATTGGATGTGGTAAGAAGAAATGTTCTTGGCTACTAGATACTGACGTATCAGTGTGTTCTTTGTATGCCTCTTTGGAACGGCAAGAGCCCTCACATCTAATGGTGTTCTGAATCTTTTGCTATTTCTTATCTTTTTCTCCAACAGATCAGCAAACCCTAGAAAAGGAATTCTTCTATGTTGGGCTATGATTTGGGGATACAAATTTGAAACCTTAGAATATTTGGACTGGGTACATTCATTACTGCCCAAGTTAAACATACTGGACATAATTTCTTACGTTGAGTATATTGCAGAAGAATTATGGTGATCTTATAAAATTTTCTTTTTAGCTGGAGTGGAATGTGTCGATCACATATCTCTATTCATCTCCTCTGTTTCATTATATTTTTCTTTTATTCCTTCCATTTTTATTCACCTTATTTCCTGGTTCTATTTATCTTGTCTTTGAGATGCCAAAAAAGAAAAAAGAAAACGAGAAGACAAAAAATGCTACAACATTATCCACTTTGAATCATAATCATTGTTAATATATGTATATATGTATATATATATGCACACACATAAATATATACACACACACACACATACATATATATATATGTATGTATATTATTTTGGTTATGATTTTCGATGCTGAATACTGCTGTACATGAGTTTATCTTTATTTCTGGTTTCTGTAGGTTTGTCAAATTGATTGCTGTTTGTGTTTGTTGATAAATCATGGAAGAGCCTATCAACCATTGCAACAAGGAAAGAATAAGCAAGTAAGTCTGCATTATTACACTGAGATCATTATTTCCTGTTCAGTTTCTTTGTCAGCTTGTTTTGTGGTAAAGGCTCTTTAGTTCATTAAGACCTGAAAATTTAGTATTTATACTTGCATTCTTATAAAATATTCAAGAGCATTGATGTGCATAGCTGACTTCATATGTTCTAACTTTTTTTTGATTTATTTTTTAAAATTTCATTTGTTCCTTTTTTGCCCATTCTAGAGAAGCTCATCAGTTAGTTGCATTATTGAAAGAAATGAAGGGAGGATTGGATGCAGTGAGGAGTAAAATGCAAGCTTTAACAGTAAAGGTAGCATGACATTGCTGGCTCCACTTTAAATTTTTATTTCATTAATCAGATTTCGTTACTTTTGTTATCATAATATCCTTTACCTCTTATCTTTCAGCTGTTGTTATTTTCACGGTTCTCTTCTATTAGGTGAAAGAAAACCATTATCCAACGGCAGATGGGATAAGCTATCTTGAGGCGAAGCATTTGCTACTTCTTAGCTATTGTCAGTCTATTGTTTATTATTTGCTCTGTAAGGCCAAAGGGTTCTCTATAGAAGGACACCCTGTTGTTCAGAGCCTTGTAGAGATAAGATTGTTTCTCGAAAAGGTATGGACCTGTTTCTTTTCTTTCCCTTTATCTGTTTTGGAACCTAATACCTATAAATTCTTATGCTCTTATTTATTTTCCCGATACGAACAGATTCGTCCAATTGACAAAAAACTCCAGTACCAAATTCAGAAACTCACAAGGGTTGCTAATAGTACAGTAGAGAAAGCGGGTTCTGATGTAAAGGAAACGGATGCCATTCAGAAGTCAGAAGATTTATTGAGGTATCGGCCAAACCCCGACATGCTTGTCAGTAAATCAAATATGGCTACCGAGGTGGGTTGATGTAATTTAAACTTCGTTTGGTAATTTGAAGGTTTTTGGTTTTTGGTTTTCTAAGTCGATGGATTATAGGATGGTGATGTCGTATACCGCCCCCCCAAGTTTGCCCCTACTACTATGGAGGAGGATAAGACCTCAAAACAGGAGAGATCTGCTATTAGAAAGGAGAAGGAGATTCTACGCCAAGCTCAGCAGAGTTCTTATTTGAGAGAATTTTTGGACGATTTTGAAGGAAGACCTGAAGAGGTTGGTCATGGACTAGTTTTGCAACAAAGCTAAGATGACATTTTGTTTAGTTTTTCCATTTCTTATCAACTGTGGTTGAATTACAGGTGAGAGAAATTGTAGGAACGGAAAGTAGAGAACTTAATAAATATAAGGCAAAGATGGAAGAGCGTTCACGGCAAGAAGAGGAACTTTTTACTCGTGCTCCACTTACAAAGATGGAAAAGAAGAGAGAAAAGCACTTGAAGAAGTCGAGAAATGGGTACGCATGGTTTAACATCAATGCCTCAGTATTAACATTATCCTTCCTTATTTGGTGTGTGGTTCATTTGCCTGTGCCAGGTTGCTTGGTTTGACAGATGGTTTCTACGATGAAATTAAAACTTTACCTTTTGGGGATGATGATGGTGAGCATACAGCAGTCTTCGATAATGCCAGTGGTGGTGATAGAAAACGTACTAAGCGTAAGGTATATCTAGTTACATAATGCATACTTTCTGCTATTTCACAATCATCATTCATTTAGTAATGGAGTTCCTCAAGACTGCATTTCTTGGTGCAATTTCTCATTACAGTCTAGAATTTATTGTTCTGTTTCACCTCTAGGACTTCACACCTCTCTTGTATGTGTGTTAATGAAGTGTTGATTCCCTGAAAACTGTATTTTGCAATTTTGTGATGGAATAAACCAAGTTTATTTCAATACATGTATCACTCTGTCTTTTAACCTTATAGATGGATTGGCAACTTGGTGCTTTTAAGGTCATTGTGTTTGATTATGAGATGTATTTCTCTGTGTAAACTGTAAACTACTTACTGAACTGCCCCGAGGATACTAGGGATATTTCTCTTTGATGGACCATACACTTGCTTGAGGAATGCCTAGTTGTAAAACACGTGATACTTTTTCACAGGAATACACCATATCTGGGTAGTTTCTGTAGTGTTTTTATATTTAGTGATGCAAATAGATAATGTACAAGACTGG
>JAUPMG010000014.1:11620168-11635474 GCA_031762675.1 Pachysandra terminalis | reverse complement strand
GAAGTCGAGAAATGGGTACGCATGGTTTAACATCAATGTCTCAATATTAGCATTATCCTTCCTTATTTGGTGTGTGGTTCATTTGTCTGTGCCAGGTTGCTTGGTTTGACAGATGGTTTCTACGATGAAATTAAAACTTTACCTTTTGGGGATCATGGTGGTGAGCATACAGCAGTCTTCGATAATGCCAGCGGTGGGGATAGAAAACGTAATAAGCGTAAGGTATATCTAGTTACATAGTACATACTTTCTGCTATTTAACAATCATCATTCAATTAGTAATGGACTTTCTCAAGACTGCATTTCTTGGTGCAATTTCTCATTACAGTCTAGAATTTATTGTTTTGTTTCACCTCTAGGACTTTACACCTCTCTTGTATGTGTGGTAATCAAGTGTTGATTCCCTGAAAACTGTATTTTGCAATTTTGTGATGGAATAAACCAAGTTAATTTCAATACATGTATCACTGTCTTTTTACCTTATTGATGGATTGGCATCTTGGTGCATTTAACGTCATTGTGTTTGATTATGAGATGTATTTCTGTGTAAACTGAACTGCTACGAGGATACTAGGGATGTTTCTCTTTGGTGGACCATACACTTGCTTGAGGAAAGCCTAGTTGTAAAACACGTGATGCTTTTTCCTCAGGAATACACCATATCTGGGTAGTTTCTGTAGTGTTTTTATATTTAGTGATGCAAATAGATAATGTACAAGACTGGAGGAGAATGTTTATATGTCTGATCTAAATTCTTTGGGGACTGATGCCACATCTCCTCCTATTGTTTTCTCCTTTATCATGGTCGAATTGTCTAATGCGGTTCTCCTCTTTTGTCCATATTTTTGTGCCTATCTCTTTGCATTTTGTTGCCAATTCTATTTATGGCTTTGGATTTCTTTTCTTTGCTTGGAGATATGGTACAGTTGACCTCTAAATATTTGTTCCACGTGTATGTTTCATCTAGATGTGATTCCTTAATATCATCAACTTTCCTTCTGAATATTTGAGTTGTTTAATATTCTTAATGTAGTTAAGGTGGAATTCTTCTCTTTAGATATCAGGTCTTGGAAAGGATAATTGTGCTCTTCAAATGTAATATTTGGTTTTTAACCTTACTGTTTCCAGCTAGATTCTCATGAAATATGCATTTGCTGTGGCTAATGGACTCTTCCTCTTTTAAGGCACATCACACAAATATGAAGAGACACAGCCGCAAACTTCCTTCTGTAAAGAACATATCATCTTGATCTTTTTGAGAGCCGCAGTTCATATTAGGGCCTTGACTCTAGGAGCATGAGCCATCCAGATTTGTCTAGCTAGACAACAAATAGCAAGATTAGAAGGAGACATGAGCGCTGAAAAAAGGGTCTTGTTTAAGAGCAAAGCTTTAGAATCAAGGGAACCAATCTTGAAGTCTTCTTATTGAGAGTAATTGACACATTGACAAATTTAAAGAAAACCACAACCATCTATCTTAGCAGGGGAAGGTTTCTATGAAGAGGGAGATTCCTAGAGATATCATGCTAGCTCTAAGATAACGTTGATCATTGTTGCGTTCTTGATGAGAACCAATTTAAGAGACTCTGGAATTCAACATTTAGTCTACATTCTTAATCAAAAAAAAAAACATTTAGTCTACATTCACCTTCCATATCTTTCCAGAAAACTTAATTTTTTTCCTGTTAATAAACCCAATTTGTGTTACGATGATAAAAAATGGAGATGATGAATTTGTTTCCAAGATACAAGGAAGAAGGAATCTTGGCCCAACTATTTAAGTTACGTCTTTTTTCATATTCTGAATGTCCTTGTTATCACTGTGTTCCACAACTTACTTTTTGACCCGTAAATCTCCACTCCCACTAACAGGGAAGATTGGAATTCCTGTTCACTATGGCCCTGATATTGAGTCGTATGCTCTTTATCCCCCACCTTATATCCTACTTCACCAACTGATAATTTTCTCAACCCCCACCCTCCCAAATAAATTTGGCTATTTTTCTATTTTCTTGGCAATTTCAGGAGGATTTCTAAACACCAATTTGAATTACACAGACAGCTTCCATGCTGCAGCTCTAATACGGGTATTTCTACCTCCCAGAGAGAGGTACAACCTCCTACATCTTGCAATTTTTCAGTCCCAAAGGCTAAGCTTCTTAGGATCATCTAAGTGGCATCCCTAAATACTTAATAGGCCAGGAAACTATATTGCAACCTACTATACTTGTAAAACGTGTCATCAACTGATCTCTGAAATGCTGCTCTTGCTCAAATTCAACGTGAGCCCCGACACCATCTAGAAACAACTAATGATTTTCTTCACATTTGGAACTTGCAATTCTGATGCCTCAATAAAAGAATGGTGTCACTTGCAAAATAATGGAAAATATAGTTTACAATGTCTTACTCTGAAATGTGAGTGATGGAATGTTGGAGTCATGTGTGAGTCTTCCGGGTGTCGGATTGGATATTGGCCTCTTACATACTTAGGTCTCCACTTGGGGGTGATCCGATTACCTTAGGTTGTTGCAACTGGAACCCAGTCTTGTAATGGATTGAGAGGAGACTTGCATAGTAAAAAAGAAATTATCTCTCATTTCTAGCTAGGATCACTCTTATTCAGTCAGCTTTAGCCAATCTTCCGGTATACTATGTCTTTTTTCAAAGTACCTAGGAAGGTTGCGGATTTGATACAAAGATTTCAGTGGGAGTTTTTGTGGGAAAGGGAAGGCTCTAAAAAAGGGCCACTTGGTTAGATGGCAGATGGTGTGTCAGGACTCGGGATAGGATAGGAGGTCTAAACGTGGGCAACATTGGATAGGAATTCGGCACTTTAGCACAGAAAAGGGTCACTTGTGGTGAAGAGTCATTGTTAGCAAGTACGACATTAATGAGAACTGGTGAGATATTGATATTCGTGCAACGATATATAGGTAGGGGATGCCCATGAAGAGACGTTGCCAAGGTGGTACATTCATTATATTCTCTTACCCATTTCAGTGTTGGGTTGTGAACATCCATTTGGTTTTGCTTGGATCTTTGGTAGAGGGAGTCGGTCTTATCTATTGAATTTCCTAAACTTTTCAAATTAGTTCACTCTCAAAATGCGTTGTTAGTCAATGTCCTTTTGGGGTCCTTTTTTGGTATGGTGTGGAATAGTGCAGAATCTCACTCTAAGGAGGAATCCAAGGCCGATTGATATTGCGAAGCTTGCTACTTTATTTTATCTCCTGAGAGATTTTTTTAATGATGCTGAATCCCATGGTCTTTCACAGTTGATGCCCCAACCGTGGGGGATTTTTTTCCTCTGGGTCATTCTCTTCTTCTAACGGTAGGAACAAAGATGCTCCCCCCAAGGTGGCTAAGACGCCTAGGCAAAGCTAGGTGATGGACCTGCCAAGAGCCTAGGTGATCATCTAGGCAACAAATTTTGGAGCAATTCTTGTTACATGATTCCTAAGTACTCCACAGTAAAATTAACAACATGTGCAACATTTATAAAGATGATCAATGTGACATGTTCGCTACCAACATAGCCAAGTGCGATGATCAACACATTAAATATGAGGAACTTAAATGAGATGATTCTAATTGAAAATCAGGTGAAGGAATTATATAAACCTAATTTGATGAATTAATCATGTGGCAGCCAACATGTAAAGTTTCTTGCATGCCTTTATGGGAATGCATGCGAGTCAAATGAACATATCACTTGATCACAATGCATCATATTAAAAAGAAGTATGCATAGAATGAATGAAACGACAAAATAATATATATATAGTCCATTATTGTAGTAACAAAAAAGCAATAATTGAAATTAAGGAAAGGAAGATTAGGTTAAGGTACTTGAGAAAAATAAAATAAAAAATAAAGTCAATAATAGAGTGAGGGGTATGGATAGGGGAGAGAGCGAGAGAGAGAGAGAGAGAGAGAGAGAGAGAGAGAGAGAGAGAGAGGAGGTTAGGAAGTGGTGGTAAAAAAGAAAAAATATTCTGTTGCCTAGCCCAAAATTGTGCCTAGCCACCTAGGTCCTTAAAAAAATTAATAAAAACACCCAACTGCCTAGGTGATCTCACTTGCACTGGCTCCTATAGATTTTTTGTACATGTTTCTTTGTAAACCTGCTCTTCCTCCCAAAATTAAAGCTTTTGTATGGATTACACTTCTTAACAGGATCAATACTTTGAACATTCTCCAACATAGGAGGTATTTGTTCTTATCTCCCCATATCTGCTTTCTGTGTGGAGATATAAGTCAATAGACCATCTCTTCGTGCATTGCAGGTTTGCACGTCATATTTGGTACTTCTTTTTTCAAGCAATAGAGGTCAATTAGGTCATGCCTATGAATCTGTGATCCTTTTTTGGTCAATGGAGATCCCTTGGGTTTGGGAAGTAGGGGGAGAATGATGTACCATTTTTTATTCCATGCTATTTTGTGGCATATATTGAGGGAGAAGAATAGGCAAATTTTTTATGGGAGGTCTGCTACACATTTACTGATTGATTCGCGAATGAACTTCGATGGTTCATCTTTGGCAAATCATGGCCCTTCAAGAGTAGGGGTACTTTAAAAGATCAGGAGGGATACACCATACTTTTTGGGGCCAGTGGCGAGTTGGGATGCAGTCTACCGAGCTTTTGGCTCTTATGATAGGTAGGATCGAGAGAGGCAAGATCTCAAGTATTCACATTATTAGAGGTTGATCTCAGAGTTATTTACAGGGATACTGTCAGATGAGATGTTGTATGGAGAGATCAATGATCATGGGTAAATGTAGCATTATTACTTTACTAATTTTATTTTGTTTGTTTTCCCTTTGATAACTTATGTTTTAGTCATTATTTTTGGTGACCAAGCTTTGGTAATTTTTTCCCATTCAATTTTAATAAAATCTTTATTGTTCATAAAAAAAAAAAAAAAAGGCCCTATTACTAGTACATTCTTGTTTGCAGGTTGTTGAAAAATTATTCTTAAATATTGGATTATCATACGGCTGGTATCTGATTTATTGGCTGTAACACGCACACATGTGCATACACGGTTTTCATGTGCTTCTTGTTAATTTTAAAGCAAAAACTTGTTTATTTTCTCCAATGGCAACTTGTTTTCTTTTGTTTGTTCTCTAGACTATAGATGACCGACTGCGATGTTCATTTACAGAGAAAGCATTGAAGGATGGACCTTTGGATGTTTGGATTGAATGAGCTCCGACTCTGCGCAGCAATCTTGGGTTCAAGTCCTTTGCTTGAAGAAGTAACAGGAGGATTTGATTTCATTTGCCCAGTGGTCAATTACCTGTTGAATGTGGTCCAGAGTTTAAAGATAGAAACTGCACAATTACTTGTGGATAGACAGATTCTGATACTTGATTTGGATGAACCCGCTCAGTCCCAACAATCCAAGACTAGTGAGAACTTTTGAGATTCACAGCCCTAAATAAATAAAAAATATCTTTGCATTCATATAGCCAAGCACAACACTTTGTGACATAAATCCCTGCAGTATTTCTCTCTGGGTAACTATTAATTACAAGCTGGTAGTAGAGACGAAAAGAACAAAATTTCAAACCACCAAAGCTCCAGCTTAATGCAACCTCTCAGTTCCATGCAGACTTACCATAAAGAACCAAGCGCCAACCGACCAAAATAGCGTCGACACTGCAAAAATGATCAAACCATATAATAATATGAGCTCAGCAGTGGCTCGGACTTTGATAAAGAGAATCCAAAGATGAAAACATCATCATCATCCCTTACCACCGTAGTGAATTGGTACAGACAAAAATCACCATCAAGACTTCTTGTACGACTTCGAAAGAAAAAATATAGTGCAGCTTCTTACTAAAAAATGGGAGATCAGCTGCAATTATTCCTTTTTAGGCATTGTTGTTAGCAATGCACTTACATCTAATGTTATATTGACTAAGAAACAAATGGGAAATATGCATATATCCTGTTAGCAGCAGATGTTAACTCTCCATCTGCCAGCTCTGGAAGTTGGAAGCCACATCTTGGGAGATGATAATAGGCATAGAGCGATAAATGACCAATCGAGAAATAAGTTACTATATGCTATTTTTAAGTGCTTATTGATCAACCGTTGGATAGAATCCCGACATGGAAGGACGTCCACTTCCATTAGAGTCTGCATTTGCATAAAATGGAGATTGTAGCTCCCCTGAATGAGAAGACTTCCTGGACTTTGGGTTCTTGGGAGATGCCGAGTAGGATTCGCTGGAACCACTGCTAGTACCATAAATAGATGATGTGGGAAGCCCATGGATCTTAGGCAAGCCGGTTGGATCAGTACCCAAACTATAACCTTTCTCAACTGTTTCGGCATCAAGAGGCAATTCATCCAAAGTCTACACGAAAAAGAACAAGAATCAGCTAACTCGATGAATAGACATCCCAACCCTCTAGAGAGCAAATAATAAATGATATCTAAGGAACATGTTGGATAGATATCTACACCAGACTACCCGTGCAAGGCGGGGCACCATTCAATTGGCACCATCAGTGATTTCTTCAAACAAATACTTAACTCAATAAGAGGTCTTTATCTTATTTCTTTTTTCTGGAGGTTAGGATTATTCAACTAATCCATATTATTATTTTGATATCTCCAAAAGATTCAACCTACCCACTAGAATATGAATCAAATGTAACACTAAGCTGCTGGTAGGCTGGAGAAACATCCGCACGTTAAGTATAAAAATAGAGCATATACAGCAGGTATCCTATAAGCAACTAAAGAAATCAAAAAATATAAAAACCCACCCGGAAAGCCTGTTGAAGAACTCTAAGTGTTTCTCGAGTGCGCTTTCTCTTCATGGCCACTTCTTCAGGTTCCTGCAGCATCTCTTCAAAAAGGTTGTCTCTGTTTTGGATCAAATAACAAAAAATAGCGTCAAGTCTTGGAATCAATTGAAGGCTGACTCGAGCAGTCTCTAATATATTTGCATTACCTGTACAGCTTCTTAATGAAAACATTGTGCAACTCTCGTTTTGTATGATTAACCTGGTTATGAATTAAGTCAATCGCTAAGTAAGCAAGATTAGAGTTCAGGTACATAGCAATAACATATAGCTCCAAAAAATCGGACAAAGTTAAAACAAAATTTGACTAATTGAATGGAACCATAACCAACAGTTCCCATATACTGAAAAGGTGAACAGTATACAATGCCAAAATGATCCCTATGGGGGCTTTAACCCAGAGTTATTTGTGTGGCCATTGGAGTTCAGAGGGGGTCATTTTTCAAACATTATACACACTATTCGAGAATAAATACTGAGATTAATGCATATTAATGGATAAGTATCAGTAATTAATAATTAACTCAATAGAAGAACACTTACCAGGAAGTGCATAATTGCTTTAGGTATGGTATCCTCGATATTTTTCCTCACAATATCATAATATGATCTCAATAGCAGTTTTGTGACTGATATTTCAACTGCCTCCTGCTCTGAATGGGTTTCCGATGGCCTCAAAATGGTCGGAGGCTGAATATAAAACATCAGATGCACTTGTTATGGTGAAATTCACAAATCGGGTTTAATGCTTGATTGGACTGAAATTCCTGTGCAAATACCTCTTTCAAATGGATCATAGAGGGGGCATGCTCCATGCTGTGAACAGGTTCGTTACATGGCTTGCTTGTTGAGCTCTCTCTTGCAGAGTTACGGTTATCGCTCCCACCAAAAATTGATGAAATCCCCCAACTTGAACTGCTTGTACTTCCTGAATCAACAGGTCCTCATCAGAATAAAATAAATTCCAAATTTTAAGCTGCTTATTGTGCATTCCATTCACGATAGTCCAGAATACCGCTTGCAACAAAGCAACCAATAATTCAAGCACTACAGTACTTAACAAACTCTTTGAACACCATGTCTCAAGCATTAAATTATAATAAGCAATGGAAAAATTCTGGTGAATCATAGTTTTCTATCTAGAAAACAATTCATTATTTCACTTGAAAGCATACCAGATGACACAATTCTCTCAGTATCTGCAACATGTCGAACTCCCTATTTGTCATCCACAAGTAAGCATAGAAACAAGATTACATCAGGTCATCTGAATAGGTAATCAAAACAATATTTACTTGTATACATTCGGTCATAACAACCCCAAACATTAGAACACGATTTTTAACACGAAAAACAGACTTGAAATTGCCATACCTGATCGGCAACAATTCCATTCACTGGTGATCTAGCAAGCATAGCTCGAGATTTCAGACTCTTTTCAGAGGCTGGTAACTTTTCAGGATCTATCCCATCCTAATCCACATAATTAATTAGATATTAAACTCTTCCTCGCTTCATCTACTCCAAATGCCAAGAAAGAAAAGAAGGGAAAAAAAAAAACATTTCTGATGGCCAGAAACACAATATATACATACCTTCGGCCTAGTAATAGGTAAAGGAACCCTAGAGGATTTGATTTGCTGCAATGCAACCTCCACAGCTTTACTCCCACCAATAAAATTTGGGTGCGAAGTGTTTATGTAGTCCATCTACAAAACGGGATTAACTTGAACTGCATATCTAAATGTTGCAAGGGGACAAAAAAATTAAAAGAAAAAGAAGAGGGGAATAGAATGTTTCTTACAATCAAGTTAATTTTCAGTGACAAGAACAGATATTTAATAAGATGCAGGCCAAGAAAAGCAAGAAAAAGCACATGCTCTCACAAGTTTGGAATTGAATGTGATAAGGATGGCTACGAGCCTACGACTATGTAAATAGTGTCATTCTGAAACATGCAGAAAAGAATGTGGTTTCACAGGACTCATCGAGCCACAATTATGGTTCCTATCTAGCAAAATCAGAAGAGACTGATCATAAAGTGGAAATCATAGTATTAAAAAGGCATGACCCTATTATTGTTAATATCATTTTATGAGGAAGGCAATGTAGATGAGAAGATATAACCCCTTGCTCCAAGTTCCAGTACAAGACAATCCTGTGAAGGCAAAGGGAGGGAGAAAAGCTATGAAAGGGTGATAAATGAGGAGGGGTAACAGAAGGAAGAAGAAACATAAGTGGATGAAAGGGAGACAACAAAAACTATTTATGACCCTCCCTCTCTCTACGACCATAAATGGCACAGCAAGCAGTTAATTTTTTTTTTTTTATCATTAAAGGTGTATTTTATATATGAAAAAGAAAAAAAACTATACAAGTATATGATAGTAAGTACAAGTATTTCTACTGAAATAAAACCTAACTAATCCCAAAACAGCCCCCAAATGCTGTCAAATTGTTCAAACAAAATCCCCTGAAACTCCTTGTGAGGAGAAATCCAAAAGAAAATAAGGGACAAGACTTTTTCAGTCAATCTCTCGACTGAAATCTCCTTGCCGTAAAAAATTCTGCCATTCCGCTAATTCCAAACGGACCAAAGAATTGTCACCGGGAAAATGTTCCACAGTATATTGCTCTTTCTCCTTCCCTCTCTCTTCTCCTTCCCCTTCCAACCCCAACTCTCTAGAGCACCTTTAAGATCCTTTGGCATGGCCCAAAACAATCTAAATCTAAGAATGATGGCCTCCCCCAAACAGCGGGCATACTCACAATGCAGAAAAATATGAGAAGTCTCCTCCTCCCTCTTACACAAACAACATCTAGAAGCCAAATGCCAACCCCTACTTCTCAAATTATCTGAAGTAAGAATTTTATCCTCGATTGCTGTCCACAAAAAGAAAGAGATCTTGGACGGTAAACCAGCACTCCAAATCAACTTCCACAGCCCGAGCCTCGCCACACCAACCTTCAAAGAGTTATACATCCTTCCATGGCACAACAAGCAGTTAATTATTTCTAAGACGAAGAAAGCTTTCGGCATCCTTTTTCCATAGATCAAAAGCCTCCTGCAACAATATTGAAAACCCGAAACAGACATTGACCAGAGGGGCCGGAGAAGTTAACCAAGTGATCATTGCCCAAGCTAGGTTGATCCAGTGACATCATTAATAAACTAATTAAATATAAAATAAAAAAAAGGGATGGGATAGTCTAACCCAGTTTGACCATCAAGCCAAGCTAGATTAGTTAATTAACATCACTAATGAAGTATTTAAAATACAAAAATAGAAAAATCACTCCCTCCCTCCCTCTACTACCATAAATGGCACAGCAAACAGATAATTGTTTCTCGAGAGAAGAAAAGCGTCCTGGCATCTTTTTATTTCTTTAAATGAAAACATCCTTAAGACCCAAACTCTAAAAGCTTTCTGGCATCTTTTTATTTTGTCAGATGAAAAGATCCTTAAAACCCAAAATCAAACATCAATCCATTGAAGGTGCCAGGGCAATTAAAACCCAGTTCGACCATCATAAGGTAATCAAATTAAGAAATAAGAGAAGGCATACTGGCTAAGACAGTCAAAAGTTCAACCTTTAAGCTAAGGTAGGATTATCCAGTGACGTCAATAGTTGCGCAACTGCCAGATGAAACACAAGAGGAATCAGTCTGGCATCTAGGCTGTCCCAGGCAAATGGTTAACTTGATCCATGGAGCCCACTTCCTAGTCAAACAGTTTGATTGTCCAGGCCAATCTGGGCTCTAAAAGTTGTTCTATATTGTGGAAGGTTTTCAACAAATGGACCTGGGATGTTTTGTTTAATGTACAATGAAGCCCAGAAATAAAAGCTTTCAAGTGGATATGTGGATTCAAGTTCTAAACCTTTCCATATTCAACAAAAACCAGTGCAGCCAAATTCTTGGAGTAGTTGCACAACAAAGCTGTTTTTTGATGAATGCGTACTATGTAGTCCTATAAGCTAAATTTCTTAACAAATAGCAAAAGAATTTTTGGATCTTTTGTCGTAGATATTTAGATAATCATTATAGATTCAAATGTTCAGAAATGAAGGTCCAAACCTAACGCAATTGCGCAAAATCTTCTTTTTCTTTTTAATTGAATAACGATGTGAGCATCTGTGTGTGCGTGTGAATGTGGAATGGTGAGAAAATTAAGTACAAGTCTACATGCGTATGCTGACCGAGGAGAACAGCAATACAAAGCAAAAGGACAGATCCTACTACATGAAGTACAATACAAACAATCTCCTCAAATACAAAGTCAGCCTCCACCAACTAGCATCTCCTCGATTTCCCCAAGCTGCAGAATCCAGATATATACTATCATGGCTATATTAAGATATTTGAAGTGCATTCTTCACCATATCATAGTGATATACGTCCGAAAGCAATCCACAAGTATCCAGACTTCAACATACCTCCATTTCAATAATGTGTCCAATCATCGTCTCCGAGGGTTCCAAGCCTTCACGCAAAAAATTTCCTATCACTTCATCCACGCGCTTTCTGAGCACAGGAAACCGTTGCAGTTCACTAGCCATACAACGGTGGCTCATCTGAAGTAAACTCACCAAATTTAGCATTTTACGGACATCAAAGATAAAATGATGCTTTTTGCAAATTATTTTTAAAATAGTTTCTTCTAAGAACAAAACAATCAAATATACAAATGATCCATACCTTTATTAGTTCGTCATAAATAAACCTTGCACACTGAAGGCTTGGATCCAACAAACGAGCTATCTGTCTTCGGACAAGAACTTCAAATGGCACCTGAATATTTGTCAGTCAAAAAAGATAATACACTGTCAAATCGAGGAATAGATTCATGCACAGTGTGGAATCAAACGAGTGCCGCTTCATCATCGTGTCAACTCTACTGTGTTTCTTTTTAAACACACATACACACTTGTGATGCGCATATGGTATGGTACTGTTAGGCACTACTCGATTATTAAAATGTAGCTTTCTTTTCGTATTTATAGATAATAGATACCCTTTGTAAGCCAATAAGTGCTTTCAATTAATATAAAAAGGGACAATTGCCATTTACATGCAATGAATACGATGTAACAATTAAAAAGCCAAAAGATAACTGCAACTGTAACCAATATATATATATATATAAACACAATATCACAAGGAAAACAAAATGTTCAAATTTCGTGAGAACAAAATGAATTTTATCGATTTCGCTTTGCATGAAAAGTGATTTAGGGTTCTCTCTTGCAAACCTAGACCTCAAATCATTGATCTCTTTTCAGGAAATCAAATCAAATGAAGCTTCGTTCAAAAGCATTCTAGCTACGCTGCTACATACATCATGTGAAGGCTTCTTTTCCAAGTTTGAAAGAAGCGTCATAGTTAGTTCTACATTCATCAAGAGCTCTTAATCAATTGATTAAAAATTTCTAATAAAATGGCATAGGAATTTCCTCATTTTAGAAAAATGGCATTGGTCCCTCATTTTAGAAAAATGGAACATTTTTTGGATAATGGAAAATCCTTGATAGCATTTAGCTTCTGTAACATCTTTATATCTTTAATAAAATGGCATATGAATTTCTTAAAGCTGTTGGTGTATAGGTAATTAGTGTTCATTTTGTGGAAATTTGCTACGGTTTATGTGTAATGTCAATTCTATAAGGTGGATAAACTGAAATATTCGTATCTGAGGAGTTCTAAATTATTTGGATATATTTGATTTTTACTTTAAATTTAGTGAATGCAATTGCATTTTTTCTTAATAAGGAATATCTTTAAGAATGCTATGAGCCAACGTTGTAAATGCCGATCTGATTCAAATCTCACCCCTTGCAATTCTGACCTGATTCAATTAAAAATACTGGGTGGCAGGCTCACCTCCGGTACAAATAATGCAGATCTAGGGCCAGTTGCATTCTGAATGGCGGTACGGATGTCATCATCAGTTAAGTCCTCACATGGATCCACTTCCTGCAAGATATTATGCCAGAAGACATAGAACGATTTAGGAGTATCAATTTCAACTGCATATATTATATCATATTATCATGATCGCACAAGAACAGAGATTACAAAGAGCTTATATTCATACAAGAAAGATTGTTGCACTAGATGTCACAACCTCAAAATATTAAAAAGAGAATCCTGATGGTACGTTTCAGTTAATGGAACTGAGCAATAAGGCCAGAGTGCCTCCGATCCATTTTGCCACAACAAAGAATCGAAAGATCAAGTATGAACATTTACAAGGACAAGTTCACGTAGAAACTAAGGGGCAAACCTCCAAACTTTTCACAAAGATTGACTGGAAGATATAGTGGATTCGTGCTCCCCCGGACAGCTCAGATGTTGACATTTCTTCATTTTTTCCCTCCACCATTGAAGAAAAGGCTATAAACAAAAAAACTCATACATCAGAACCATAAAAGCTCAAGCATTTACAATATCAAGTAGCATAGAGAGGGAAAAGTTCTCATTAAGAATACAATATAAAGAAGAAAAAGACTGTAACCCCCAATGATGGCAAAGTACAAAATAATCAAAGCCTTGTTCACCTTCTGAGTATTTTGAGAGAATGTTCAGAAGAAGAGCACCCTGACCAGCCTGTGGATCATTTGAAGTATATCAGAAACAGGAATGAGCACAAAAACACAAGAATATCACCTTTGGAAATAATAATTATGTTAATACCCAATGATGGCAGTGCAATTGGGGAAGTGAATACAAGTATTATGGAACCCACAACCTAATGGTTGGAACTAGAATGTCATAAAATTAATAGCCACTCAAGAAAAATGCAAGAACGACATTGACAGACAACCAGGCGTACTTTTGATTCTGTGATCTCTCCATAGCTGGCATGCTCCTTTGCAACAGAAACCAGTGCAGAACTAATGCGTGATTTCAACCCAGGAAGAACTGTTCTGATATGTTGCACTAAAATCTGCGCAGAATGTTAGAAATTATTAGACCCAACTCAATATAGAACTTTCTGACCAATGGATTCTTGTCAGTGTTCTTCAATAACCACTCCAAGTATATGATGACAGAAGGAAGAATAAAACCACCAATTCAAACAATCCAACAGAAAATAGACTGACTCCCAACTAGATATGAGAGAAAGAGAGAGAACAGTGATACGTGTGCAGAAAATGACGCATTTATTTACTGAAAGGGACAATGATCCACTAAATGACAAGCTACTCAATAAACCCACCTGGTTCAACTTCTTTGCCAACTGAGGAATGCCACAACGATCAGCAAGACCGTTATATACCTATGCAACAGCATCAAAAAATATCAAACTTTTGCTAAAAGGGACTACATCAGGGCACCAAATAACCACTAAAGATTGTATGGCCATACAGAACGACTGCGGAAGAACTTCTCTTCTGAGGCAAGTGCATCCTTAATACTCCGGTTAAACATGATATCCTGTTAAGTAAACAATCAGCTAGATTAGAAGTGAACCAACTTGCACAACAAATGTGCTATGAAAAATTACACTTGTATTCAAAATGCAGTTTTTGCATATACGAGAGAATAATCCTCATGGAATCTTCTAAAATACATAACTCGGGGCATAAACACACTTGATTCCCAGGGATAGATACCAAAACAATAATGCAAAGACATTGAAATCTAAGAACATATTATTATGTATGACATTGAAGTAGCATTAGCAAGATTAACCGTAGGAAAACAAGTGAGGGTAAAAATGTTCACCCACAGATAATGCTAATTGCTAAAGGTGGATGGGGCATTGGGAAATGTGAACAATATCAGTAAAGGGAGAAGAAAGTAATATAAAGTTTATGACTATATGAAAGGGCATGTACATCATCAGACAATGGAATTCACGTAGAATTACAGAGAAAAAAAAGGAACACACAATTAGTCACATAGAACTGAGCAAAAAAGGCACGTACGTCATGAGAAAATCACCCTCCACTATAATCAATAATATGCTACAATTTGCTACCAATTAACATGATGTCTATGAATTCCTTAAAACAAAAATAACAAAAGAACAATACAGATGCGCTCTTTGCCAACCACTGATCTCACTAGAGTATAGACATCTCAAATATCCAAGATACTGAGGGTGTAATGTCAACATATATAGACAATGGCTGTTGAATCTTATAAATGAGGACAACAACTAAGAGAAGCTATTTAAAATGCAGGATACCGACAAAGATGAGCAACAAAATTCATCTGTTGGGACACCCAAAGCTCTGCTTGAAATAGACTAATAGAGTAGGACTAAAAGAAAGGAAAGAACAGGGAGAATCCTATGGAAAAAATTGCATACGAGATTAACAGGGATAGGCTTGTGTATGCATATGTAGACACACATGTATACATACACATGTATGTGCACACACACACACACACACACATATATATATGTGTGTGTGTGTGTGCGCGTGTATATCAGAAGTATTATAAGGGTCAGTCATGGGGGGGGGGGGG
>JAUPMG010000014.1:11600128-11612803 GCA_031762675.1 Pachysandra terminalis | reverse complement strand
ACACTGAAAGAGAAAGAAAAATCTTCAAAACCTGTGAGGTTTTATTGCTCTGTAACTGCATTCACTCCCCTTCCTCAGTTATTGCAACCCCTCCTTTCTTTCCACCCCTTTCTTTTGTCTTCTCTACCGTTAAAGATTGACAAGGAATGCTCTTGACAGAACGGCTGCGCGACGGTTTAGGATGTCTTGAGACAGACTTCCTACCTTACTCTCTGATTGATGATTGTAATTGGTTCTTCCTAATACAGTTATCCTTTTACAAATCCGTCATCACCAGCATCATTTGGCCTCATTATGTAACAAATAATAAATAAATGAGAACCCATAAAAAAACAAAAAACAAAGACAAAAGCAATGTCACACAAAAAGGTGGCAGTGAACCAAGGGCCCCACCCAGCCTACTTGTCTAGACCCTATATCTGATCAGGCTTGGGCAAAGCATATAGAGACAAAGAGCTGGGCATGCTTAGCTTTTGAGTCTTTAAGTAACAGGCAAGGCTTAGGAATCAAAATACACACCTGACCTGGCTTGGGCTACTTACAAAACTTATATACTAACTACATATGCGTTGAAATATTAGGCAAAATTTATGACAACCATCTTCCCTATGTTTGTACAAGTACACCCAACAGTACGTGCCAAAAATTGGGGAAGTTGGGTGGGCAAATGAATTTGATGTCAAAACAAGAAACCCAATTCGAGTGGGATATATATATATATAAAAGAGAGAGAGAGAGAGAGAGAGAGAGAGAGAGAGAGAGAGAGAGAGAGAGAGAGAGAGAGCAACTCACACAAAATAAAAATAATCCAATTGAGGCAGATAGAAAGAGAGCCATTGTTTTGGAAAAAGAAGAAAAATACTAATCTGACTGGAAATAGAGAATGTTGTTTTGGACATAAGAAGAAGGCTAATTCAAATTGAGAGATAAGAGACTTGAAAAAGAAAGCAACTCACCCCCAAAAAAAACTTCTACTACTTCTTCTCTCGCTCTTGGAGAAGACCAAGGCTATATACATATATATTATAATAACACCAACCCAGCCTCAGCCTTGGTCTTCTCCAAGAGCGAGAGAAGAAATAGAAGAAGAAGATGGCTTGCCATGAACTAATAGGTATGAATAGTTCCACGGTAAACTTGTCTTGGGGTCAAGGTGGAACTGATCACATAGAGTTGGGGCCAGGATCGGATATACATGTTCAATACCATATCCTTTCCATGTTAGTTGCTATTTGCTGACCAAGACTAACTTCTAAGAAAACTGATTTGCTGACAAGTTACTCTGGTTATAGACTAATAATCGCCGGCTCGCCTCACCAAATCATTACAGAATGCAAGAATTGTTTACTTAAGGTAGATCATCAATCAAGTCACCCTTCTCTCCTGAGCAAGGAAGAAAGCTCCACGGAACCAATAGTGGAAATTCTATTTACTGTACAGCTTCAGCCACAAGAATGATCATATATAACCGTATACCACTGCCTCGACAATAGCACAAGATATTGACAAAAAAACAGACAAAGCATTAGCCTATCATGATGCAAATACAGTATTAAAAAATTACCATAACGAATAAGTGACATCATGCAGAACAGAAAATCCAACAAACAATCATCCAAAGAAGACAAGCATACTTGTATAGAAAGTTTAAGGAACACAAGATGAAAAGAATCCCACGCTTTTCATTTTGATTGCTATGGAGCCATTTGTAGTTTAAACAAGTGTAGTTCAAAGATTTTCGCTATGAAGGATGGATCAAGAAGAGAGAACAGAAACATCAAAATCAAACCAGAACGGTGGGATTTTATACAGCAACTTTGCAGGAGAGCCTTCATTCATATGCACAGAATATCATTACGAATCGAACCAAAACATCAACCTCACCTCGCTTACAACAAGTAAATAAGCCTAAAATGATTGGCTACTTTTGTTAAGAGACAAGGTTACCTCTTGACAACGATTAACAACACCCACGTAACCAAGCCGAAGGGGAATAACTTTTCCTAGCAAAAAATTGCGGGCATCAGTACCTCTGTCCATGATGTCCAACTGAAACCACAAACAAAGACAGTTACCAAGTCTTGTGACAAGCCCAAAAATGTTGCTGACTTATTAGTAAAATGAAAAAGAAATTCAATTTGACATATGAAACATCAATTCATTGAAGCAAATCAATTTGCACCTTGGTTATTACACCAATAGTTCGATAACCTGTCAATGAAAACAATAAAAAGGTTCAGAATCGAGTGCTAAGCTGCTCCCTAAGATACTACTACACTCATTTCAACTGAATGCATATGAAACATCAACTCATTAGCAAAAGTCAGAACATACCATCAGGATCAGCAGTGCCAGCTATCTGAAGAGCGTCTGAATTTGCCAAATCTGAATTTGCTGGTGTAACTGCTAATATTAGACAACTTGGATGTTTGATATATGATAATATCATCGTTCTAATTCGTGCCTCGATATCAGAGGGCTGGTCACCAACTGGGACCTTTGTAATTCCAGGCAAATCCACCAACGTGATATCAAGAACGTTTGGTGAGTAAATCTTCAGACGAATCTGTTTGTCTGAAACACCCTTGTTTCCTCCTGCTTCCCTCTTTGTTTCGGCCTGCAATTAACACCAAAGCAGCAATGAAGGAGACGACCTCAAGATTCAAGGCAGTCTTAGAGGCTCTTGCTTTAATGTGTAAGCACATACATAATGGCTAATGCCGATCAAGGGTCACCTGAGAACTAAAAATCCATTGACCTTTTTCAGTTTTTATGAGAAGATTTTTTATCACAAGCAGATTTTTAGAATTCTGAAAAACATGGTGAGCCTCTATATATAAAACAACAATAACAAAATGCCATATCCCAACTAGTTGAGATCGGCAACACGAATACTATCCTACCATCCCAATTTGCCAAGAATCATATCTTCGGTCACATTATGTCTACTAAAATCCTTTTTGACAGACTCCATTAATGATCATTTTGGTTTTCCTCTTGGCCTCTTAGATCCCACAATGTGCACCCCTTTGCACCTTCTCACAGCTACCTCCCTAGGTATTTGCTTAATGTACCAAGGTTTAAAGGATCGGTCCGGTCCGTACCGGGACCGGCCACGACCGGTCCCAACCCAGGATGCTAACAATTGTATCGTGAGATTTTGGACCGGCACCAGTCTAGACTTGCTAGTACAACCGGTTCAGTGTTTTATGAATCGGACGGTCCAGACCGGTATCGATCTGGACCGGTCCGGTATTGACCGGTCTGGCGACTATACCACCAGTCCAATTTTTTTTTTAATTTGAATTTTGTACCAGATTCGAACCAAACGGTACCTCCGGTCCGGACCGGGACCAGCCATGACCGATCCGGTCCTCGGTCCCAAGCCTTTAAACCTTGTTATGTACCCAAACCATCTTATGCTACTTATGTTTACCTTATCTCCTATCCAAGTAACACTTGGACCTTCTCGAATATGCTCATTCCTTACCTTATCTATCCTAGTCCCCTTTTATTTATTAGTAAGAATAAAGTACATTCTAAAAGTAAAAGGAATGTACATGAGAAAATAATGCCTAAGCATATACAAAGGGCATACAATTGGGCCAGCAAGCCAAAAACCTAAGCTAGCACATTTCCACTACTTACAAACCCCACACCAGGTTGCAGGCTCTGGAGGATGGAGCCATCAAAGTGAATTTTGATGGTTCATCCTTTGGTAACCCGGGTAGGTCAGGGATTGGCAGTGTTTTCAAAGATCACATGGGTCAAGTGTTACATGCTTTCTCTGGTCCAGTTGGGTTTGGTGATTCCACGAGGGCTAAGCTTTTGGCCCTTCTAACAGGGGTTAGAGAGGCAGTTCGTGTGGGCTACAGTCCGGTGGCACTCGAGGGTGATTCTGCCTCTGTGATATCTTGGATGACAGGTGATGAGAGCTTCCCATGGAGATTCACCCATCTCGTTAGGCTGGCCAGTACTTAGATAGCTTGGTTCATGCTTCCTTTTTACATATTTCGAGAGGTGGGAACACCATGGCTGATCGGCTTGCTAGGAGTGGGGTTAGTAGAGAGGAGTTATTCGTGGGCTTCCCATCTGATGAGATGGTGGATAGTGGAGCATGATTGTTTGTGTGGAGGTCCCTACAGATGTTGATCCCTTCTAGCTTTGTCTTAGTTCTTTGTTTTTGTACTTTTCTTTCCTGTTCGTGCCTTGGTTCTCATCTTGAGGGCCTGGCACTTACTGTTCTTTTTGTACTCTTTCTCTGATATTTACATATATTGCTGGTTAATCATCAAATACACACACACACACACACACACACACATATATATATACAGTCTGAATTCAGGTAGAATAGATGTCCGAAGGAAAGTCATGGGAAAAGACATCTTTACAATAGTTTCTATTAATCTCATATCTTCCTGGTCTTTCCACAATCCATCCCAACACCCTCATCTCAGCAACACTCATCCTATGAATATTTTGCTTCTTTGCTGCCCAACATTCTACTCCATACTTATAGCAGGCCTAATAGTAGTCCTACAAATTTTGTTTTTTACCTTGAGTGGAACACATAACACTCTAGAAGTGCCTCTCCACTTAAGCCATCCAACATTAATTCTGTATGCAACATCCTCGTCGATATCCCCCTCTTAATGGATAATTGACCCAAGATAATAGAAATGATTGCCTTTAGATTATCATGGTTCTCAATTCTTACCATTGCTCCACTAGTATCATGTGTGCTAAAGTTACATTCCATAAACTCAACCTTAAGTTGATTTATTTTTAAAACCTTTTGATTCTAAGGTATTCATAATTCTAGTTTTGCATTTACTCCCTTTCTAGTTTCAGTCATCAAAAGCACACCATTTACAAATAAAATGCATCAAAGCATCACTTCTTGAATATGAGCCATAAATTCATCCAATGATAAAACAAAAGAGATGAGGACTTTTATCTGAACCTTGATGTAAGCCTATCATTATTGAAAACACATTTGTCTCATTACCCAACTCTCTCATCTTAGTTAGTGCTCCATCAGACATGCCATTTATGACTTCATTGTTGTCTTGTATTGCTATATCTTTTGTATATTGCCTGTCCCAAGCTAGAATAAAGGAGAGCTGCGTAAGGTTGGCAGCCAGCCTACAGCTTTTGCTAAATCTCTTATAACAAATCAAAAATAGGATTTAAGAATTTTGGGTTCTTCGCCCAAACATAGTTTTGTTATGGATCAAGACCATGCAGAAACAACAACGATGAGTCTGAAATAAGATTTTAGATGGCAATATATCAAGGAAAAAAAGTATGTGAAGATCTATAAATCTGTTGGGAGCACAGAAAAATGAATAAAGAGTTAATCTCACATTGCAATACAGAATAATTCATCCCCTAGGATCACAGAAATTTAAGGTGCAAAATAGTAAAAAGTTGCTGTGTATGTGAGAACAATTGGACAAAGAATGACTCCATATCTCATGGACAATCTACTTAAAAGATACCATCTTGCATTGAACATGCAAGAAGATATCTTGATTATATTATAGATTGATGCAAGAATGATCACATGCTTGGTATGCAATGAGAAAGAACTAGCTGAAAATTATGCCAACTAGTTTAGTTGGTAACTTGGTAAAGTTTGTCTATCGTCATACCATGGCCCTAAGCTCGAGTTTCTGTCTTATGTATAGGTTGCGGTGTCAGCCTAAACTACCAACCATCCCAATGTGAGCAAGCAAAAAAATGAGAGAGAGAGAGAAAGAGAGGCATAGCCAGAAAATGGGGACAAGAATTTTCCATATCAAATGTTGTGTTGTATCATGATATGCCATCCAACCTTTTTCAGTGACATGAAAAACACCATGTGTGCTTACCTGCTCAACTGGTGTTTACACACAATATTAAAAGGAAAAACCCTTTTTACAGTACCTACTCACAAGTTATGTCATAGATCAATGGCCATGTTCTGATGTCCAAAACATGGCACACTGATTTATGCAAACTAATAGAGGTTTATAATATTTCCAACCAGGAAAAGAGACATTTAATGGTTGCTCACTAAAACAATTTGCAAAATTAATATATGTATACATGTGGATGGTCATAAAAAATAATATTTATAATTTTATAATTGGCTGGAAGGTGTTGGTACATTTTCTTCTTTTACTTACTACAGTCCAGATATGAATAAATATAGGTAATACTAACTTGACGAGGACACATTTCCATTTGTCTTGAATTGGATATTCAAGTACAACTATACCGTACTTATTGTGAAGTTGATTTTTGTACCATTACGAGAAAACCTTCGCAAAAGGCAAATAAAGAGTGTGCTCCACTTATCTTCCCTAACCAACCAGGGGGATTGCAGCTCAACCAAGCTTCAATTTTGACCTTTCAATCAGCAATTTCATAATATCATCAGCTTAATTTTGATAGATTTGATATTGGTGATGACGGGTTTGTAAAAGACAATATTTATTAGAATGAAGTAACGGCTAATACATATGAACCAACACAACCACCCTTCCAGAGAAATAGGTAGGGAGAGCTTGTCTCAAGATTGCCTAAATCGTCGTGCAGCCGTTCTGCCAAGAGCGTTCATTTTCAAACGTCACCTATGAATAAGACAAAGAAGAGAGACAAGGGGAAAAGAGAATATTGCAATAACCGAAAAATCAGTTTGAATGCATCTCATAGCAAGAAAACCTCAAGAATTCGAATGACTCAAAGTCTATAACATGTAGAGAATACACGTTTATGACTGACTATCCCTTTTCTCTTTCAGTTCCCTTACTGTTGTTTTCTACCTCTTAAATATCTGATTCTTTAGATTCAGATTCTTCAGCTCCTTTTTAATGGAGGATACGCTCTGCTATTTATAAGAAATTTAGTCTCTCAAAAAAAGACAAATGTCACTAAGTCAAGTGTCCAGAGAGGAGCTTATAAATATCCCCATGCATAAAACATATCCTAAATGTCACGTGTTTTTCAACACGCCTAAGTTATTTCTAAAGAAACGGATGAGTCATTCAAATCTTCAAAACTTGCTCTGTGATAGGTTGGTTCAGACCTTGAGGAACACGCGACACGTGTTGCTTGTAATACAAATCTAAAAGCAACATCACCATTGCTGCCATTCCAGAAAAGACAAAACCCCCTTTAGATAAGTATACAACAAATATTATAAGTAGCTGGGGTTTTATCATGTGCTGTCCATTTTGAAAAATCTGTCTCAATCAAACTTTAAGGAGTCACTTCAATGTCATAAATGCCTTTCTGAATTCGCATCTCTCGAAGGAACTCCTTTTGGCGGATATCTTCTTTCGAAGGAAACCAAAAATAACTGTATACTTACAAGGTGACTAGTAAATTCTCGAATTACCTATATAGAGAACTCGAAATTGAGTTTCTTATCAAGGAACTCGTTTTCATGATCAATAGTCCCTGCAAAGAAGAGTTTATTTTGGAGTCCTTTAAGGTTCATAGCTACAGTAACCAGTCCGAGTGCCTTCAATTTTAATGAACACAGAAGTAAGTACATTCCTTTGTGAATTCCTTTGAAATAAAGTGAGAGGAAGTTTCTCAAAATCCCGTAGGAAACCTATCTTAAAGAAATACTTCTGGAGATGGCGTGCATTTGACTTCTGAAGCTCCATCCACTGGGGATTTACTTTTAGAAGTCAAAGTCCATCAAAAATATAACTCGAAGTCAATTCCTAAGTATGAATAAGAGTAACTTCAAGTCTTACTTTGTACTTCGGACGCATAAAAGAGAGCATTCGAAAGGGTAAACCCAAATCTTTGTCCTTCGGAAGGAAGAAAAGTCTTTTTGAGGGTGACAAGTCCTTAGTCCTTTGAGAGTAACTAACCCTTAACGAATTGACCATCTCAGGGTGGTTAGGCTCGAATTCGCCTTAAGAGGAAAAAATATACTTCCTTCAAAGTCACTTTATTAGGAGGATATATACTTCTTTCGAATTCATCATCTGGAGGTGGTTGGCCTTCGAATTCACCATCTGGAGGTAGTTGGCCTTCGAATTCACCATCTGGAGGTGGTTAACCTTCGAATTCACCATCTGGAGGTGGTTTACCTTCAAGTTTTCCTTCGAATTCGTTTTAGCAAGAGAAAATATACCTGTTTCGTGATCCTTTCAAGACAAAACATGATAAGTGGTTCTTCAAAGTCTATGAATATGATCCAAGAATGACTTCTAAGTTAGAAAGCATAAAAAGTTCCCTCGAACATCTCTTGTCAAGGGAATTACCTTTGAAATGTAAAGGTAATGGAATAAAATCACTCGAAGTCTCTTCCAGAGAAGTAAATGTGACTTCGAGATTATATTTGAAGTTTCATATGTTTGAGAAGTCCATTAGGGGTAGCATACCCCTGTATCTGTCTTTCGAGAGGAATAAGGTCATTTAGAAGAAATGTAAAATCCTTATCCTTCGGTCACTCAGAAGGCAGTGTCGTAGGAATACAAATCCTTATCATTTTGAAAATTCAAAAGGAAGCTAGCCTGTGCTTGTTAAGTTGGGGACACGTGGTGTTCCCCCCCACCCCCCATAAGCTGAAATTCAAAAAGGTTGTTTCTCCAAGAAGCTTTCCTTTTTGGTGATAAGGACGGTCAAATATCTCTAAGCCATTTCAAATATCACATTTTACCAAACTGTCTAATCGACGTGCAGCAGCTAGTGACAGCTGGCACGTGAGAGACAGTTGTACTGCAGTTAACAACTTTATTGAATGATTCAGTGTATGCAGCTATACCCAGTAAATGTGCACACACACTTTTAGAATAGTGTCACGTGTCTAGTGGGATTAATTAGCCCTTTCTGATCATCAATATCAAGCAATCACAAAAAAAAATTACAACATAATGACCAATCATAATGTTGTAGTTTATCCGAAACGAAATTTAATTTTTCAATAATTAAATGACAAGTTAATTGGTAGACAGTTAATAATAAAGCCTAAATCCCCAATCTAGGATTCTCAGGATTCTCTGGTATCAAATGCAAGAAAGTTTCTTGAGCGATAATAAATCAAGATATTACCTGAATCTCACTACGAATTTCAGAGAAATCGTAAAATCTCTTTCCCGGCAAGTGCAAGAACTCTCCATACTCCTCCTCCGTTTCATCCACCTTCCGTTTCGTCTGCAACAATTGCAAAACCAACGGCCTTCGAGTACAAACATCAGAACCTCTTGGCAGAAAATCCCTCCCGACCAAAGCTTCAAGAACACTCGATTTCCCGCTGCTCTGGCTACCAACAACGGCGACCTGCGGTAACTCGATCGCCGACGAGCTACCGAGCTGCGCGAATATGTCTTGAAGCTTGTTGACGATCGGAATCACAGAATAACCAAGAGGAGTAATAGCAGGCGACGAGGTTTGAGCAGGAGAACCTGGTTCGTCCGCCATGGATTGTTCTCCGTAGATGGACGAGATCGATAGAACCCTAGCTTGCGATTACGTAATTATAGTAGCGTGTTCAGATGTTTTCGTTACAGTCATCGTGGGAGGAATGCCAAAATGCCAAAAATAAATGAACTAATATCTTCGACTTCGATTGATCGGTGTGGTTTGATCCCTGTTCGACCGGTTTAAAACGTTTGGTGCAGATGAATCTAACGTACGCTACTAACATGGAATTACAGAGTAGCCTCAACAAGAATAGTGGACAGGAAACGCACATCTTTTTTTTTTTTTTTTGGGGTCTCCCAAGGTGTCTCCCGGCCCAGGACTACTGTCGGGCGCCGAAGCGGAGACCTCCTCCAACAAAGTTTGCTGCACCCACGAGGACTCCAAACCGAAACCTCTTGCTTAATCGACTCGAGCCCCTTCCACTCGGGTCAACCTCCGTTGGTTAGGAAACGCACTTCACTCAAAGGAGAAAAAAATAATTAAAATGGTTTGAGGACACACGGAGTGGCGAACATAACGGGCCAGGATAAGCAAGGAAACCATATAAACCCGAAAAAAAGAAATAGTGGGAGTCGTTTCGAATTATCAAAAACCCTCGTAAGCATATGGTTTTAAGGATCTTAAGTCATAATACAACTATTGTATTGATGATGAGTTAATTTAAAAATTGATTTAATCTAATAATAAAATGATATCTAGTAAGGTCAGTTATGCCAATATATGTTCCAAAGAATGTATATTTCAAACTATAGATGTTTTTTCAAAAGACTACTCTCAATGGAAAAATATTTTTAAGAATAAGTACATTTCGAAAAAGCCTATTTCGAAAGATTATTTTGAAATTAATATATCTGAAACTTTATTTGAAATAAATTTCAAACCTCATTTCAAATAAACAATTTTTGAAATGTTCAACAAATATAGCATACATCAGGTTAACCACCTTAAAAGGGTCAATTCGTCATACACTGTTTTGATAATGTATTTCGAAATAGTATTTTAGGATATTTCGAGATAATATCTCGAAATGACCTACTTATTATCCCAAAAAGATAATCATACACACAAATTGAGATTAAATTTTGAGATAATAACTAGAAATGATTATCCTAAGGATAGAAGTTATGAGTTATAAGGGAACACACCCTGACATTCATTACTTTTCGAAATTAATAAATTTGAAGTCATTCATTCAAAATAGGGGAAATAAACATTAGACTTTCAGGAATGGACGGCTAGAGAGATAAGTCCCATCAAGACTCTCGAAGATCTTGTTGCATTAAAAGGCTTGCATTAATACAGAACAATAACGTATCATCACTTTTATAACGTTATATTCATTAACTTAACCAAACGTTTTGAAAATGTTTATTGAAACGTTGCATATTGAATTAAGCGTTTTGAATATTGAATATTCAAATCAAAACGCATGTTCAATCAAACGTTTTCAATACGTTCATGAAACGTTGCAAATGGTTAAATAATGAGTCTGAGGCTATAAAATGAGGACCAGGCATCAGAAAGAGGGATTGAATCTTTGAGCATTTGACATTCTCTGAGAATTGCAGAACATTTGTCTTATAAATTCTCTTTTATGAAACCCGTTAAGTTCTATTTTGTCTCTCTGAAGATTCCTGACTGATCTTATCATTTTTCTCCCTTTGTTTAATCGTTAGCACAAGAAAACCTTTCGTTGGAACGGTCTTTCTTTGATTTAGGCCAGTGAAAGCAAGTGTTTGAATCCTTTGTTGTTCAAATCATTTGGGTCAATTAACATTTGATTGCTAATTTGGTCATTAACCGATTTGAGCATCACCAGTATTGATGATGCACAAATCGGTAAATAGGTTAATTTGACAATAGGATGTCAATTACCTAAAATAGTTTGAGCAACACGAGGTTCGAAATACTTGCTTTCGCTGGCCTAAATCAAAGAAAGACCGTTCCAATGAAATGTTTCCTTTTGTTTGAAATTTAAACAAATGGAGAAATAGGTAAGATCAGTCAGGAATGTTCAGAAAGACAACACAGAGCTTCTTAATTCTAGAAAAGAGGATTCCTATGACAGATGTTTTGCAATTCTCAGAGAATGTCCAATATTCAGAGATTCTTTTCTCTTTCTGATTTCTCAACCTCCTTTTATAGCTTCAAATTCACTCTCTAACCGTTTGCAACGTTTCATAAACAGATTGAATACGTTTGACTGAACAGGCGTTTTGATTTGAATATTCAATATCCAAAACGTTTAATTCAATATGTAACGTTTCAATAAATGCTTTCACAACGTTCGGTTAAGTTAATGAATATGACGTTATAAAAATGGTGATATGTTACTGTTATGTATTGATTCAAGTCCTTTAATGCTACAAGCTCTTCGCGAGTTGTGAGAACCCAGAAATTTAAGTTTATAAAAAGAAGGGTATTTTGGTAATTTTATTATCCTTATAAAACCATGAGAGAAATTGTAACCGTGATTTAGCCCTTGCAATACCATGATCTTGTATTGCTGATTAATACTGAAGTGTAAAACAAAAATATCTATAAGAAGCTTTGTGAAGCTTTCTCTCTTAAGTCGACTGAAGTTTGGAGGAGCTTGGAGAAGGCTCTGGAGAAAGGAGAATATAAGAAGAAGGAGAAGAAAAATAACCAAGAGAGGAAGAGAATTTGTTTGCTCCAAATTACACGACAACAACATCAATTGAAAAGAGTTATGCAATTCAAGTAAGTTTATTGTACAAAAAACTTGAAGAAGGATTGTGATTTTTGTATGTTTGTTGCTAGATGATTAATAAATGATCAAGAGGATTTGTTGAATAGGTATTTTCTATGAATTAATGATGTTTTGAAGCTAGATAGGAATCTGCTCTAAGTTGACAGTAGAAACCATGAAATAAACAGTCCTAAAAGACTAAACGTTCGTAACAGTTATCGATTTTTAGGAATTGATTTTTTATTTTTCTAAGATTCCCCGATGAGTTAGGAACCAAACGCACCAAATTTCACTTCATTCCGATAAGAAATGAAGAAGATATGACCTGAACACTAAGGATGTGTTGAAACTGAAAACCCAGGTTCGATCGATCTCTATAGTCACTCGATCACTAAATTCGATCGATCGACATTGCCGATAGATCGACTGGTCGACTGTGTATTTGTGATGGTTTGAGTAGATTTTTGGTTATAGAATATAACTAAGATCTAGTTTGATGATAATACATTGTGTCATGTTGTAAGGGGATGATA
>JAUPMG010000014.1:11587283-11600028 GCA_031762675.1 Pachysandra terminalis | reverse complement strand
AATCCCAGGTAAATCCACCAATGTGATATCGAGAACATTTGGTGAGTAAATCTTCAGACGAATCTGTTTGTCCGAAACACCCCTGTTTCCACCTGCTTCCCTCTCTGTTTCGGCCTGAGATTGAAAAAGAAATCTACAGTGGGTATCTAAATAAAATAGCATTACTCCAGGATATGTGAAACTATGTGCTCAAAGGTGTCTGAGACTTAGACCTTGAGAATAACCTAAAGGTGAACATGAAGGGAAGGCCTCAAGGCTGTGCCTTCGAGGTGTAATACTTCAAGTGTGAGAGTGTGCCTCGTGCAATGAGGCTGTTGTTATTTTGAGGGTCATGCCCTCGTACATTAATCATAAATAGGATCCCTATCATAATGCTGAGGAAGAATATCAATTCACCATTTCTTAGTTTCTAATAGCATATTATTCTATACAGTTTAACATTTTCCTAAAAAAACCCTTCGGAGTCTCTTTCAAGCTAAAGGTTTAGATGATCATAAAATAAGAACCTCCTAAGAAAATATAGACCTGTGGATAGCGAAGAATGATAAACAAAAAGTAAATCCCATGTTGCCATAGAGACAACCTCAAGGTCAATGTTAAACTAACATGACTGCTACCTTGTGAGAGAAAAATTGGACAAATAAAGGAGAACACCTCCCTTATGGGGGATCTAATACATTGTAATAATTGTTCATGTGCTCCCTTGGAGCAGTCTAATGCACAGCAATAATCGTGCATATACCTGAGGAAAAAAATATTTATTACATGAAAAGTTGCAGAGAAAATATCAGCTGCTTGGTGTGCTATAATAAAGAACCATCTTATGAATAGCAAGAGAGTGGCAAACCAATCCACATAAATAATCAGATGCTTGGTGTGCTTTAAACCCACACGGGTTAGCTCAACTGGCAAGCTCTCTAGCTCAGGAACTGGAGGTCCCAAGTTTGAGTCCCCGGGCCTACCTGATATATGGTCCTTGTGGGTGGGGTCATGTATATGATGTTTACCCTATCCCCACTAAGTGGGGTCAGGGTTCCACATCACAAAAAAAAAAAAAAAAATAGTGGCAAACCAATCAACATTAATATTTTTCCTGTATACCAACATGCCAAGCCATATGGTAGAAGCTTGGCAATGAGCTGCAAAGCAGCAGGTCTCACACCTAGTAACCACACTAAGGTGCATAACTTCCAAAGTGGTGTTTCAATCTCAGATCAAACCAATACCTACTATCAAGTTACCTAACATATCAAACTCTTTTCCTCGAGTGTCCACAACAACTTATCTATTCATAGACATAATGGCATTTGCAAATTAACATGGATATCAAAATCTCCATTGAGAAAAATAACATATCAGATCATCTTCTGAAACTCTAATTTCAAACATGTAATTTCATGCTCATAACCGAAGTGCTTTAAATCTCAGATCAAACCAATACCTACTATCAAGTTACTTCACACATCAACTATTTGCTTCTAGTGTCCAGAACAACATATTTATTCATATGCAGATTGGCATTGTGCAAACTAACATGATTATCAAAATTCTCATTGAGAAAAGAACATATCAGATCATTTCTGAAACTCTAATTTCAAACATGTAATTTGATTTCATGCTCATAACCTTAAATTTTTACCTGAATTTCCCTACGAATCTCCGAGAAATCAAAGAATCTTTTCCCCGGCAAGTGCAAGAACTCCCCGTACTCCTCCTCGGTACCATCAGGCTTTCGCTTCGTCTGCAATAGCTGCAAAACCAATGGCCTTCGAGTGCAGATATCCGAACCCCTAGGCAGAAAATCCCTCCCAACCAAAGCTTCAAGAACACTAGATTTCCCGCTGCTCTGACTACCGACGACGGCGACCTGCGGCAACTCGATCGTCGACGAGCTCCCGAGTTGCGCGAATATGTCTTGGAGCTTGTTGACGATCGGAATCACGGAATGGCCGAGAGAAGTAGCGGAAGTCGACGAGGCTTGAGCCCCGGGAACTGGTTCGTCCACCATGGATGATGATGATGATTCGAAGATCGAGGATAAGGTTGAGGAGATCGAAGGAACCCTAGGTTTAGGACTGGGGTTGAGGACTGCGTAGTGGTGTTGTTCTAAGGAAGGTTTGAGGAAGGTGAGATTGGGTCTTCAGAGTCCAAACAATCAATCAATCGGCGCTGCGAAGACGATAAGGGATTGCGAATAATGCATTGATAAATCAACTAATAGTCTTCGGTTTTGATTGAGAGGTGTGGCTCGCCGCTCGATCTTTGTTTCTGAATGATTTATTCTTCTTGGTTGAGCCTTGGGAGAGGAGGGATTTAACGTACGCTGGAAAGACTACTGTACCCTTATGTACGATAGCCGACAAGCGATTTTCAAAAAACCGCGTGCTTTTTATTTCTTTCTTTTTTCCTCTGGACTTTCATTTATTATAATTATTATTTGGATCTCTTTCCTTTTGTTTCGGTGGCGGGCCTGACAGCAAGGCTGCGTTTCTGTTTTTCTATGACCGTTTGGTCAGCTTGGTCAACACGAAGATAAAAGTTTTGTGAGCCTCACTACTTTTTTTTAAGAAAATAAAAAGTGCTTTTTTTTCATTCGGATGTGTGCATTGTGTTGTGAGAAACTACTTTTAGTTTTCTCTCCAAATTGCCATTCTCTATATTATATATATAATTAAAAAAAGTCTTATTAATTAAAAAAAAAATAATAAAATATAAAAAATGATAAAAAATAAAAATAAAAAAATTAGAGTTGGGTGTTTTACATTAAAATCAAATGAGTGGAACTCATAATTTTTTTTAAATTTAAATAAATTTTGATTAAGTGTAATGTTTTTGAAATTAAAAAAAATTAGAAATCGAACTAAAACTAAACTGAAGTCGGATTGACACGACATAAATATAGCTTATGATATAAGGGCAGAATTGAAAATTGAGTTATGATTCTTATGGCTTTCTTGCTAACTAAGCGCACAATTTATGATTTTCATACCACTTTCTTGCAATAACCGAACAACAACAATAAACTTATTCTAATTTTCTCTTCACATTATTTTTACTTTCTTTTTCCTTTGACATGCTTTGACGCTAACCAAACGCAACCTTGGTATGCAAGGCAAAGGTCTTTATTAGAGTTCCCAAGATTTTACCAATTTGTGTTCCGTCCCTTTTAGGTTGTGTTTGGAACTCAAGGTTTTTATTCTCGGGATCTCAGATTGGACTGGTCCAGACCGATTCCGATACGGATCGGCCGATTTGGGTCTGATCTAAAGTTGGATTGTCCTTAAAAAAAAAATGGATCGGGCGTACCGGTTGGGATCGGACAGTATTGGCTGGTACCTGTTCGATCGTTGATTTTATAAATTTAATAAAAAAGATAAAAAAAACTTTGGATCGATTAGATTAGTCTGATACAGTCATTGGACTGGTTCGGATCAGTGTTGGTTGGACCGGTCCAATCCAAAGCCTCTTGGATCGTTGTATTGTGGTGGTCCTGGCTTATCTGGATCGGAACGAGACAATCCTTAAACTCTGTTGGAACTTGGATTTCAAAAGAAAAAAAATATATTGACAAGTGTTTCTTTTTAAATGTTCAATTAAAGGATTAATATTTTATGTGAATTCGAACTGTGTAAATCTCGCGTGAACCTCACATAAGGTTGATTGTTGTCCTAGACGAACCCATAAAAAAGGGTGACCATCATTGGTTAAGGTAAAAGCCAATTTAAAATTTATATGTCTCTTATAGGGTTTTAAAAATGCCGATCACCCTTTTTTGTTGGAGTCTATATAGAGATAGGTGTCAATCTCATGTGAGGTTCACACAGCCCAGGTTTACTGAAGATCCCCAATCTTTGGTTAATATGAGACATATAAAGAAAAGAAAATCAAATTCCAACCTCTTGAGAATTTTTTGATAAATTCTCATATATTTTGACAAGGTATTGGGTCGCCAAAAAAACGAAAGATAGGATGTGAGTTAGGCAAAAGTGTTAGAGAGTGCTCTCAGCCTTTCTTTTATTTTATTTCAAAATCTCAACTTTTGGAGATAAAGGTTTTATTCTTAACCCAGAAAAGTTCTCGAGTTATTTTCTTTTCAAATCTACATCCCCAACTCCTCCTCCAACCAAATGGGAGAAAATGTGCATATAAATATGTTATAATATAAGACGTTGGATCAAAACCCATTAACAACTTATATATTATAAAGGTAATATTAAAACTATTATATTTTATATCATATATCGGTCTAGGCTGGGCTTTTGGACTGTATAAACTTCAACCCGAACCCAATACGAACTCAAAAAATGTGCCCGGACCAAACTCAACCCAAACCCAAATTTACTCAATAAATCCGGGTTTTTTTAGGATTGGGTCGGACAGGCTTTGGATGGCCGGACCAAACTTACAGGTCTAACCATATTGATATTGTGCGTGCGCAATTAAGTAGCTGTTGGGGATTTTTTTAAACTTGCCGCGTTTTCTCGTCATCATTTGTTTATTGCTTTGGCTTGGTCGCCAAGACACAACACCGACCCTAAAGTTTAAACCCTAGTTACGACTTCGCGGTTCTTCGAGAAGAAAGAAGCGTACCTCGTGATCGCGCTGACGAAACCGAACCCCACTCCACAGCAACCCATCTATAAATAAATACCCGTCTACCTCCCAGCGAACATTGTTCTTATCTGTGAATTACATTTGGTTTGTTTCTGTTTTCCTTTCCTCCTTTTTCTACCTGCAACTATGCCTCGTCGAAGCTCAGGAGGTACTCTCTCTCTCTCTGAGTTCTAGAACTGGATTATTCTTTTTGTTTTTGTGTATCCTAATATTTGATCTAAATTCAGCTTTTTATGTATCGATGTTAGTTCTCCTCCTGTCGTCGAGTTAAATTTATTAGGGATTTTTTTTGTTTAGTTTATTTTTAGATTAATTGTGTTGTATTACATTGGTATTTCATTGTTTACGGCAATCTGTAATGATTTAATGGTTTTAACTTTGCTTATCAAAAAAAAAAAGAAAAAGAAAGAGAAAAGAAGATTTAATGGTTTTAGTTCAGCGCATGGATTCTAGTGGGGCGAGTGGAATGTATTGGATGGTTGTTTTGTTTTTGAGATTTGGTTGAGATTTTGTTAACTTCCTTCTGATGCCATCTTATGTTCTTACTCCGTTGGGATTGATATTTCTTAGAATATTTAGGTTGGTAATGTCTGTCGCGCACACACACATAAATATATGTGTGTGTGTTCCCCTCAAATTCCTCGATCGCCCTTTCGGCTCGCGTGCGGCTCGTGTTGTAAGTATGCAATGTGTACGGGTGTGCCGTGGCTCTTGACTCCTCTCAGATTTGGAGTTTGGGTCCTGCAAATAATTAACGATCGGATATCTCTAATTGTCTTTTTTAAGTTTAAGGACAAAGAATGCATGTGTGTAAGTGTGTATGTGCGGGGCAGTGTTTACAATGTCGGCGACATGTCGCGCATGTCGGGCGACATGTTGCCATTTTTGGTATGGGCGACACGAAATCAGGGTGTAAATCGTTTTACCTTGATTTTGGCGACATAGGCGACATCTTGGCAATATGGGGGAAAAAGTTTCAATTTTTTTTTGATATTTCCCCCATGTCTCTCGACATGGGGGAAATGTTTCAGTTTTTTTGAATTTTTAAAAAAAAAATGTTAGTAATTTGTTTTTGCAATTTTTTGATGTATTATGATGTATTTAGACACATACTTAGGGTTGTTTAAAACTTGGGGGGAACCCACATTTCCCCATCATTTCTCCCATATTTTCCTTTTCTCCCTCATAGATATGACACTTGATATCAAGTTTTATATATCTTTTAATTGATTTACATTCACTTTTTGTTGGCTTAATTAGATGTAGCATTTTTTTTACAGCTTACGGACCTGACAGTGTGTAAGTTAATCCCCCCTCAAGTAATGATTTTTAATGTGTAGGCATTTTTTTTTGCATTTTTTAATGTATTTGGATACATTTAGGCCTTAATTAGACATGTTTAAAGTTTGGGACCAAAAATCCATAAAAAACCCTTGGTTTCCCCACATTTTCCCGACATTTCCTCTTTTTTTACATCATGTCGCCGATGTCACCCGGTGACATGACTGGCGACATTGACATCGTAAACCTGGGTGTGGGGTGTGTGGGAGGGTGTGCGTGTTTGCATGTGTGTGTGTGTGCGTATGTGCGTGGTGTGTGTGTCTGTGTGTGCATTAAATCCAATAGGACGTGCAATCTTAATCTTATGAGAGAAAACTAGCATCATACCTGTTATGCATCTATAGTATTCATCTAAGGATCATCTAATTCTATTCAACACCATATAGCTCTGAACTAGGAGTTAGATGTATCAAATATTAGCTCGTCGTTTGTGAGATCTCTTTCTTTTATTTGGAAAATATAGTAGTTATACATTAAGACGGATGTTGGAGGCACTGGTTCAAGAACATCTAAATTTCGTTTTAGTGGGATAGGAATAGATCATTAGTTCCCTGTACTCTTTTTGAATCAGGGTCCCTATATATACACTTGAGTCATAAAATCATTATATAAGGGGACGTGAATGTGCTCAGGACACGAATCCGTGTTCTGAAAAGGGGCGCAGCTGCAATCCACGAGCCAAACATCTTGAATTTGTGGATTCAACAGTTTAAATCCCAAATAATCACATGATCTATATCTGCCCCTCTTCTCCCTGTTCTCTAAATCTTGTATTCGAGCTTTATTATTTATCCCATCTTAACTGCCATTAAAAAGAACCTCCCCTCCTCTTTTTCCCTATTCATATCTACACAATTTGACATTTCGTGTCATCTTGAATGCATTGGGTCATACTGAATTTTTGGTTATTTTGTGGGTTTAACTATTTTTTATTTAATCTGTTTTGTAACCATCATTTGAATGCTGAGGGATTTTAAGTTTTGACAAGGCAACTTAAGTTTTGGAGTCACTTTTGCAGGAAGGCCAGCTTCTCGTGCAGCATCTCGTCCTGCTTCATTGCGTAACCCCCCTCAGCCAGGTATGTGATATAATTAGAAAATCTGTATGTAAAAACAGTGTCTTATTCATATTGTTTTGGGAATACACCATGTGGTATCTTATTGAAGTCTGGGTTTATGTTTCCTTTATTTGTGGATGCATCAGTGGGCATGCTTATGATATTTGTCAATTGTTTTATCGTAATTCATCTCTCTGTGAATGAATGGTCATTCTAGGAAAAAAAATCTCTACATACGTATATATGTGAGCGTGTGTTCATGCGCACGCGTTTATTTACGTTTCTAACATTAATGGCTATGCTTCATATTTGTGAACTTGAACTTGATGCGAAAATAATTTGCATTTTTCCTCCATTGTGTTAAGTTGATTGTTTTGTAATTGCAGCCAGTCATGCTCCTCCCCCGGCACCTGTTCAGAATGGAGGTGGATCTATGCTTGGAGGACTTGGTGCCACTGTTGCCGAAGGTCTGTAAAAAGCATTGTTCCTTTTCGAAGTGTTAAACTTGTATGCTGGGGTTAGTTATGTTATATCAAATAGCTAATACATTCACTTTTTTTTTTTTTTGGTTAATTCTTTATCCCCCATTGCAGGAATGGCTTTTGGCACCGGGAGTGCAATTGCCCATAGGGCTGTGGATGCCGTGATGGGTCCTCGTGTCATTCAACACGAGACAGTTGGTACTTCATCCCCTGCAGCTGCCTCAGCATCTACTATTAGCAATATCGGAGGGTCTGATGCGTGCAATGCTCAATCCAAGGCCTTCGAAGATGTATGCTTTTTTTTTCTCTATCTGAAATGTGTTATTTGCCTTTTCTTGGTTCAAAAGAAACATGTTAGTGTTGATCATCAAGCAATAATAATCAACACAGTAAAACGAAGATCAAAACAATGCACACAGATATACATGGTTTGGCAAAGCCTACACCCACGGGAGAGAAGTTTCCACTATGTCAAAAACGAAATTGGGTTACAATTTGTATTCCTACTCTATATTTATGGCAAATCCCCAATATACCCTTAGGTTCTCTCCTCCCCATGGACCCCTCAGTTCCCTCTCCCCTGGATCTAGAGACTAGTGAATATGAACCACCCGCTATAACAGTTAGCAATAAAAGTGCTGTCATTGTTTTCTTCTTGTATTTTCATCTGATTAGTTCCATTGTAGTTTATGCTGTGTCCCCCCTTCCCTCTACTTACCCACCCTTGTTTTAAGTTGTTGCATCTCCAATCCGTCACAGAAACTACTTCACACAACTTGTTTCTCTTAATTTCATTGCTGTGTTTGTGATGAAAGGCATTAGTCATCTTTCTATGATCTTCAAAGCATTTGAGGCTGATGCTAGTTGGTTGGTTAATCGACATGCTCTCTACTTTGCACAACTTGTTTTTCTTAAATCATTGTCATTTTTGTGTGAAAGGCATTACTCCTCTCTCTATGATATATATTGTTTTTGATCAGTAATGTAACTTTCTATTAATATGACCCACAGGCCTAAAACTTCACAGAAAACCTCTCTATGATATTCGAATCAAGGTTTTAAATTTTGATTTATTTTGGGGGGCTGACGAAATATCGCCAAAGATTGCTGAAATGAAAGAGTGTTGCCGAAATTTTGCCCCCATATTTCGTGTCGCTAGGGGGAAAGTGGCGATATTTCGAAATTTAAAACCTTGATTCAAACTATTTGAGGTCAATGCAAGTTGGTTGGTTGTTGAACATGCTTGAGACTACTTGGGTTGTGAGATATGTTATGTTGGAGCAAGGGAAATGCTTTGAGTCAATTTAATCGTTTGTAATTGTTTGTCATTGCCTATAATATGCAAGAGGTTGCATATATTAGCTTTGTGTTTAATTGTAAATTGGCTTGTGGGATGATGCATCTCTGTATCTTGCAGTGCATAAGCAGCAATGGCAGTGACGTCAGCAAGTGCCAGTTCTATCTAGACATGTTAACAGAGTGCCGCAGGAGTTCCGGTGCAGTGATGGGCATCTAATTGCTGCTCTTGGGAGTCCAGACTGTTTAGTTTGGTTTATTTGTCTTTCCAGTATTATAGGGTTATTAAGGTGATTAGCATTCAGGGTTTCGAGATATTTGTAATTGTAATTGCAGGAAGTTGATATTATTATTGCGATTGTTAAACGTTGCAACTTTCTGGAATGGATTTATGTATAAAATACTCGTGTGATTTGAGTCAATTTTCATCAATGGTCGATTCTACTTCTCAATCTATTGTCAAATAGTAACTTCAAGGATCGGTTCAATTCGATCTGGACTGGCCGGTTCGTACTGTGATCAAACCTCAACGATCTGATCCCCAAGCCACTATATAACGTGAGGTTTTGAACCCAATCGATACTGATTCAGACCGACTGATACTGTACCAGTCGGTCCAATTTTTTTTTAATTTATGAATTGAGCAGTTCAGATCGGTATCGATCTAGACCGATACGGTCCAACAATCGCCACTATTTTGGCAATCATTACCTCCTGTCCAGCGATCGGTCCGGACAGGAATCGGCAGGGAATGATCTGGTCCCCGATCCCGAGCTTTTAAACCTTGCTTCAAATTAACCCAATTGATCAAAGGTCCACCCGGTTCGAGATAAGTCAGTTACAATCCTATTATGACGACTCAATGGCTGGTTTGTAGATATGCTACGTATACCAAAATCGTCGTAGGAAATCCTACGACGTGTCCAGCACTGCCTTGTTATTAATATTTACATTAGGAAGACGGGAGTAATATACAAACATCACACAGCTCGTAAAAACCCGTATACCGTTGGATGATTGTAACCATTGGATTACTGCTTTACTTTGATCACCAGAAGTAGGAATAGACGCGTGTCACTTAAAGTCCCCAAACCTATTTAGGGTCTCCTCATAGTGGTCCCGGGACCCACGTATCCCGCGAGCTATATAAATCTTATTAACCTTCGCGGTCTCCACATCTGAAAGGGTTCCAAGTTTGTTTAGCCTAGCAATCTGTAGTCATGCCTCGCCGAAGCTCCGGAGGTGAGTTTTCCAATCTGTTTCTTCGATTTCTTCTTACTGTGATTTGTTTTAGGGTTTTTAATTCCTTTCTCGTACGCTGCCATTATCAAGCTAGGCTTCTTTCGTTATATTTCTATTGTTGTTTAGTTAGATTCGAAGAAGGTTTGGAGAATTCTCTTTAAAAAATTTCTCTGATATCTGTTAATGGACGAGCTGTTTGTATTTGATATTGTTTATTTTTCTTAGTTTGATTTGTTTTAGGGTTTGGAGTTTCTTTCTCGTACGTCGCTATCGTTAAGTCCAGATTTCTTTCATTACATTTCTGTTGTTTAGTTAGGTTCGAAGACGATTTGTAGATTTCTCTTCCTGTAACCATTTTGATTGTGTTGCTGTGGAAGATCTGTTAGGTTCTCTTACGTTCTAGGTTAAATATAATTTCGAACTGGTAGTTCAACATATTTTTTTTTTTATTTTTATTCTGAGGGTTTGGAGTTTCTTTCTCGTAAGCCGCCATCATCAAGGCTAGGTTTCTTTTGTTAGATTTCTATTGTTGTTGAGTTAGATTCGACGGCAGTCTGGAGATTTCTCTTCTTGTAAGCATTTTGATTATGTGTTGCTGTCGTAGATCTGTTAGGTTTTCTTACGTTCTAGGTTAAATTTAATTTCGAACTGTAGTTCAACCTTTTAAAAAAAAAAAAAAAAAAAAAATCTGATTCGTCATTTCGAGATCTGTTTTCCCCACGGATATGGTTACATATAGCCTTTGTTGTATCATCCGTATCCGATGAAGGAACCATAGGCTTAGCTTCCTATTCTTAGATTGTGAAGAATGCTAAAGAAGGGGATTATTGAAACTCCTCCTGTATTCTTTGCTTAAGAACACCAGAAGAACAAGCGTACTCCCTTACCATGAACCACCGCGACTCTAATCACATTCATACCCTAGAAAGTAAAGGAAAAGCATATACTTGACATCCAATTGGTATACTCACAAGTATGTAAAATGGATTGGCGTTGTTTGTGTTAACCAAGTTGGTGTCATCAAGGTTGTCAAATCGTGAATTGAATTGAAAATCGTTAGGGGTAATTCAGAATCGAATCCTAATTTGAATTGTAAGTCGGAAGATTCATAGTAATTTTAGTAGAAGTAGGGTTTGGGGTTTAAGTTTTGGGATTTCTCTTGGGAAAAAGGTCATTTTATTTTTTAAAATGCGTAAACAATATTTATTTATGTATATTTAATTGTTTTAGTCTTTTAGAGTACTATATTCTATATAAACAAGGATCACACAAGAAAAAAGGGTAATTATTGAATAAAAAAGAAGAGGTCATCTTTATTTGGTGTTGCCGAGTTGAATCGTATGATTAAATTGTAAATCGTAAGATTCAATGTATAGATTGTAAGATTCAAACATAAATCGCTTTTTTCACTGATTTGAATTGATCTAGGGTCAAATCGAATTGAATCGTAAGATTCATATAATGAATTGTAAGAGTTTAACAACAAAGGGTGCCATAGAGTTTAAACTTGGGGATCTGATCGGGATTGTTTGCCGGTCGTTCCCGAGTTGGATCGGCGATCCGTATCAGATCGTCCGAGTCAAATAATGAGTCAAAAGAACAGAAAAATATGACAAATTGCTTGTCTCGGCTGATTTGTTTTGACTTGGCCGAGTTGGATTGCGCGATCCGAACGAGTTCAACCGAGTTTCTCCAGCATATGTATCATGTCTCGGACTGAGCCGATCCTGAGTTGTATTGGACGATCCAACTCGGGTTTGGCTGATCCTTTACACCATGGTTGGTGCCATATGAACTTGTTCCAATAACCTGTCACGTGGATTCTACCTTTTCCTGCTTCTGGATGGTACTGGAATAGGGCCAAGGATGGAGATAATTTGTTTGTCCTGATCTCTTTCTTCTACATTTAGCTGTTTGAACAACATCTGTTTATTATTTCGTTCAATTTTTATCACGTCTATTATATGAATTTAATTGCTCTTCCAACATTGACTATGTTCTTGGATGGTGCTACTTGATTCTGTAGCTTGTAGCTTCTGAAGTTTTAGTATGGCAATGAGGCGGGTTAAACGGTAACCTACCCCGCCCATAATGGTCAGGGTTTGGTAACTTGTGAGTTGGGTTAGGGTTTGGCTCAACCCCCCCTATTGCCATTCATCTATATTTTAAATATACATTTTATGTCAATGTCTTTAAAAAATTAAAGATTGAACTTAAAAATGCGTTTCTTTTTTTAAAAAACCTTGTAACTAGGTCGGGCGGTTTTGGTATTAGGGAGGCTCCTTTAGGGGTGGGTTAGGGTTTGTTCCAACCCGCCCCGTTGCTATCCTGTGTAGTTTGAGGGTTCTGATCTCTGTCTATCGATGTGTAGTTGAAATTCTCTTCTTTCTTTCCGTTCACCTATTTTGATTGAATGTTTAAGATATAAATATTTCGAGTCATTCTTTTACCCACTTGTGGTTACTGTTTCAAATTTTTGGTATTCTTGGCTTCACTTTTGTAGGAAGATCTGCTTCCCGTGCAGCTCCTCGTCCTGCACCAGTTCGTAATCCTCCCAAACCAGGTACTATTGCATACATGTTTGGTTGCTTTGGTATTGGACTGTAAGGATGTTGTTTAAGCTTCTTGATTTTCCCAGACTTCTAGAAATCCTGCAATTCGGTGTGTATTGAAATTGGACTTACAATGCTATCAGCGGGGGGGGGGGGGGGGG
>JAUPMG010000014.1:11572429-11587273 GCA_031762675.1 Pachysandra terminalis | reverse complement strand
CCCCCCCCTGTTTGATTTGATCCTTGATGGTTTTAACTTTTGTTGCTGCAGCAAGCCATGCTCCTCCTCCAGCACCTGCTCAGGGTGGCAGTGGTGGATCCATGCTTGGAGGTCTTGGTGCAACCATAGCTCAGGGTGGGTAAATATACATTTCCATGTGAAATAGGTGCCCGTGCTTGTTATCATAGCTGTTCTTTTGTTATTTATATATATTCTCATAAATAAATTGAATATAAGCACATTCCCGAGTCATTGTTTCTTTCTACTTCAGGCATGGCATTTGGTACTGGAAGTGCAGTTGCACATAGGGCTGTTGATGCCGTGGTGGGTCCTCGTTCTGTACAACATGAGACTGTGGCCTCTGAGGCTACTGCTGCCCCAGCACCCACGATGAACAGTGTTGGTGGGTCGGATCCGTGCAATGTTCACACCAAGGCCTTCCAGGATGTATGTAGAACTTTCCTTGATAGCATTTGTTAACAAGTACAATTAGATTAGTCTCTATAGATGTAATGAGAAATTTACGGATGTTTGAATGAACTCACTGTGACCTTCTACTGCTGTCCCCTTACCAAAATAAAGGATTTCTCTTGGTAGTCGCCTGCTTGTAGTCTGCTGCATTTTATATAACAGCATGCTTGTTTCTTTTGTATACATTTAATCTTGCGTTGCTTTGTTAGAATTGTTGTCTTTTAAATGTGGATTCTTAATTGATATGACATTGTTATGGATTGAAGAAGAAAGGGTTGAGATAATCAAATATTGTGTGTATGTGTGTGTATCTTGCAGTGCCTGAACAACTACGGAAGTGATATCAGCAGGTGTCAGTTCTACCTAGACATGTTGTCCGAGTGCAGGAGGAATTCTGCGGGTCCTATGATGGGTGCCTAGTATATATGTCCTGAAACTTTTAATTATATTCTTATGCTCATGGCTGCTGCAGGAAGAAGTTTTTCTCACAGTATACTATGAAGGATTCTGGTTAATAATCTCTTTATATGCCACCAACTATGGATGGACATGATGCTTTGATTACTCATACCATTTTATGGTATAAAAGACTCGGCTTCTCTGAAATATTTGATTTGCTAAATGGAAATGCAGTTCAGACTAGTAGTCTTTTATCCTTTTTGCTGATCTAAATTGCATCCTGCTGAATGTTAATTAGGGCAAGCTGGGTTGATAATTGGTTTATCCATTCGGTTCTCATGCGATTCAATTGAAATATATATATATATATATATATCCGTAAATTGTATGTGAAAATTATTAACCCTATTTCGTGGATTGTTATTGATAATCCATCTGGAAGCTATACAACTGCTGCTGCTGCTGCTTACCCTCGCTCTCCTAGCTTGGTGAGGAGGTATTTCTCACTTTCCACTTGGTTATACATATGTAGTGTGCATGAACTTGTAGCAAAAAGTGAAGTAGGGATAATCCTTAGATTGGACAGGGCAATCTAGAATGCTAAGATTATGTCAAGATAGTTGTATGGGATGAAGCAGTTGGGACGTATGTTGGCAAGCTTTGTTTAACTAGAAATAGTTGAAGTTGAGCGGAGTCCACTGGATCCGGTGATTCTCAGGGCTCGATGTCGCCGGATCTGGTACTTGACTGAATGAACTCCGTCACGTCATCGAAAATCAAGCTCGTTTTCTTAGCAACTCGGAAGGTAAAATTCTCAATTCGGCTCTTTTTCCTGTTCATTCAATGCTTAGTTCTCTCGCTGTGTTTTTTCTCCTCTCTGGTATCTAATCTCTTATTCTTTGAAGATTTCTCTCAGCTCCTCATTCACAAACATGTCTATCTGTTTCAAATCTTTCTGGTTTTGTTATCCAACATCTATCCATAGTCCCTAGTATATAGGGCACAATTCAGGTGCCATGTTCTGTAATTTTTTTTTTCAGCCCCTAATTTTTTTCTAACATAGGATCTTAATTGTATGGCAAATTAAAAAAAAAAGAATCTAGCTCGTTATTTTGAGTTTTTTCTCTTGCAGAGATGGGTTCTTTAAGGTTGATGAATTGAACAGCTTCACTGTGCATATATATTCTTTATCTGCAATTTTATATAATTATGGTAGTCAGCATTGTAGCTTCTCAATGTTAGTAACCAGATTCCATCTTGTGATTGTACCGTTGATTGGAATTCTTGCCGCCCTAACTGTAACGATGATAGCTTTAGCCTAATTTTACGTTGCTGCTACCACTTCAATAGATAATAGCTTCAGCCTTTCTATAATGAATGGATTCGGTGTATTGCAAGAGCTTGTGCTCTTTTATCAGCTGCCGAACGCAGAAAGAAGAATTTGTTTCGAGTCTAAAATGCATTAAACTTCTTACTTGTTTGTGGTACTGATGATCCGACAGTCTAATTAATCTCCCTTTAGACACGTGGCGTGATCTCCAAGCGAACGCATACGCTTACAAGATACACCTGCATATGCCAAATCACATATATAAAGCAGTTATTTGATTCTTCCACTAACTCTCGCGTGTGAATGCCGAACGACACTCGCTCTCCCATTGGGCCACATCAGCTGTACTGATGATCTTTTGGCCTGATATGAGAGCTTCGGTTATCTTTATCTTAATCAAAGGATAAACCCCTGATCAAATGTTAACTCTTGATGTGAAGAAAACTTCACAGGAAGAGACAGAGACAGTTACTGTATATTTCATTAGAGGTTAACCAACCACCCTGAAATGGTCAATTCATCAAGGGTTAGTCACCCTCAAATAGACTAAGGTTTAGTCACCCTTTTCATGTGACTAAAGAATTACGTCTCCTTCTAATGACATAAATAAGGGTTGGTCACCCATAATAGACTATGTATTCGGTTGATTTTGAAGGAGTCCTTATTAAAGGAACTTTCGAAGTACACTTTTACTCATCCTCAGGAAACATTCCAGATGATGACTTTTACCGACTTCGAAGTACCCTCAAGAAGGAATCCTTCGAAGGCATGTTCTTACCTTTCTAACCTATATGTCACCTTCCAATGACATTTGTGGACTCATGGGACTTACTTGTACACTTTACTTAAGAGTACTTCAAAGGAACGTGTTCTCTCACTAAAGTCCAAATCCAAAGCACTCGAATTGGTTACTTGATCCAAAACTCGGGAAGGTCTTATGATAACTTTACCTTACAGGGATGATTGATCATGAAAACTGAATCACTCACTGAGAAACTTACATTTAAGATCTTTGTATGAGAAAATTTGTTAAATATACTGATCACCTTGTAAAAGGTATAAAGTTATTTTGGTTTCTTTCAAAAGAATATGGATTGAATTACCAAAAAGGGGTCCTTTGAAAACGAGCAAAAGTAAGAGGAATGTTTGTAGAACTCGAATGACTTGTTTATGTAAAGAAGATTGCAATGAATCCTTAATACAATCACGTGCTAAAACTTCAGCTATTTATATATTTGATGTATATCTTATCTGAGGGAATTTTTGTCTTATCAGGTATGACAGTGATAAGAACAGAAAATGTTACTTTATGGAAACTTTATGCATGTAACACATGTCATTTAGTTCATGATCTTCGAGGCTATAGAGCAACTTATCACAGAGCAAGTTCACTTGATCGAATGACTCACCACAATTTCCTTCTGGAAATACCTTAGCCGCGTTGAATACGCGTATATTTGGATATGCATTGCTACATGGAGATATTTTCAAGCTCCTCTCTGGACAATGATCTAATTGACATATGTCCTGGTCAAAGAAGATGCTATTGGATGATTTCTCTATAAATAGCAGAGCTTGCCCATAAATCAGATTATTCATTTGATTCGTAGACTTGCTCACAATATGAATAACTGTTGGAACATTGAGAAGATAGCACCTTCAAGTAAAACGTACAGATGCTTGAAAGACCAAGAGTGATAAATTATCAAAGAAACATACAAGAAAGACTGATGTCCTTCGAACACTGAGGTTCCCTTGCTTTGTGGTGTGCGTTCTTATCGACACACCTGACATCTCAACCTTCTTTCTTTTGATCATTTCTTTGTCTTATTTATATATCACATTTGGAAAAAAACGCTCTAAATAGAACGGCTGCGCTACAATTTAGGCTATCCAGAGATGAACTATTTGGACTACATCTCTGTTGTTGATGCTTTTGTATTAGTAAAATCAAACTTTACCAAATAAAGTATTCGAATTTTTGGTTATTACATATTTTATATCACTATTATCTCCACTTTTTTCCAAGTAAAGTGCCTAAGGAGCCTTATTTTAATAATAGAGATGAAGATAGCTTGAGTTATATAGGAAGTATAGTCAGTCAATAGTAAATCGCATGCCTGTAACAATTCACTGAAAATTTAGGTTCATGTACTATACCCGAATAAAATAATGTACTGACATATATACATGTTGCAGAGGTTTTGAGGTTAGTCTAAGTGTTCGGCTCCAATAAAGAGTATATTATGAGATATATTGTGTGCTTTCAGTGGAGCAATCATTTCCAAATTTAGTCTAAATGATTGGCTTGTCATGGGTGACTTGTAGCTGGTATTGAATTCCATTGAAACCGTGTAGCGATACTTTAACATTTCCTTTTAAGTAACCTCAAAGATAGAGGGATGAGTTTGGCACATGCTCAACTTGGTCAATTCCTCAAGAAATATAGAACAGCTTATGTTATTGTTTATGCTTTAAGTAATTATCAACAAATAGTTCATATCAACTCATTCTTGTCATTTAGGGCTATCAAAGAGCTGAGCTAGCTCAGCTCGAGCTTGACTCGAATGGGCTGATCTTGAGCTCTATAATCAGTCTCCCAAGCCGAGCTTGAGCCCAAAAAAAAGCTCATTATCTTAATGAGCTTGAGCCAAGTTTGGGTAGGCTTAGTCCGGTTAAAGCTTAGCTCGGTTTGTATATGAGATTATACATCCATATTCCAATATCTTATAGCAATATTAAACATACACATTAATCTATTATATAATATATAATAATAATCATCAATTACAATATTAATACATTTGTACTAAGCTAAAGCTTTTTTTGCGAGCTAAGCCCTTTGCGAGTCGAGCTCTTATGAGTCAAGTCTGAGCCCAAAATATTTTAACAAGCCTGCCCAAATATTTTTAATGAGCTTGAACCGAGCCCGAGCCAAATTGAGCAAAGCTCAGCTCGTTTACGGCCCTATTGTCATTCAGTTTGTATAGAATAGGAGGCATAGAAAAATTTTCATTGGTTACACAACTGGTTTGGCCCAGAAGAACTTGTGAGTTTTGGTGCCTTTCTTTTTATATCATGGCTGTTTTATTATTTAGTGGTGCCAAGCTAGGTTATATAACATTATAATAATGTTTAATGATCGTTTTATATTTTTTTATTCGTATAATAGTATGTATTATACCATGAATAAAAAGTGGGGTAAGCCCCCTGTATACAAGAAGTGTACATCTGATTAATGGTTGTTATTAAAGGTTGTAATTAGGGAGCTCGATTAGATGATGCTACCATATATTTGCTTTTCGTTTAGAACTTTTAGAGAAATCCAGGATTTTTAACCACCAATCCCAAGCCTAGGTGGAGGAGTTATGCAACCAGTGTAAAACTTTGTGATCGTTTGCTCTCGAATACCTATCTATTCTTTCAAGCTTTTTGATAGGTTTGAATGGCTGAACATGATTTTTGCTTCCAATCCCAAATAAAATAAATTCTTAATTTGTAGATTGAATGATAAATTTTAAATGGTTGGAGTGTTTTATCACTTTGTATGTTGTAACTTGTACAGTCACGAGTGTATTTCTTGGCCTACCATATTTGCCAGTCACCTAGAGTTGTTAGGTACTTCACCCAGCCAAAACTTTTAAAATTGAATCTTAGGGTCATTATACTTATCATTCTAAAACTCTTGAAGGGCTATTCACGCACTGTAAATTGCAATGCATGTAGGTTGTTGACAAGGAGAATTGCTGACTGGAACCCTTGCCACTTTATCTCCAACTCTTTGGTTCTCTAATCATTCCTTTAACACTAAATGAGCTATAAAGTAAAATGGAGATTTGGATTTCCTGGGGTTATTATAACTAAGATACAACACTTGGATTGTTTAGTTTGGATCAATGTTTTAGAAGGCGAGGGTACGAAGCTAGGCGTTTCACTTGCCCAAAGCGTGCGGCATAAGCCTCACGAACACGCGATTTGTAGATAAAAATATAATAAATATAAGATATTTATATATAAATACAAAATAAAATAAATAACAATTGTACTGATGTCATGATAAATGATAGAACTAAGAACTAAAATAAAATTAGTAAGTACGTATTTACTTAACAAGGTTAGTTACTGTTGATGATGCAGGATTTGTAATGGACAAGAATTAAATATCTTGACAGATAATATTAAAATTCACCAATTCAATTGTTTTGCTAGAGATAAAAGTTCAGAGAGTGTCTCAAGATAGCCTAAACCGTCGTGTAGCCGTTCTATCAAGAGCGTTCCTTCTCAAACGTAACCTGTGGATAAAACAAAGAAAGAGACAATGAGAGGGGATACCGAGGTATCAGGTATGTCAGAAAGAAAGCATATCACAGAACAAGAAACCTCGAAATTCGAGTGACTCGAAGTCTCTTAACACGTATTCAAGGATTATACGTAGATATGATTGATTCCCCTTTCTCTTTCAATGCCTTTACTCATTGTTGTCTTTCAGCTTTGAATTTTCTAGATCTCTCATTCTACTGGAGATATTCACTGTTATTTATAGGGGGATTATCTTCTTGAATTAGGACAAGTGTCATTTAGACAAGCGTCTAAAGATGTGCTTTTAAAATATCCCCATGCATTAAAGTGTATCTTAAAGACTGTGTGGATTTCAACACGCCTAATTTATTTCCAGAAAATGGGATGAATCACTCAAATATGTGAACTTGCTCTGTGATAGGTTGCTTTAGATCTAGAAGATCAAGGATTATATGACACGTATATCATGCATAAAGATCTAAAAGCAACGTTTCCATTCTTGCCACCATACCAGATAAGACAAAACCCCATTTAGATAAGTCATATAGCAGATATTATAAGTAGCTAAGGTTTTATCATGTGCTGTTTCATTTTGAGGAATCCATCCTAATCATTTTAAAGTTAAGGAGTTACTTGAATGCTGTAATATCTTTCTGAACTTCGTTCATCTTAAAGGAATTCCTTTTGGCGGCTATCTGTCTTTGAAGGAAGTTAAAATAACTATATACCTTTACAAGGTGATCAATATATTCTCGCATTACCCATATAGACCTCAAATTTAAGTTTCTCAATAAACAATTCGTTTTCATGATCAATAATCCCTATAAGGAAGAGTTATCCTGGAATCCTTCTAAGTTTATAGTTTAACCAATTCAAGTGCCTTCGACTCAGACTTGTAGATATGCTTTCAAATTCCTTTAAAGTGTGAAAGAAAGTTTCTCAAAGTACATAAAAAATTATCTTCATGAACTATTTCTTGGAGATAAAAGTATAAACCTGCCTTTGAAGGTCTCTTCAGTAGGAATCACTTTCGAAGTCAACATATGTTCATGTAAAATTTTATCCGAAGTCGATTCCTAGGGATAAATAAGGGTGATTTCAAAGTTTTAATGATTTTAAGAGTGTATTCTTCGAAGTCTGTGGATATGATCCGAGGGCGACTTTTGAGTTAGAAGGTACAAGATGTGCCTTCGAAGGCCTCTCCTCAGCGGATTACTTTCGAAGTACGAAATAGAGTAACAAAATCACTCGAAGTCTCTTCTTGGGAATAAGAAAGCGTGACTTCGAGGTTTTATTTGGAGTTTCATATTTTTCAAGAGTCCATCAGGAGTAGCAAACCCTTATCTGTATCATTCGGAAAGGATAGAGTCTCGCCTTATAAGGAATACGAATCCTTAGTCCTTCGGTTGTTTCAGGGGTGGTTAACTCGCGTCTTTTGAATTTTGGACACGTGGCGTTGTTCAGTGTACTGAATCATTTTTCCAGAGGTTGCTTCATAAAGAAGTTTACCTTTTCAGTGATAAGGACGGTCAAATATCTTTGAGCCGTTTCAAATATCACATTTTTGTTAAACAATCTAATCAACGTGCAGTTGCTGTTAACAGCTGGCACGTGTAAAGCGAAAGGGTGACAGGTAATTGCTTTAGTAATGATTCAGTGTATGCGGCCATACCTAGAAAACACATACACGAGCACTTACGATAATGCCACGTGTTTAGTGGGATTAATTAGACCCCCTGATCACCAGTGTCAGCTTATAATTAAAACCTTGTTCCTTAAAAATTTTAGTATTAAATCAAGTTTCTTAAAATTATGAGAATTTTTTCAGCCTAGCTAATGAGACTTACACTTTTGTCTTAGAGGCATATGTTTCTTTTTTATGCCTCAAAACATAAGGCGCATACCTCATGAGCAAGGTGCGTCTCAAGGTTGAGCCTTGAGGCGCACCTCTACCCTTATGCCTCAAATGCCTTTAAAAAAACTGGACTTTGGATGCTGAACTCTTTCTTCTTTTCAATTGTCGCGACTGTTAATTTTTTACTCTTTATAACAATTGTGGTTGATTTTACCAATGTTTTAAAACCTAACCTGGTCGGTTGAACCGGTACCCCAGTTGTATAACCGAGTCGGGTGGGATTTTAACTCAATAGTTATTGAAAACTGGTGAGACCTAGCAATTTAACCGGTTTAACTAGTGACCCGGTCAGTAATTAAAACAAGTTTTACAGATTCGGCCGGGTCATTGATTGGTTGGTTTCATTTATGATGAATTGTATTATGCATGTGGACTATTGATATATTTTCAGGTTGTTTTTTTTTTTCTTTTTGGTATTTGAAATATCGTTATATGGTTAATAATTTTTTTTTGACATTACATTTTAATATATTATAGTATAGTAAATTCTTTATTCAACTATGATTAATTGGTTATTTCTTGTTCGTTCTTTCATACTATTACATTTACATTATAATATATATATATATCATCAATTTAATGGGTTGATCCAAGTTGACCCACCGGCTGAACCAGTTTGTCTCAATCCACTCCCTCTACCTGGTTAACGCCCGGGCCGGGTTTTAAAACATTGGTTTTTACATCAATAATTAGAATTTGCTTCTATTTCGCGGTGGATTTTCTTTCTTCTTCTTGCCTTTTTTGTTTTTTAATTCTTTTCCCTCAATTGAAGTCCCTATATTCTGTTCTAATAATAATTGTTATAACTCCCATCAAAGGATGAGGATTGGACCCATCTCATTTCATTGTTTCTGAATCATCTGAAGTGTCTGATGTCTGATGTCTGATGTCTGATGTGAAGAGCAACCTGCAGTTTCTGTGAAGAGTGGTGGGTGCCAATACCAGACAGACCAATCATACAATGAGTTCTTCGCTCACGCGTTCTCATAACAGTAGCAGCGTCAATAAAGAGGAGAGGCCAAGGTTTTTCGATCCTAAGACGAAGAGCTTATGTTGGGGAAAAGCCGACATTGTCACCGGTAGACATCCTGAGCGTTGGCGGAAAGATGCAACCGGTAATATTGTCTGCAAATGCTTTTGCAATTGCCAGGGATGCCTCTGCTTCGAATACGATCACATCATACCTTACTCTAAAGGTGGAGAATCTACATTGGAGAGTTGTCAAATTCTTCAACCCAGGGTGAACAGGTATAAATCAGACAAGGAGCAGGTGGATAAAACCGTGATGCGAGGCTTCTCTTGTGATGTTAAGTTCACCGACAGAGAACTCGACATCATTGAAATGGCCCGTAAATCCGACCGGGTAAGGGGTGTCGTTGTAGAAGTGTTGCCGAAATGCTTGGCCAGTTTAAAACAAAAATTCGCATGGCTGCGTGCAAACTACCATATAATGAGAACTTATAGCAGGTGAGGATTGAGATACTTGTCCAAAGTTTGCACAACTTATTGCCATTGAACTAGTTGAACTTCAGATTTCTGATTGCCGTCGATGAAGCTGAATTCAGATTTTATGCCTCTGCCATTTATTATTGATCTCTGGAGTTTAAAGCACAAATCTTGTGCAAGACCTTATGAATTCTTGACAGTAAATTATTTCATCAGGTTTGTAATCTCTATAGGTCCCCGTTTGGCATAGCTTCCCAAGGGTCAAGAATGCCTTCCTAGACATAAAAGGGCTTCCTCCTCAATGCTTAGGTGTTTAGTGGATGGAAGGGTTTTTTCAGGAAGCCCATTTTGGAAAACCATGTGTGACTGCTTTTAAAAACACATGTTCTAAATTTAAATAAAACTTTTAAAATGACTAAATTACCCTTCAATTTCTATTACACATTCTTTAGAAAAACAAAAATATCCATCAAGTCTAAAATTATGCATAGGAATTTCCTTTTATATAATTTTTCTCACCAAACATAATTCTTAATCAATGGCTTTGATTCAAAACCCTTTTGAGCAAAGCCCTTTACATTGAAGCCTTTCCATTTGGAGGAAGTTTACACCAAACAAGCCCTTAATTAGACCACAGGACATGACCGCATTTAAGCAGATGCAAATGCTCCTACGACGAAAGTGCTTTCAATTAACAACCCATATCATTTCTAGAGCAGCTCCAAGGTTCCTATTAAAGTGAACAAAACATGACAAGTACATTTCACTTTTCTCTTCTATTTGTATCTGATGAGCCATGCATGCGCAAATACGTTTGAAAGCCCTTTTGAGAGCTTTTTAATTTCAAAAGGGCACTGTCTAAATCTGGAGAATAAGCAGGACAGAGAGATCTGGAACAAGTGACTACACAACTATAGACAGCCCTTGCTTTCTGGGAGGAACTACAACCTTCTTGTTTCCGGGAAAGGCGTTTTGGGAGACATCTACAAGAGCCTTGAAGCTGTATGGCTCGTGCATTGAAAGCTCTGAAAGAACCTTCCTGTTCAACTGGATGTTTTCCTTCATTAGTCCGTGCACAAAGTTACCGTAATTCACCTGATGCATGAAAAAGATGAATTAGAAACACGAAAAAATGACGATTAACTTCACATCTCCATAAATAGAAAAAACAAAATAAAGTAAAAGAGCCATTTCTCATCCTCTCCAAAGCTGGGAAAGTCGGTCCGAAGCTGTGTTACTCAGTATAAAGAGTTCCACTAACAAATGAAAATATCAGCTGTTACTGCATTGGGGATGATTTAGTTGGGGCAGATTGGCAACCGGAGGATTTACCTCTCATGCCAGAACTCAACCAAGGCCAGACAACACAAACCATTCATTTCCATCAACTTTTGGCCATTGTTCATTTAGTTACTCCAAAAAAACATGGTAGGGTTAGGTTCATCTGATATGGTCAACTTTCATCCCGGATCTTCCACATGAAAGGAGGACTAAGATCGTTACAGCCTATATGGTAGACATGATTCCCTCCTTCTGCTTGTTTTCTGTACAACTGACATCAAAGAAGAGCTGTTTTTATGTGTTACTATTAACTGTTTCATGGAAGTATCAATTGGCTGAGCTAGAGTCGGGGGAAGATATGACCCAGTCCACCTCTTCATTTACTGGTAAATGCTCAATGACTTGTGACCAACCAAAGAAATACAGTCCAGATTTACAAGAGATTAGTCTCTAAACAAAGATCAGGCCAGGATCTAGCTTAATTTGTGCCCAAAACAAACATCCACCGTATGCCACATTCATACTTGTCAAGGTGTTCGGCCTGCATGTAGCCTAGTGTACGTGGTTCATTTTTCATCCCGTATTTTATAAGCCATTTGTCATTATCACTGCTAACCCACTATATTTTATTTAACCTATACGGTACAACAAATTTATAGAACGAGTACAAACTAGGTGGACACCTGCTAAGTCTATGAATAAAATCAACCTCTTGTAGGACCTCACTAAAAGCCTCTTTTGAGTCCAAATTCTTTTATCACAACCACATTCTTCCAAGCTTATTGCTTCTATGTTTGTAAGAAGGGAGATGCATTCTTTAATCTCTATACTCATCAAAGATCTCCTGCAGAGTAGGTATTATGTAACATGCTTGTTTCTTTATCTAGGCTGGCCTTCTCAGCTAGCTACATTTTGTGTATTCATAACTGACACCATTGCTGGCCTTCTTAGCCAGTAATACCTTGTAATTATCACTCCCACCACCTTATACACACACACACACACAATGTCTTGTCTGATTCATCAAAAAAAAAAAAAAAAAAAACGTTGATCAAGAATCCCCTAGTGGCAATCACAACCTGTGTACTGAACAAATGTAACAGTCATCTTTAAAAATAGTACTTGATTGAGAGTCCTTTAATGGGGATCAACCTATATAAAAAGATCACTTATTTATACACACATAAAAAAGATCACTTTAATTACCCATATCACACTAATCATCTTCTAAAAACCTAATCCCATGTCCATACCACCCTAAACTTGAGATGTCAAAGGAATTCTCCACGAGTCTACACATAATTTGTTTCCAAAACCCTATCCTATATGACCCTACAACACCACTTTCCCATCCCCCACCCCAAGATTGAATCTGCTACTAATGATTCTTCTCCAAAATGCATTCTCTTTGGGACTTATCGCCAAAGCCAAGTACCGATTAATGAACAAATGTAACAGTCATCTTTAAAAATAGTAGTCTCTTAGAGGTCTGCTTTGGAAATACTGAGAACGTACAAGAGGTATGTAATGAATATAACCTGAAGTATGATATACCAGAGGTATGCTATTTTATAATTTGTTTATAACAGGCCAAGATCAGTTGACTTCTTGGCTTTCTAACTCATGATCTTTCCTTTACTTCCAATAGGCTAACATCCAGCTTAAATTTCTTCACATCAGATTCCCACCACTTAAATGTACATAGAAAGCGCCTGGTAATACAATTGGGACCCATGATCCCATCTAGAAGTGCCACCAACTACATACAGATTTTAGAGTCTTTTCTTTGCTTTTCGTGACAACTAAGATGTTTGTGTCTTGTAATGTTCTTTTATTTTATTATTTTTTTTTGTGGGGATGCTATCTTAAGCTATTTGACTCGTGCCACGTCTATCGTCATCCCCTCTATCACTCTCTAAGCTTCATTGTTTTATGTTTTTATTTTATATCAGTTTTCGGTATCAGACCTACTGTTCAAAAATTAGATGTAGAGATAGTATTCTCCAGCTTTGACTTGAGTTGAACTCAGACTACATAGTCAGTTTGATTTCATTTGGTGCCCTTTCAGGTTGTAATTATCAAGCAGTTGCCTTTGTAGCTCAATTCAAACAAACAAGTTATATAAATAGTATGCAATGGCTTTTATACTGTGATGTTAAACTGGACCAACTGAATTTAAGAGGCAAAAATTGAAACAGAAATATCTCAAAAAATGGAATAAGTGAAGTTCCATCATTGAATATCAAATGGGAGATTCATGGAAAATTAGAATTGTGCAATAGTGCACATACACGTTTTCAGCGACTTTAGTCGTCGCCTTATACTCAAGGTTATTCCAGTTATTCATGTTTGTGTGCAAATACAAGCTTTAACCTAATGATGTGCCCATCCTCCTCTACCCTTAGTCATTCGAGAGGCTTGGGCTGTGGCGATGGTGTTTAAACTTGGTATCGGATGGGGGATTGTCCCGGTTCGATATCGAGTTGGATCGGTCGATCCAAAACATGGCCTTTTTTTTTTTTTTTAACTTTTTGAGGAGTGCCGTACGATCCATATTGGATCCCCTGATCTGACTCGTCCGAAACCGACTCAGATCGTCCGGATCGGATGATCTGACCCTGTTTCGGACCGAATCAGAGAATTTTTAATAAATTAGGGATCGGCTTGGGATCGCGACTCGTTCCAAGCTGATCCCAAGTTGGATCGGCCGATCCTTTACACCACGGTGGGGAATCAGAAGTGGAATCCACTCTACTGTTACAACACAAATGGCAGCCAAAAATTCAACCCATCTGAATTGAGGAAAAAATTTTAGTTTCAATCTAAAAATGAAAAACATGACAGGTAATAGAAGCATGGTAAAGAGTACAAGTTAGGCTTGTTAAATGATCGCAAGTAACTAAAAGAAGTAACTTACTCCATGCAAACGGGTGCCTGCATTGATCCTCTGGATCCAAAGGGAACGCATGTCCCTCTTCTTGTTGCGTCGATCTCTATAAGAATATTGTAATGCCTTCTCCACCCTCTCTCTTGCTATTCTTATGCAGTTCTTAGCCCTCCCCCTGAAACCTTTTGCAAGCTTGAATATCTTGTCCTTGTTCATCTCTGCACAGAACTGTCTCTTTCTCTAAACCCTCAATAACCCAACCCTAGTTAGCCCAGGCATAGAAAAAAGAAAAAAAAAAGAGAGTACACAATTCAATTTAATTATCCAAAAGAATGGTGAAGAATTCGGTCTAAAAAAGGCAGCAGCAAAAAGTCGGAATGGTCAGATGAGACAAACCAACCAACACAAAAGGTACCATTTCCACAAACATTGAGCTACTGACATGAAAGTATGTGTTAACGAGTATAGCTGAATGATTCAAAGAACAGGGGAGTGGAAGTATGAGAACACAACCATAAGAACAGAATCAAGGTTTGATTAGATTGCAGAAACTCAAGCATCCATATACTGCATGATACTTGCAATACATTAGAAATTATCAGAGATAGAGTTCATAACTTCAGATGTTGGTCTGTAACTATGATATCAGTTGGCACTAACCTCCAAATCCAGTACTACTTTCTTGATGCCTATAAGCTCTATTGCTAAACTCTTACGATTCATTGTACGAATCATATGGTTCGATTTGATTTGACCCTAGATCGATTCAAATCAGTGAAGAAATCGATTTATGTTTGAATCTTACGATCTATACAT
>JAUPMG010000014.1:11538833-11572329 GCA_031762675.1 Pachysandra terminalis | reverse complement strand
ATAAAAGACCTTTTCCTGAGCGAAATCCCAAAAAACTAAACCCCAAACCCTACTCGTAATAAAATTACTAATAATCTTACGATTTACGATTTGATGAAAAGTGGTGCCTATCAATTTTTGATTTGATTCACGATTTGACAACCTTGCATATAAATGGATTTCTTCATTGCAATTCCTATAATACTGAATAATACATTTGACATCATAATGTAATACTTGACCTGATTCTTTCTAAAACTTGGAAGCATTTCATGCTGATTTAAGTGCTTTATCAATCGATTCAGGTGTTGTGTTCAATCTTTCTTCTTCTTCCTCTCATATTTAAAGACTTCACTCTTGTTAAGTGATTAAATGTTTCCAAGATCATTTGCGTTTTGACTAACTTTTTGGTGGATCCCTGTATCCAACGGAAACCCTAAAAGTGAAGCAGCAGCAATTCGGTTTAGGGCATCAATCACCAACAGAGGCAAAACAAAAGAAGGGTTTTATATCAATCTACGGTGAAGGAAACTGGAGATAAAATGATGTCGAATGCATCTATCTCCTTAGATAGTTTTTCTACTGACTTGAGAGAGAGAAAGAGAGAGAGAGAGAGTACCTGATTGCCACTTGCCGCAGCTCAACCCTCAGACGCAGAAAAGAGGGCAGACGCAGAAAAGAAGAGGGTCGAGTTGGCTTGGGGTTGGGGGAGGTGTGGGGGTGAAATGGGCCTGATTTGGTATTCCAATTGTTCAATGTGCTACCAAACATTAAATTTGGAATTTTTGAAGCCCCAATTCCAAATCCATGAAACAATCGAGCCCCACCAGCAAGCCGAGCAGGCACGGGTTGGTCTAAGCTATCCATTCAAAAACTCTCACAAGTGTTGGTGGAACCTAGCAACCTCTTCACCCCACAAAATATTTGTAGTTTTGCATTGATAATACATAAACAAATGGAAACCGGATAGAGTATTAAGGTTTCAAGTGAAGCTACAACAATTGTGAGCAACTTTGTAAATGTTCAATTCTTGCACACCTTCAGGGGAAGTCCTGTAGTGTTCTTAATGAAGACCTGATTTTTTTTACTTTACATCAAGTTTTTCATTCTATTATTTCCTTCTCTTCTTTTCCCCATCTCTCTCTTTAAATTTAAGATAGCAGTGAATTCGAGCAAACAGTTTCCAAACGCCACACCCCAATAAATATAGTTGCTCTCTCTCTCACACGCACACACGAGAAAAGAACATAAAAGATGGTACAGTTCGCAAGAGATGAATGGGATTTTTGAGTCTTAAATCTTCTGAGAAGTTGGCATGGCCAGTGATAATCCTGCTTGGTTAGATGAATGCTTCCACTGTTGGGTCACAGTTTTGATCTGCGTGTAGAACTGCACTCCTGCCTTGCCTACAATTCATGCAAGTTCCCAACTTTAGAATATGATCATCAGATCGCTTCTCTTGTTCTATGTAACACCAGCTTAAACGAGAATCTAAGTATAGCTTACCATAAAAATTGAGATCTCCTGCAAAAGACGCCTTTGATCCAGTAAATGAGAAAAACGGCAATGGTACTGGAATAGGAACATTGATGCCAACCTGACACAAAACCCACATCTAAGAGCTTGATATGCAAAGATGTAATCTTGAGCATAACAAGGCAAAATATTTATCCTCGGTCAAACTATTGTTTGAACTAGGGGTGCAACTCGATTCGGTTTGGCAAACCAAACCCAATTTGAAACCCGAACTATGAAACCCAAATACCAAACCGATATTTTTTGTAAACCCTAAACCCAACCTAAACTACAATTTTGGGTCGGGTTAATTCGGGTTGATAAGTAAAATCATAGCTTGAGTAATATATTTGGACTTAAACCAACTTGAAGAATGTGTAAATACTTATAAAAGTCCCTTGGTTTTTATAGCAAGGGGCTTATTTAGAAATAGCAGAAGTTTAAAGGGGTTTTTATAGACCCCTAAAATTTAAAATTTACATACTTCTAATATATATATATATATATTGTATGTATATTATTAACCGGGTTAATTTGGTTCGGATTTCAGGTTGGGTCGGGTTACCCAAAGCATAACCCAAAACCAACCCGAATTAATTCGGGTTGTTTTTTTTTCAACCCAAAACCGACCCAAAGTGATAAAATCCAACCCAAACCGACCCAGTCAGGTTGGGTTCGGGTTAGCCCAACCCAAGTTGCACCCTTAGTTTGAACTCTACATCTACATATTTGGTGAAAGGGGGCCCCTGTACCTGCCCAGCCTCAATCTCATTCTGGAATTTCCTTGCAGCAACACCAGAGCTGGTAAATATAGATGCTCCATTACCATATCTGCAATAACAGGATTATAAGAATTGAAAACAAAGTCTATTTTGAGACATCCTGATTTATTTACGAGGGATGAAGAAGAGTAAGAATTGAGGAAGTACTTGTTTCTGTTAACAATGTCTATGGCCTCTTCTAGGCTGTCGGCCTGTATATGATTAAGCAACAAAAGAAGATATGTTAATGAAAATTTGATTTATGTGGTAGAGAACTTATTAAGAACGAGAAACAAGACTGGATGTAATATGTAAACCTGCATGCAAAGGAGAACTGGACCAAAGATTTCCTCCTGCTCAACACAATGCAAGGATTTGTCAAGTATATGCCGAAGGAAATGATTGAACTGAACTATTCTTTCTCTCACAATCATTGAGCAGTACGTTTATGAATTAAAAAGAAATAAAAAACAGCTGATTGGCAAATTCCCAGCAGAAAATCAAGGTCAACATGAATCAACTTCCCTAGGTGATCATTTGAAGAACCATGTTGGAACCTAGTTCAAAATTGCCCAAGTACCCAACCCTACATATCTGCTTAGGCACTCTGGCATTCTTTGACTACTCTAAGTCTACTCTTTCCATAAAACATTGATAGAAGGAATCAGAACGTGATAGAAGTTACCTTATAACACTCCATGTCACTTATCACATCGGATACGATAGTAGGACCAATAAAGTTGCCATTCTCATATCCTGGGACCTGATTGCCACTCAAAATGTTTTACAAATTTAGATCTTCAAATTTCTAAAGAAGACACTGCAAAAACATAGACGTACCTTGGATTCTTGTAAAACCAAATAGCGATACCAACATAACATTTGTTTTCAGAAGGATAACAATTCAGAACTTCCTCAAAGTAACAGTCGTAACTAAGCAAATCACATTAATAACATCTAAATTTGTTTATCAGTATGGACAAATCAAGGATGGAGGAGATAACGAAACCATTTTTTTTTTCAAAATTTATTGCATTGATGTTATTTTTTTCATTTATTCATGACCAATTTTAGCTCAAAAAATACATGAATATCTGCACAGCAGTGCATTTAAATGAATTTGAGTAAAATACTCAAATATATGAGGTGAGGAAGATGAAATGCTATTCTTTTAAGTAATATTTTCTACCGTGCTTGTCAGTAACCCTTCATTTTGCATTTTTTTTAATATGTAAATAAAATTACTATACTTATGTTGGACAAATTTCATTGTGATACCTACACTATACTCGTAACTAGAAATTCTCCCCTCAAGTATGCGTATTTACATCTACACCCAAGCTATGAAAGTTTCATCTCAAAGTCTCCTTTTGGCACGAGTCTAGTTATTCATTGACAATTGGTGCCCTTAAGGTAAGTGGTGCAAATGGTTAAATAGTTATAAAAGTAAACATAGGATCATTTAATTATTTCCCCCACCTTCACATACATGTAAACAGGTAGGTCCCACTAATCCATGGGTAGCTGTAGAAGAAAAAAAAACGAAGAAATTTATTTACTTTTTCCTAAATTTCTCTTATCAACAATTAATAATTGTCACTAAAGTGTTAGTCATTTTTCAGTTCTTTTCTTTTGATCGAAGTCCATTAGTTATTAGGTCACAAAATGCCCAAAAGAAATTTTATAGAACAAAAATTTCTAAAACGTTTTCAACTTCTTTCATTAGCTATTATTTCACTTGTAAGCTTCTGGATAAGAGGGGACAAAATGTCATGAGATTTTTGAAGCTGAGATTTTGAAACTAAAGTTCAATATTGTGTTTGGGTATGTGAATAGGCATGCTAGAGAGATGTTTCTATAACAAAGGGGCTGTATGAATAAGGAACTCTATCAGTACATGTATTTCTTGACTTTTTCTGTAAATCAATGTCATCCAAATTTCAGGCACAATCTTATACCAACAGATATAAAAGTCAGACTAGGAAAGGTATGGACAGCTACCGTAATATTTCTCCCATCAAGCACAAGTCTAGCACCACTCTGAACGCCGCTCTGTATCAATCTGCATATCCGCTCCTTTGCCTGTGAACAAAACAAGCATGCCAGAAGAATATAAATCAAGATACATGGACACCTACATGGTTAACCTCTTATTTTTCCTTTCTTCTTCTTTTTCTTATTTATTTATATTTTTTTGGAGTGATTGGTGCCTATTTTAACTGCAATGGTGGGTAATGTGAAGGTGCATTTTTTAGCCCAAGTGGGAACTCAAATCCATATCTTGAGTACAACCACTCCGAGTCAATCCAACCACACTGTCTGGCATCTTCTCTTGGTAACCCGTAATACATCACAAATGCCACGGATTTTTTCAACTTGAAACTAGATTAACTGGTATAATATTCTAGAGTTATGCATGCACCTTTTTGCTGATCACAGGTCCAAGGTCTGCATCAGGTTCTGTTCCTGCATTTACTTTCAGTGATTTGGCAGAGTTTATAAGTGCAGGTTCCCTGGAAATTGTTATAACAGGTAACTATCACATGAAAAAATTGTGTTCATCAAGAAACTCAACTTCCAACAGCACCGATACTTATTAACCAATAAAAGTCAACATAAAAAACTCAAAAAGGTTCATTATTTACAGAAGCATCAATTTTAACAACCTAACTGGGGAAAAAAATATTGATTTAAAAGAAGAAAACTAATATAAACTGATCTATAACATAATTCAACTGAGAAGTAGGCTGACAAACATCAGAACAGATGAAAAATGATTAACGGCACCAAGATACTTTTTTCTGATTTGGTCTTGTTAAACAATGATTCCAGATTGATGGCATGTCAAATACTCATAAAGAGACATGGGTATGCATGGGCAATGGAGCTTCTTAGTAGCTAAAATGAAGCTGGATACAAATCTTCATAGTTAAAATAACTTGTGTTTATGAAGGAGCTTAGAGACTTCAATTTTCCTAAATTAGAGGATAAGTGAACTCAACAAGAGACAGGACAATGGGGATCTGTTTTTTGTTAAATCAGTCGAGATTTCCAGCTTTGGGGTTGAGGGGTTGGCCGATGTCCAAACTATAAAGCTGTATTTTTGCCATTCTCTAGTCTTTTTGGGGAGAGAGGAACGGAAGCATTTTTGAGGACTGTTAGAGAGGAGTTCGATCAATCATTGACTCTATACAGGGACTTGTGGCTTCATGGGTTCTCATTCTCCTGAGTTCCGTGACATCCCCACATCTGATGCAACTATATGCTGGGACACTATGGCATCATCCTCTCCCTTGTCATTCACAATGCAAAAGAGAGGGGAGCCACCTCTCGAGGGTACCATTAAGCTCAATTTTAATGGGAGTTTGATAAGCACTGCGGGATAGTCAGGCATCGGGGGATTTTTTACGGATTATCTTGGCACTATAAGTTAGATGCTTAGTCAGGTTCAATCGATATTAGGGATGTGATGATGGTGTTGATCTGCGCACTGGTGACAGGCATGAGAGTGGCCAGAGACAAAAAGTTCATGGATATTGTGATTAAGGCTGGTTCTTCTATGGCCATCACTTGGTTTATGTTGGTTCAAACACAGTTTTAACAACTTTTCCACTTAGTCAGAGTTGGGTTAGCATTGGTTAGTGGGTTGAACATCCCATTTTTTCATGTGCTAAAGTTGGCAATATAGCTGTGGATAGTTTTGCTAGAAGAAGAGTTGACAAAGAGGTGTTGTTTTTCAGGGATTCCGCCAATTGATATGACCATTGATTAGAAAGGATCTGATTCGATTACACATTTTATTGTGTGGTTTGGTATTTTGCAGTTCTCTTGTTTGTTGTGTTATTGTTGGCCATGTTTTAGTCTCTTGTACATAGTATCTCTTTCCTGATATATATGTATTTTTTTTTTTTTGCTATTCACCATATATATATATATATATATATATATATGCAGGAGAATGAAGTGGTTTCACTATGTAGCATTTAATCAATTGTATTGTTGTAGCTATTTTCCTTGTACTTTTAGTAAACCTTTGGTGTATCTACTTTTTTACATCCTTTTTCAATCTAATCTAATAAAGTTCTGTTTACATATCAAAAAAAAAAAAAAAAATGAATGTCATAATACCATGGTCTTGAGCCTCCAACAAATACAACTGTGCTCAGTGCCATGCATCTTTGTCCTGCAGCACCAAAACCGGCGGCAACCAGAGCATTCAAAGTAGCATCCATACTTGCATCAGGCATTACAATTGCATGATTTTTGGCTCCCATATTGGACTGAAGACAAAACTCAGTTAACTAGCCAATTTAGGTGGATTTCAACCAATGTACATGTAATAGCGAGGAAAAAAAACAGTTCTCATAAGATAGTCTGCAAGCTTATTGTAAAAGCAACTGAACAAAATTTACCTGAACACGCTTCCCTTTAGCTGACGCCCTTGAATATATGTGCATGCCAGCCTTCAAAAAGATATCAACAAAGTAAGAATATAACTTCTGAAGGTCAGTTCATGCCATACTTCATGCCTATAGATCCATGGGAAGTCAAACAATAAGTTAAGACAACCAGATCAGAACTGAAAAATGGAAAATGCTGAAAACAATCTCTTTTATATTTTCTTCATCTTCCATTTTCTTTTTGTTAATGCTCTATATTTATTAAAAGCGTTGCAAAAGGACATGGAGAATTTGGGCACATTGGAAGAAAGAAGTAGGTCCAGAATTTCATCAACATCACTAGGTTTTCCATCAACTTCCTCTCTTGCTATCCATTGGGTCAATAATCTTGACCCCCCAAGCCCAATATTTGATATTACTTGGTACATTGATGATTTTCTTTGTGTTCAAATTGCATGGTGTTGCTTTTAACATATTTATCAAAGAAATATCCATCTACAACTAAGATTATGCCTGAATCACTTGAAAGATACAAAAAGTAGTGATTAACAGTGTTAATGTACCACCATGTGTACATATGGACCAATTAGTTAATAAAATGAAATCCAAAGTGTGGGTATGAGGCTAGTCCAGAAATATAAGCATTATAAAGGACTAGATAAGAAGCGACAGTCGAAGGATTAACTTACTGTATTGGAACCAACAAATGAAATAGCTTTGACATCTTCATCATCACAAATATTATTAACAACATCCTGCCAGATAGAAATGAAATGTGTTCTCTTTCAAATATAGAACATTAAAATACATGGAACACAATGAAATAGCTTTGATAACTTCACCATCAGAAGTATTGTCAACAATATCCTGCCCACATAGAAATGTAACATGGTCTTTTTTGGATATTGAACTTCAAAAAACATGGAAACATCCAACAGAAACAGATAAAAGGGTTGAAAAATTGCACATGCTTCTCATGTTTGCAGTCAATAATTAACGATAAACGTTCATAAATGCGTTCGCAGTCAATAACTAATGAAATGATAAAGAAAAAGTGCTGTACAAAAAGTAATAACTGTAACTATAATTGATGGTTTTTTGTCTCTTAAGACATGATTGAAGCCTTAACACCCCCCTCCCCCCCCTACAGTTTATAATTTTATTATGCCTTTAAAGAAGAAAGGAAAGACGAAGCAGAAGAAAGGGGAGAAAGAAGAAGAAGAGAAAAAACCCGTACCCTCTTGTCTCTGAATAACAAAAAGGAACAAAGAAAAGGAGAGAAAGAGAAAGAGAAAAAAAAACCAGTACCCTTCCCTCCAAGAGAAGAAAAAACCTCCCTTCCCCCCTTCCCCAAAAAATAAATAATAAAAATTTTGAATAGGGATTATCTGTTGGTAGACTGGTTGGTATTTTAACTTTCCTTTTATTACGTACGACATGGCCTAAATACCAGACTGGTCCCAGTATGGATCAGTATTGACCAATCCGTGATACTACAGCCGTATCATATATCAGAAAGTATTTTTATTGAAATTTAAGGAACTATGGAAATAAAAGTAGAATAATCTAGAAGAAAATTAGATTACATCACTTAAGAGTAATTCATATTTATATGATATTAATACTATATTAATAGTTAGGGTTTTAAAATTAATTTAGTAATATTTGTGCAAATATTAACTTGGCGATATAAGTACAAGAACAAACAACAATGACAACAACAAAATGCCTTATGCCAACTAGTTGAGATCGGTTACATGAATTCGCAATTGGTCCAAAACCTTATCTAGTGATAAGAAACTTAATATATTTCTCAGTTTCATAAATGTGGTTGTTCATGGGTTGTATTTTGCCACAATTAAGCAGCATGTACAGAAACAGTATCAAGGACACTTGACACGACTGGTATGGTACTTAAAAGCAATGTTTTAAATTTCACCGGCATGCCGGTGAAATGTCACCATTTTCAGGTTTGGCGACATGGCGATATTTCCCCATTTCGGCGACTTCTGGGCGAAATTTCGCCAGGCCCCCCTTGGCGAAATCGAAATTTAAAACCTTGCTTAAAAGGACCTATTAGTAGTAAAGGAGATGGTACTAAAGCATTAGATGGAGGTTGTGGTGAAGAACCCCTTCATGGAACTCAATGTAGGATGGGTGTAACTGGTGTCAAAATCAAGGTGGTGAAATAACTCGATGTAAGATGTGATATTAGGTCAGGACATATAACTGTGAGCCATGCCATATGTAAGTTAGAAAAGCAATGAGAGAACATCTCCAAGCCAGACCGTGCCTACACAAATTTGAGTTTCCATATTTACTGATTATTACTTGAGGCTATGGACTACTTTATAAGTCCATAGGCAGAATATTGCACTCTGACTATCATATTAGTATTGGATCTTAAGAAATAAAATATGCACGTTATTTTGAACTTAAATGCATAGCATATGTATGAAAGCACACTTTTCCATGCAATTTGAATTATTTGTGTGCAAACAAGTTTGATTTTAGATTCCTGATTTTATTGAAACTTTCCCACTTCATCCCAAATTTCCCCAATTTTTTTCCCCCAAAACTTCACAGTTTTTATGTCAAATTGAAATTTCTAACAATTCTTTTAGAGGTGTGAAATTTCCGGCAAAGTTGAAATTTAAAAACCATTATGCCAAATTTTGCTCCATGTGTTTACAATGATCAAATTATGAGAACCAATCGAGTGAATAAGATCTCAGAAACAATTAGTCAAGCTCAAGCTTACATGGGTTCCGTGAACAATATTTAAGACACCATTAGGCAAACCAGCTTCCATTGCTAATGAAGCAAGCATCATCGAAGCCCCTGTAAAAGCACCATCATAACAAATCACTTCATGTATTTTAGATAGTTGGAAAAAAAAAATTCAGATGAGTGCAATATCTAGATTTAAGCAGTAAGAAAAAAAATATTAGCGTGTCCAATCAAATGCGAGATTGACACCAAATTATAATCATATAGCCAAGTGAACATGCTATCATCTGAAATGCACTATAAACAGGGGCGGAGGGGGGACATGCCACCCCCCAAAATTTTTGAAACTCATGTCCATGTCTGCCACTCCACCTACGAGGGGGGGAGGGGCACTACATGTTGGCCCCCCAAAAATACTCATCGTTTATAAGGTTTTAATAATTGTTATTTTGAATATATATATTTTCTAAAATTACAATTTTATACCTAAATAAGTTCTCAAAGCATCATATAAACAGTATACAATTAGGTACAATAGAAATAGAATCATTTGACCCATGTGATTTCAAGGGCTGGGGTTCTCTACAACAGGAACTATCACGATAATAATCTATACCAATGAGCATATGATCCAACGGTGATGAAAGGGATAAATCAACAGAACATTCTAGCTTGCTCCGATAGCATAAAAGTCTGTAGATCACTTGGTTAACCTGCTCTATCACAAGCAAGTCGTCGCACATTTCATACTGAACTAACCACCCAACTAATTTACTGTATCACATTTTAAAAGACTGCCTAAATTCACATCAATGCGCAAGTGCCTACAGGTTTTGCAATTCATCTTAAAAGGAAAAAGAAAATAAAAAAGAGTTGCCTACAGGTTCTATAGTGGCTTCATCCAGCACCATCGAAGATTGAAGAAGTAACATAGGCCCGGTGATAGGAACAAGTCTACTACTTTAAACTAAAATAGATAAAAGCCATTTTTTCCTTAGACTCCATCAAATCATAAACAAATCCAACTAAATAGAGCATGAACATAATGATAGGCGGAGGGAAAGTAAAGTTACCTGGATCTTTCTCTGAAGGCTTTAGAACATAAGTATTTCCACATGTGACAGCAATCGGAAACATCTGTAAAATCATAATTGTGGTATTGAGAACAAAATTTCTTTCTTACTATTTATTCCTCTGTTTTCAGAAAGGTTTTATTGGCTGAAACTGATATGAATGAGTCAGATCGGTTTTGAGGGTGGACGATACGAACCTATTTGTACAGGTATCGGCCAATAACCAATATTAGCCGTTATGTGCCGAATCATATCGGTTTTGGAAGGGGCCAATTCCTGATCTGAAACTGATGCCTTAAACCTTATTTTTTAGGGTATGGACGACAGAAGCTTCTTGAGTACCATAAACACCACAGCATGTGCTGTGTGTTTGTGCGCATTTGATGGTGTTTTTCCGACAAAGACAAAGTTCTATAGCACCCACATGCTAAAAAGCACTAGTGGTTACACTCTAGTAAACTGTCTAAGCTCCAGCCCAATGAGGAATTTAATTTCTCCCCAATATGTCATAAGAATTGATTGCTACTACAAACAATCCAAAATTGCCCTTCCGACTTTATTTATCTTTAAGAGAAGAAAATAAATATGAGAAAAAAAAAATTGATAGAATTGCTAACATACCCATAAGGGAATCATAGCTGGAAAGTTAAAGGGGCATATCCCAGCACAAACACCAAGTGGTTCTCTAAAGCTGTATGTATCAATTCCATTTGACACATTGGGAACAAACTCCCCCATTTGCAGAGTTGCCATTCCACAAGCATGTTCCACCACCTCTACAAGAGCAAACCCATGAATTAACATAGCTCAACCATCAGCAATTCATCTCAAGCTCCAGCCGGCCATATTAATGATTGAACATAATAATCGAGCTAACCTAATCCACGGAACACATCACCATGGGCATCCTTCAATGTCTTCCCTTGTTCAACAGTAATATTCATGGCGAGTTTATCCTGGAAAGTAGTTTATGAATTCAAATACGTGAATAATCCAAAGTTCAAACAAACATAAAAGAACTATGTTCTTACGATGTCTCTTCGAATGAGCTCTTGTAGCTTGAACATGATGCGCTGACGAGTAGTTATAGGTGTAGTTTTCCATGAAGGAAAAGCCTCTTTTGCCGCATGTACTGCTGCTTTAAACTCATCAGTGGTGGTTAAAGGCACCTTAGAAACAACATCTTGCGTTGCCTATTGCATTAAACAAACAGAATTTTACACCACCCCCCCAAAAAAATGGTCGAAAATATCTTAATAAGTTGCCAAAAACAAAGAAACTAGTACATAAAAGTTTCGATATTTTCAGGTCTTACAGGATTTACAACATGGATGGTCGAACTTGCTTGCGAATTCACAAATTTCCCTCCAATAAGATTCGGAAGCGTCGTCTATGATTCAATGAGAAATATACAATCAGTTTATTGAGAGATCGAAGAACAGCTGAAACAATATAACAATTCACAAATTTCCCTCCAATAAGATTCGGAATCGTCATCTACGATTCAATGAGAAATATACAATCAATTTATTGAGAGATCGATGAACAACAGAAACAATATAACACACACACACACATACAGAGCCTGTGAAACCAAATTGAACGAGGACAAAATCCTAACAGATCATATATTTTTGCTTCTACATGCAAGCTTACCGGGGAGTCGCCATGGACCTGAAATGCCTCCGTGGCCGTCGAAAGATACGAATTTCCGAGAACAAAAATCTGAGGTCTCCATGACTTGAAGCTTTTCGCTGCAACACAAAGAAATTCTTCCTTACTGATCTCGCGAAACAAGTAAACCGTTATACTACAAGATTGATTTGCAGCGATCCTTTTAGGGTTTCATTTCGCGAATCAAAATTCGAGATTTGCTTGATCGCTGAATCCATCACTTACCTCGTCCAAACGACAACCGAATCATTTCTTACTGTTCTTCTTTCAGTACACTCCGATCAGTCGCCTATCTTCAGGTCTCGCTCTAATAATTAACTGTTTATTTATTATTATTATTTTTTTTAAAGTCCCAACTTATATACCCTTCGGGGCGAAAATCAGCTGGGGGTTATCCTGTGATCTACCCTGTGGAGTGGTTTGTGATTGGATGAAAAAACAAGCAGTTGAGTTATTTGTAAACCAATCATAGCCCACCCCACAGCGAGGACTACTTACTCTTCGAGTCTTTTGTCTTTACCACTATCCCAAGTGGAACTTCTCAATTTTCCTAATTTATGTTTATCCAGGTCACGTATCCACTGGCTTGTCCGGATGTATCTCACCCGTCCAGACATTTAGAAGATTTGTTAAAATTTGTACGGTGGCGTATATTTGTGCATGTCTGTAGACGCGTGATATGTATAGATGTACGTTAGGGGGTGTTACTTGGATTAATTAAATCTAAAATCGAATCAATTTAAACTGATTTTGGTTTAATTTAGGTTGAAATTTTACATAATTAGTTTGGTTTTGATTTTGAAATTGTTAACCAGATAGATCGGTTTGGTTTTGGGTTGAAGTCTCAGTTAAACTAAACCGAATTGAAACCTGAACTATAGTGTATATAGTTCTAAATAGAACCGAACCGATTTAGATCGTATTATAGTCTATTATATGTATTATATATTATACGAGTGTGGATCCTCTGTAATGAACACGCTTGTGACATCCTCGAGGGGCAAAATGGTATTTTTGCCCCACCTGATATGAATACCATTTCCCCCCCCTCCCCTCCGGACTCTCTCATCACATGCCCATCACAAGACGTGTTCATTATAAAGGATCCGTCTATATAATACATGATATATGATATATACGATAAATTTTAAATTATATATGATATATAAAACATAATATTATATATATATATATATATATATATATATATATAAAATGTAATTCTAATAAATATTGTATTAAACTGACCTAATCTAACCCAAACCAAACCGAAACTATAATTTGTGATGGGTTGGTTTGGATTTGGAGTTTTCCATTTCAGTTCGATTCCGTTTTCGGGTTGAGAAGTTCGATTCGGTCTTAAGTTAATCTTCATCAATATTGATTTAAACTGAACCGAGTTGCACCCCTAACGCACATTGCAATTGATACTGCAACTATCTCGCTCCAGACGATGTGAGGCCCCTGGTTGGGGCCAAGTGAGCCTGCAAGAATTGCGCTAGCCGCATACAGCAATAGTACCAAAAACCAAACCGGATGTTGAACCGGAAAGGTCATTATGTGAGGTTTTCTCTAGTTAACCGTCCGTTAAACTCCTTGGTTAGCACATTTGTATAATGTATGTGTATAGTTATAAATAATAAATAAATACCTAAGAACATTAAACAAAAATTCAAACTTTACGTCTTTAAAATCTCATGTTGCCATGATTGTTGCATACCAGGAAGAAGATACATGGACATATGTAGGGGTGCAACTCGGTTTGGTTTGGTTCGGGTTGACATCGACCCAAGACCAAACCGAGATTGGTGAAGGTTAACCCAAAACCAAACCAAACCAAATTGAGAACCAAGCTTCCTAACCCAAAAACCGAGCTGAATTGAAATGAAAAACTCTAAACCCAATCAACCCAACCCAAATTGCAGTTTCGGTTCGGTTTAAGTCGGGTTATGTCGAGTTAATACAATGTTTTTAACATTACATATAAAAACATTGTATTAACCGAGTTCGGTCTCTGGTTCAAATTAGAATTATATATACTAGAATTTGGTTTTCAGTTCAGTTTAGTTTAACCGAGGCTTCAACCTAAAACCAAACTTATCAAATTCGATTTTATAATTTCAAAACCAAAACCAAACCAAATATTTAGAAATCCAAACCAAACTGAATAAAAGTCGGTTTGGGTCGATTGGATTTCGGGTTTAACCAACCCAAGTTGCACCCCTAGACATGTGTGGAAGGTTAATCTGTTCCATCCTTTTCATCTAAGATTGAACCTAGATAGAGAGCGTCTGTGATTTGATTTTCTTTTGCGATGTTTCTGGTGGCATGCACGTGACTCTCCTTCATAAAACTGGCAACCGATTGTTCCAGTTAAGGTGAGTTAAAGTTCAGGATTTTTAGATTGGTAGGTTACGGGTTTCAAGGGCAACGACTTGCGTTCCTGAACCCATGTTATAAGAGTAGGAGGACTTGAGGTTAATGTCTCTTATAATGATGGTGTTGTTATGTGGAAACTGATGCTACCAAGGTATTCGGAAAGTATTGATGATTAATCATCGACTCCGCTGGTCAAGTTCAGCAGTGAGGTCATCGGGTTAAAGGGGCAAAGCCGCCATCCGAAGGAGGAGGTCAGGTCACCGACTTTTCTAGGACCGCAGGGTATAATAGTAATTTCATTTATTGTTATATTTCGTCCTAACTACATGGTATTTTATCATTTTTTTTTTTTTTTTGTGGCTGCTCTTTGTAACATTTTTTCTATGCTGTGAAGAATAGTAGAACCTAATATGTATCCATAGACGTAGGCACTATTTGCCGAATCGTGTAAATTTGTGCGTTTGATTTCTTCTTCATCTTGTTTATTTTTTTCTTAACAAATGCCCACATTCAAAGGTCTCTCACTGCATTTTCTATTTTGTTGCATTTGAGTGCTGCGAGCAACTTGGACTCAATTCTTTCTCACACCTTAACACAAAAACCAAGAGAAAAAGAGCATTGAAAAAAAATTGAACAAGAAGAGCACTGGAATCACATTTCGTCTGTGCAGATTAACAAGAGATGAATGGGAAATAAATATTAAGATGTTGGCATAGCCAGGGATACTACTTGGGCAGCCGTATCCTTCCATTTTTGGGTTACAGATTTGATCTGTGTGTAGAACTGCACTCCTGCCTTGCCTACAATCCACAAAATTTTCCAAATTTGCAACTTTAGTATAAGAAGATCGAATCGCAGCAGTTCTATCTGGTGCAACAGCTTAAAACGAGAATCCGAAACCACTTGAAACTAGAGTATTGCTTACCATAAAAATTGAGATCTCCTGCAAAAGATGCCTCTGCTCCGGTAAACGAGAAAAACGGCAATGGTACCGGAATAGGGATGTTGATACCAATCTGAGACAAATCCGTATGAAGTAAGAGATTGATATGCAAAGATATAGTTTTTGAACATAAACAGGCAAAATACTTATCCTGGATCAAACTACTATTGGTTTCATGTTTTCTGAAAAGATCCCACCTACCTAAGGGTGTCTCAGCTCGGGAGTTGAGCCTGAGCCCGAAAAAAAGATCATTATCTTAACGAGCTTGAGCCAAGCTTGGGCTCAAGGTTTAAAGTCTCAGGTTCGAGGAGTAGACCGGTCCCGGCCGATCCCAATCCGGACTGACGATACTGGCCGAAACTGGCCGGTCCAGATCTGGTACAAAAATGGATCGCCTAGTGTTATTATTATTATTTTTTTGAAAAAATGGATCAGCCAGACCAGTGGTAGCAGTCAGACCGAACAATTTATAAACTAAAAAACAAATAAAAAAAATTGGACCGGTTGGATCGGTTGTACCGCCCGGTCCGTACCGGTATCACTTGGACCTGTCTGATCCAAAGCCTCACGATACAACTATTGTATCGTAGCTTGGGACCGGACTGGTCCTAGCCGATCCCGATACGGACCGGGCAGTACGGACCGGTTCGGTCCGATCCTTGAAACCTTGCTTGGGTAGGCTATGCTCGGTTAAAGCTCGGCTTGGTTTGTATATGAGATTTTATATATCCATATTCCTATATCTTATATTATGTATTAATATTAAACACTATGTTAATATATTTATATTGTATATAACAATAATCATCAACTATAATATTAATGCATTTGTACTAATCTAAGCTTCTTTTGCAAGCTGAGCCTTTTACGAGCCAAGCTTTTGTGAGCCGAGCCTGAGCCCAAATTTTTTTATTGAGTCTGAGCCGAGCCTAAGCCTTGCTCAAGGTTTACGAGCCCGAGCCGAGCTTTGCCCAGCTCGGCTCTGCTCGTTTACAGCCCTATGCCTACCTGACCAGCCTCGATCTCATTCTGGAATTTCCTCGCAGCAGCACCAGAGTTGGTAAATATTGATGCTCCATTACCACATCTGCAATAACAGGATTACAGGAATTTAAAACAAAGATTTATTTTGAGACGTCCTGATCTACAGGGGATGAAGAAGAAGAGATGAACTCAAGGAGGAAGTACTTGTTTCTGTTAACAATGTCTATGGCCTCTTCTAGGCTGTCAGCCTGTATTTAATTAAGCAACAAAAGAAGATATGTTAGCGACTATGGTTTATGTGGTAGAGAACTTAATAAGAGCGAGAAACAAGGCCAGTGATATTAGGTAAACCTGCATGCAAAGGAGAACTGGGCCAAAGACTTCCTCCTGCTCAACACAAGATAAAGAGTCATCAAGTTTAGGCCAAGTACATGATTGAACTGTAAGAAAGATTACCATCGCCTATGCAGAACAGAGCAATTCATAACTGCTTATAGAGTTCTTATCGAAAAAATAATAAAAAAAAATTAAAAAAAAAAAACTTATAGACTACCGCTTATAGAGTTCTCGTTGAAAAACAAAAATGCTTATAGATTACTTTAAATCAAAATCCATTCGAGCTGTTTATATTTCACACAAAAAAAGAGCTAAAATAAAATATGGGGATGTAAAATATTTATAACCTCTTAGGATTACATTTATGCTCCTATTACTTTAGGCAATTGCCCAGCCTAAAATCACATGTAAACACACATCCACTCCCCCAAGTGATCGCTTGAACAATGATGTGTACACCTAGTTCAAAATTTCCTAGGCACCTCATGCTTACATAATTACTTAGGTACTTTTCCATTACTTGCCTACACTGTCCACTCATTCCATGAAACATTAAAGGATTGGAAATGCCATAAAATTTACCTTATAACACTCCATGTAACTTGTCACATCAGATAAGATAGTGGGACCAATAAAGTTGCCATTCTCATATCCTGGGACCTATTTGTCATTCAAAAGATTGCCAATTTTAGATCCTATCAAGAAGGCAGTGCAAGAACACACCAGTACCATGAATTCTTTTAGAAACAAATACTGAAAGCACCATAAAATTTGTTTTCTGAAGGATAAAAATTCAGAATTTCCTCAATGTAACTGTTGTAACTAAGTAGATCATATCAATAACATTTGAACTTGCTTATCAATATAACCAAATCAAGGACACACCGAGATAATGATTTCATCTCAAATACATGAATACCTGCAGGGAATTGCATGTACATGAATCTGAGTGAAATAATCACTACTATTAGGTAGCAAAGAAAAGTTGGATATATTTATTTTCGCACAAAAGTCATTTTAATTTAATTTATTTATTTACTTTAAAAGGTTTAGATATAGATTCTTTTAGAAAAATGTTAATAGAAATTACATGAAATTTATAAACCATTGCATTATAATAAATATTAGAAAATTCACCCTTTAGACATTAACTTGGTGTTGTGGAAAGAGCAAAATAGTAGAATTTTGAATGATGGTGAGAGTAGTGCCTTGATGTAATGAGATGGGTAGCATGGCTCCTCTTCTAGTGGGTTCTTTCTTGTTCAAATTTTCAGGGTGTAACCTAAGTCACCAGAACGCCGAGCGGGTGTGGAGCGAGAGCGCCAAATTTCAAAATACCTATGGCCCATAGCGCCTACAGAGCATTTGTATATATACTATATATACTGTATATACAAACTATAGTTAATATATATATATATATATAATTTTAATAATAAAGATATTAGTTTTTATTTACTCCTTGATACCATAAAAAAAAAGAGAGAGAGTTAGAGAGAGAGGATCTATGATATTTACCAAAAAAAACAAAGAGAGGGTCTATGATATTAATTTAATTATTTATTATTAGACGTGAGAAGGTAAAATAAGGGTGGAGGGTATATCTTTTAATTAAAAACGTTTCTTTTTTTCTGGGGAAATAAAAATATAACGGCTGTACTTAACACTTTTTATTTTTTTTGGTAACAGCTGCACTTGCATGTTTAACAAGAGATATAACTGTTTTCTAGACAAAGTCAAGTAGACAACTGTATTCTATTACGCAAGAGACGTTTCATGCGTTACTTCATGCATTTTTTTTTTTTACTTTTTTAATAGGATTCGTGGATTTCAAAAAGCAATCCACGTTTTAAGATTTTTAAATCAGCGGATTAGTGCCGCATCGGCAGTCAAAACGCAGATTCACGTTTTGAGCGCTGATGCGGCACCCCACCCAAACGAATCATGTGACCTAGGGTGTAACTTACTCCTTTTTTGTGGATTGGTCTAATTTATTTTGTTAGTTCCTGTACAGTTCAGCCTTGGCTTGTCTATTTGCTTACCTTGATCTATGCACTTTGTGTACCTGGGGTTTGTCCCTTTTACTTACTATAATCATATCTTTACTGATAAAAAAAGATTATTTACTAATTTCCTACAATGCGCATACATGTGCAATGCGTGCGCGTGGGTCTCACTAATCAGTGGCTATACCTGTAGAAATTATCAATGCAAAATAATAATAATAATAATAATAATAATAACACTGAAATTTCTGTCATTTCCATTTCATTTCTTTTTACTAAAGTTCAAATATTATTTCGTCACAAAACGTCTATAGCAAATTTTATAGAACAAAAATTACTAAAATGTTTTCAACTAGTGTAATTGGCCATCATTTTACCCCCAAGCTTCTATAAATAAGAGGGTAAAAAATGTTATAAGATTGTTCAAGGTGAGATTTTGAAATTAAAAATGCTTTTTTTTTTTGGAAGGTAAACTTCAGTATCTTGGGTAGGTATGTGATTAGGCATAATTGAAGGAATATTTGGTAGTTATAAGCTTAGGCAAGGAAAATTTTGCAATCAAATACCAGCTTCTATAAGACTAACAATGTGCAGTATAAAAAAGGAACTACATCAGCACAAGCATTATCTTACTTAACAAAGGATAAGAAAATCCTCAATACCATCCAAATATCAAACACAATTTTGTACCAACAGATATAAACATCAGATTAGGAGATATATTCACACATACCACAATATTTCTCCCATCAAGCACAAGTCTTGCACCACTCTCAATGCCGCTTTGGATCAATCCACAAATCTGCTCCTTTGCCTGTGAATAATAAGAGAATGTAGGAACATAAATCAAGCTACATGGGCACATAAACAAGGATTATGAATTGATTTAAGACTTGCTGGACTGCTCATACACCCAACAATACTGAGTGCACTATTCTAACCTAGGTGGCCGTAGCTGCCAACTATTAGCCGGGATGGTGGATAAGCATGAGGGTGGGCTTTTGAGCCTAGGTGGGGACCCTACCACCCAGGCTGGCTAGCATCTTCTTGTACTTAACCTAAATACATCACAAAAGGCCATGGATTTTTTCAAAATGCAAATTCAAAATATCAATAAAACTTCCAATATTGATGCTTTTCTTCAATTTTAGAGTCTAGATTAACCGTAAAATATTCTGAGTTTTGTATGCACCTCTTTGCTGATCACAGGACCAAGGTCCGCATCAGGCTCTGTCCCTGCATTTACTTTCAGTGCTTTGGCACCCTCTATAAGCGCAGCTTCCCTAGAAAAGGTTATGACAGATAACTATTATACTGAATAAATTTGTCCATTGAGAAACTGAACTTCCAAGTAACCCACATTAATTATTGATCAATGGAAGTCGCTCTCAAATAAACGGAGAGAAGAATTTATAGTTTACACAAGCATCAATTTTAACAACCTACCTGCTGAAAAAAATATAGATGTAAAAGAAGAAAATTAATATAAACTGATTTATAATATAATTTAATGAAGAACTAGGCCTTCAAACATCACAACAGCTGTAAAAATGATTAACAGCAGAAAGATGCTAGCTGATATAGTCTTGTTAAACAGGAGTTGCAGCTTGGTGAGATGTCAAGTACTTCATAAAGAGATATGGGTATGTGTGGGCAAATGAAGCTTATTAGCGGCTACAATAAAGTAGGAAAAAAATATTCAAGGTGAATAAAATTTGTAATTAAAAATATTTATAGATTTCAATCTTCAAAAAGCACACTCAACAAAGGGCATACAAAAAAGATTATTAAAACTAATTAGGTGAATGATCATGATACCATGGTCTTGAGCCTCCAACAAAAACAGCTGTGCTCAGTGCCATGCATCGTTGTCCTGCAGCACCAAAACCAGCCGCAACCAGAGCATTCAAAGTAGCATCTATGCTTGCATCAGGCATTACAATTGCATGATTTTTGGCCCCCATACTGGACTGAAGACAAAATTCAGTCAGCTAGCCTATGTGGATTCCAACCAAAGTGAATGTAATAGAAAAAATATTTCTCATAAGATGGTCTGCAAGCTTGTCATTAAAGCAAATGATAGAAAAAGTATTTCTCATAAGATAGTCTGCACGCTTGTCGTTAAAGCAAACAAACAAAATTTACCTGAACACGCTTCCCTTTAGCTGACGCCCTTGCATATATATGCATGCCAGCCTTCAAAACGATATTAACAAAGTAAGAATGTAACTTTTAAAGGTCAGTTGATGCCATACTTTACGCCTATAGATCCATGAGAAGTCAGATAAAAAATTAAGACAAGCAGAGCAGAACTGAACAATGGAAAAAGCTGAAAACAAGTATTTTTTTTTTTCATCTTTCATTTTCTTTTTTCTTTTTTTGTTCCCTATATTTACTAAGAGTGTTGCAGAAGGACATCGGGAGTTTGGGCACATTGGAAGGAAAAAAATAGGTACAGAAATTTCAACAAGATCACTATGTTTTACAACTTCCTCTTCTGCCACCTATTGGGTCAATGATCTTGACCCCCGTGTCCAATATTTGACATGACTCGGTAGATCGATGATTATTTTTGGACTCAGATTGTATGTGTTGCTTTTTTAACATATTTATCAAAGAAATATTCACATACAATTAAAATTGTATTTGAATCACTTGCAAAATGGTTGTTTAAGGAATTACTTCAAATGACCATGTATACAAATGGATATATTATAGTTATTAACCTTAAATCTAATTTGTGGCATGAGACAAGTATGGTTCAGAATTAGGGGTGGCAATGGACCGGGCTTACACTCTATTATAACATTATTTATGTTGGCCTGAGCCCGGCCCAGCCCGGCCTTTGGGCTCAAAGGTGTAAGCCCGAGCCCGAGCCTGATGTATTTAAAATACTTCAAGCCCAAGCCCAAGCCCTGTTCAGCCCGACCCTATGTATTATTTTTTAAACTAAAAAACTCTAAATGTGCTACTATTAGTATTCGAACTTGGGTCTCCAGGAAGAAAATTTGAGCATTTGACCACTAAACTAACGCCATAAGACAGTGAAAGAATTAAGTAAAAAATTATATATTAATTATTAATATCGGACCGGGCTGGGCTAATTTAACATAAACCCGAGCCCGGCCCAAAAACTGACCGGGCCTTAAATTCCAGCCCAGCTCGGCCCTACGGGCCACTTACCCTTGCCCAAGCCCGCCCAATCATAGGGAAGGGCTGATCGGGCCGGGCAGGTCACCCGGCCCGTTGCCACCCCTATTCAGAATATAAAGAAATAAAGGAATTAGCACAAAGCGAAAGTTGAAGGATTAGCTTACTGTATTTGAACCAACAAATGAAATGGCTTTGATGTCATCATCATCACAAATATTATCAACAATGTCCTGCCACATAGATATATAAAGTAATCTGTTCAGGATATGGAACATTAGCATGGATGGAAACATCTAACCAAAGCAGGTAAATGTGCTTGCAGTAACAAAAAAAATAAAAATGAAATGATATCCATTATCCAGAACAGTTGGAGAAAAATGTGCTGTCTACAAGGCTACTTTGTGACAAAAAAGAGGAAGCTGCATTGGTGAAAAATCATATAAGAAAACAATTTATTACATACGTATAATAGGTCAATAAGATATGCCCACAGTATTTTAAATTTTTGTGATATTTCATGCAAACATATTACTTTTGGGGGACTGAAAGAAACTATAGCATTCACTTTACAAACTTCCTTTTGAAATATTGAAGCATTTGAAAAACAACATAACATTTTTTAAACAGTCATGTACTTATAAAAATTCAGATGTGCGTAGGAAACGTTACATCCGAAATTTTGGAAATTCTTCCCTGTTTAAACCATAGATGATAAAAATGCATAGAAAAAAAAAATTACTAAGTAGTGACTCAGGGAGATCTAACGAGACCAATTCAGTCAGATGCAAGTGTTATGTGCTTTAAGACCTGAGGAAGTTGTCTTTCGGGTCTGATTTCACCATTTTTTGAAAACTCGATTCAGGGTATGTTCTGTTTCCTTTTTTAGCTTATACACCATTTATTCTTGTAGATTAAGCACAGAGTGGAATGCCCATCAACTCATCTATTTGAAACATCCATAAATTTCATCAAGAAATTTATATATTCACAAGAGATGAAAAAATGGAAAATTGGGTAAGCCTTATTCTTTTGAATTTAAATCCCTAATACTTATGTTATAGCATGAAGTATTGATAACAATGATGGCCACTCTTAGATTAACCAGATACCTTTTTGATTCAAATATTATATAAGTTATTTTACTAAAAAGATAATTAATAAGACAAATTGTTATCAAAAGAAAATGGTAGATACACGCAATTAATAGGGCGTTGCATATTTCTATCATAAAATACTGATTATGTTAGTGAGCATTTTATAAAAAATATTAACCATAATGATATTAAAACAATATTATTAAATTAAAATTTGAAATAGTGTTGTTTATTAAAATATAAAACATACAGAAATAAAAATATATTAGTCGAGAAGTATTTGTAAGCAATTCGAAATACATAATTTAAAATAGTACATATTCATATTAATTTATAATTATATTACTACAATGGCGATTGGCGAACATGGAGTGGGTTTGTGGAAGGTCATTTTTGGTGTCTTTGGATTGTTTGAAAAGGGATTTCATTTGAGATGGGGATTGAGCCAAAGTGAGATTTTGGCTGGATAAGTTGTGTGAGGATTTGCCTCCATGTATCCAGATCTCTTCATGGTAACCACTAGCCAAGAGATCTGGATAAAAATTACCAAGGTTCTTAGAGCACCCCTATTATGGTAGCCACTAGCCAAGATGCCCTGGCCTGTTGACAGATATAATAGGGGGTGCTCTAAGAACCTTAGTAATTTTTAATTTCTTCTTCTTATTATTTTTTTATTTTTTGTGTGTGTGAGAAAAGCAACACGTATGTATTAAGATTAGAGAAGAGTACATAAACAGATCTCAAGAAGAGATTGGAAAAGGAAAGTTTAAATACAAGCTACAATAACCAACAACAATAAAAGTAAACAAGGAACATTTCCTAACATTATTCCTCCCAAGCCCTCACCATGTCCACAGTGGGGATTCCAAAAAATAAGACATCCCTCCCCGCTCCTCCCTTGGTAATGAGTCTGCAGACCCCACCTCAATATTAGTGAACCCTCCATCTCTAGCCACATATAAGTAAGCTAGAAGAACATGAAGTTGTGTCCTTACTGCATGCCTCTCCCCAATCAACCTAAAAAATACAAGTAAAATGTCACTTGTAACGTCCCTAAAAACTCCAATCTTGGACTACCCATCAACTTCCCATCAAAGTTAAGCTTTACAGACCCAACCCTAGACGGCTAGGCCTGTCAATAGTTGGATCATGATCTGAATTCGATCCAAAAACTCCGGTTCGGTATACGATTTCTGATCCAAAATCTGATTAAAAACGATGAGATCCAAATTCTAATTGGATCAAATTCAGCTATACCCCTATCAGATCCGATTAAATAATATTATATACAAGTATTACATTATATATTTTATTAAAAATAAAGATTAATTAAATCCAAAGATAATCATTGACTAACAGAAAGCTATTAAGATAAGTAATCTTTCAATTTAAATATAAAATAAAACTAGCTATTAACCTAAAGACTATTAAACAAGTTAAATATAAGTACTTACAGTCAGAAAATATCAAAGGCTAAACAGCTAATTCCTTATGCTTTTTTCAGTTCTAAGCCTAATCATATTGTATGATTTCTAGAATTAATTCCTTATGTTTTTTCAGAATTAATTCCAGGTAAATTTACTATCATTTATGGCGACTTGTGACAATCATTAACCGGATTGGATAGGATTTGGATATCTGATTTTTTGTTCGAACTTGAATTCGAATCATTCGGATTCCGATACTCAAATTTTGTTACCGGGTCGAATTTGGATATAGCAGAATTCGATCCGGACCCATTGACAGGCCTATAGACGGCCTCCACTCCACTTGACAAATAATCAAGGACAGGGATGAAGAACCCAAAGAAGTCCAACATCTAATCACGTCCTTCTGAACTTGGGGTAAACCTCAACCCATGAAACAACTAAAACCATGATGGAGCTGATGACTGAATTTTAGCCACACATAATAACCTTGGTTTTTGTAGATCTCTCTTTCAATGAGAATGGGAGTCGGTTTCTTCTCTGCTCCTTTTGCTTAATGCTTATTACTTTAAGGAGGAGGCAGATATCAAAAGATGGATCTGGGACAAGAAAAAGGTCTAATAGATCTTCATTCATCTCCTTAAGCTAGGTTGTGCCTTGGAACAATCCGATGAAGGTAATTTGGAACTCATTTTCTAAATGAAGGTTGCATTTTTTGTGTGGGCAGCGGCCTTGGACAAAATGCTTACCTTAGATCACCTTATCAGTAGGAGTTGGGAGATGACCAATAGATTTGCTTATGCGGGTTGGATGCAAAATCACACTTTTTCATTCATTGTATCATAGCTTTTAAATTGTGGTATTTCTTCCTCGACAAGTTTGGGTTGAGGTAGGCTATACCTTCGAGACTTTGGAACTTTTGTATTGCCGGATATGGAGGAAAGACTACAATAGCAAAGCTTTGCTGTGGAAAATGTGCCCGACGGCTATTTGCTAGACTTCCTGGAAGCAGAGGAATAGAAAGACTTGTGATGGGGAGGAAAGCAACCCCACGACTATTATTTCCCGGTTGACATCTCATTTATATCATTGGGCCTCCATCGTAATGGAATTTCTAATACATCCTATTTTTTACATGATTGGGATTCCTTATGGGTTACTTAAGTCTAGATATTTACTGATTTATTTGTTTGTATGTATTTTGTTGGGTTCGACAGCCATCGTGTACATAGGCTGTCCTTAAGATCTTTACTGTAATTTGACTGCTGCCTTTTCATTTCTTTTCGCATACACACAAACACAAAATACACACTTTTATCAATACACACACACACACGCTGAATAATAGTTGAGGTTATAAAATCAATTAATTTAGTAACATCATTTCAAATATTAGCTTAGTTATACAAGTAGTATATTAAGTAGTTTCTTAAATGGTTATATAGATTGAGAAAATGTTGAGGACACTTGACATCAAGTAATAACATGGCCCTTAAAAGGATCTATAGGTACTAGGGAGTGGCATCAAATGGAGGTCATGCTGAAGAACTCGTTCAGGGAACTCAATGTAGGATGCATGTAACTGGTGTGGGAATCAAGGTGGTGAGATAGCTTGATTGAAGTAAGATGTGATTTAGGATAACCCTAGTGTGTGTAGCTGTGAACCATGCCCTGTAGGAAGTTTGAACAGCAATGAGAGAACATCTCCAAGACAGAACATGACTATGTAAATTTGATTTTTCATATTTCCTACTTTATTACGTAAGGTTATGGACTGTTTTTTATGTCCATAGACAAATCTTGTATTTACTATCATATTAGTTTTGGATGTTAGAAACAATGTATCATTTTAACCTTCAGCGGATTAGACATGTATGATAGGACGTGTGCAATTTTTCATATTTACAAAAATTACCAGTTTTTATAACAAATTAGAATTTTTAACAATACTTTCCAATTTTGGATGTGGAGTTTTCTGCAAAGTCAAAATTTAAGACTTTCAATGACAAATTGCTCTATCTGTTCTAATCATCAAATTAGGAGAACCAATTAAGTGAATAAGATCTAGATTAAAAGGGGGAAAAAAAAAGGTGAAGCGAAAGCTTACATTGGTGCCATGAACAATATTTAGGACACCATTAGGCAAACCTGCCTCCATTGCTAATGAAGCAAGTATCATAGAAGCCCCTGCAAACCCACCAATATAACAAATCACTTAATCCATTTCCGATATTCTAAAAAAGAAAAAAGAAATTTTCAGATGAGTGCAATATCTTGTTTTCGACAATTTGAAAATAAATATTGTTATTTTCAATAAATGCAAGATCGACGACCAAGAACCATCCTACATCTAAGTTTACATGAAATCATCTGAAATGGCACTATAACGGAAAGTATGATTAGATTGACTTTGACTAAAGCTTTTGATTTGATGTTTCTGAAAAAATCTTATGTGATTACTATTTTGATATTTCTAGCATAACCTAGGTATGCTTTCCATGCTTTTCGTGTATCAGATTTTAAATGCAAGTGGATTTGTCACCCACAAATGATTACTTGATTGACTTAAAGATGACACCGACGAAGAAAATTATAGCATTCACACAAAACCTCTTTTAAAAAATCCATTTCAACAAAGAATTGGATAGTTGCAACTATATTTTATTTCCCATTATTTGACAACAATAGCATATATTATATATGTATCAAAAAGTGGCAACCTTTTGTATGCCATGCTACTTGCTAGAGCTGAAAAGAAACTATCAGTGAAAATGGGGGGGAACATGCCACTCAAATAAAAAAGTGAAGGGAATTCCAACTCTTTGGCTATGTTTTGAACCTTGGACTTGGGGCGAAAAGAAAAGAAAATAAATGGATACTGTGAAGTGTTTGGTTAAGATAAAATTCACAATGAAAGAAACGCAGATTTTGGCAACTTCCTGCAACTTTCTGGAGAACTCTTGTAGATTCTGGAGAGGTCGACTGTCGCTAAGAGAAGATAAGAGAGATTGTAAGGTTGGAGTGTTGAAATGCAGTCCAATCTTTCTCTTCTTTTCTTTTCAAGTTCTACCTTTTCGAGGATAAAGGTTTTGGGTCCTTAAAGAGACATTTCTTAACAATTTTCTTTCCAAATCCAATTCCCCAACATTCTCTCTTTCACCAAATAGGAGAAAAGTTCTTTCCTTCGCATTTTCTTCTCTTTCTGCCAAACATCCAGAGTTCCAAACACGGCATTTGGATATGTATGGCTTATGGAAAAATAGCCCCAAAGCATCATCTAGAGAACAAAACCGCTCAGATGACCACTGTAGAAGGTTGGAGATCTCAACAGTAGGGTCTACCAAGGTAATCACCCATACCAATGAGCATGTGCTCAAAATAGCTTAAAAAAGGATAAATCGATAGAACATTAAGGTCTGTCGCTCACGTTGTTAACTTTCTGATATCACAAGCATGTGGCTGCATTTTGATCCGCAACTACCCACCCAACAAACTCACTGTATCACATTTTAAAACACTGTTCCAAGTCATATAGAAATGCAAGTGCCTAAAGGTTCTATGGTGGTTTCGTCCAGCACCATCAAAAGATTAAATAAGGTATGTAGGCTTATGTTGCAAACAAGTCCATTACTTCAAACGAATAAAAATAAATGTCCTTTACTTCTTTCTATTAAATCACACATAAATCTAATTAAAGAGTATGAACACAAAGCTAGGTGAAGGGGTGGAGTCACCTGGATCTTTCTCTGAAGGCTTTAGAACAAATGTATTACCACATGTGACAGCTATCGGGAACATCTGTCAAAATCATAAAGTGTTATTGAGAACAAAATTTTCTTTCTTATTACTTATTTCTCCTTTTTTAGGGTAAGGAGCACATAAGCTTCTTGAGCACTATAAACACCAGTGTGTTCATGTGTGTTTGTACATATGTTAATGGGTATAGGTTCATGAAAAACACAAACTTTTGTAGCCCCCACGAAAGCACTAAAGAAGTTGTCTAGAGTTTATTTAGAAAATTGTCTCTGCTCCATTCTAATAAGGACCTTAGCTTTCATCTCATTATGCAAGAGTAATTCAATATCATTAAGAGAAGAAAAATAAATAACCAAAAAGATAGAAAAAAAAGATTGAGAAAATTCAAGGCATACCCATAAGGGAATCATTGCTGGAGAGCTGAAGGGACATATCCCTGCACAAACACCAAGTGGTTCTCTAATGCTGTATGTATCAATTCCATTTGACACGTTGGAAGCAAACTCCCCCATTTGCAAAGTTACCATTCCACAAGCATGTTCCACCAGCTCTACAACAAGAAGCCCAAGAATTCACATAGGTCAACCACCACTAATTGATCTCAGGAACCAACCGGCCTTACTGATAATAATAAATAAATAAATACACTAACCTACTCCACGGAACACATCACCATGAGCGTCCTTCAATGTCTTCCCCTGTTCGATAGCAATATTCAAGGCAAGTTTATCCTGGAAAGTAGTTTACAAATTCAAATACATCAATTATCTAAGTTTCAAGCTAAAATACAAGTAAAAAAATTGCAAATTCTTACAATGTCTTTCCGAATGAGCTCTTGGAGCTTGAACATGATGCGCTGACGCGTTGTTACAGGTGTGTTTTTCCATAAAGGAAAAGCCATTTTTGCAGCACGTACTGCAGCTTTGAACTCATCATAGGTGGTTAAAGGAACTTTAGAAACAACCTCTTGTGTTGCCTATTATTAAACAAACAAAATAAACAAAAAAATAAAAATAAACTTTGTTGTAATTATCTTAGTTAGAAAAGGGAAAGAGACCAGAACACAATGATTATGGTATCTTCTGGTCTTACAGGATTTATAACGTGGATGGTTGAGCTCGCTCGTGAATCCACAAATTTCCCTCCAATTAGATTTGGAATCCTCATCTATGATTCAATCAAAAAACAGAAGCAATTCCTTGTGAAATTGACAAACAGCAGCAACAACAACAGAGAGAGAAAAGATCATGTGAAATCAAATTCAAAAAGGATAAAATCCTAATTGAACTTTTTTCTTTTTAATTATTTATTTTTCATGTAAGCTTACTGGAAAGTTGCCATGCATCTGAAATGCCTCGGTGGCTGTTGAGAGATGCGAGTTTCCATGTAAAGACATCTGAGGCCTCCACGACTTGCAGCTTTTAACTGCAAAACAAACAGATTCTTCTCATGGATCATGCAAAACAGATAAAATGTTCTACAAGAATGATTTGCTGAGACATTTTAATCAGGCAGGGATAATACATACCTTCTCCAAATAAAAGCCGAATCATTTCCGCTGTTATTCTTTCAGACTTTTAGTAGATTTTGATTAGACTCCTTACCTTGGTCAGTGGCCTCACTCCCATCTCACTAATATATGTTTCTAACTACCTCATTTTACGGGCTCAAATTGGCTGCAGCATTACCTGCAATATTTCCTGCAGAAAATCTGTGATTGGTAGTTTTTTCTCTAGAAAATACACAAAATCACAGTTTTTTATACAATAAAACCAAAAGAACCAATCACAGATTCTGCTGTAGAAAATGTTGCAGATCCTGCAGACGATTTGAAGCATCATTTGACTGTCTTATCCTTTATGTGGGCAGACTGGAAAAGATAAGGTAAGGAATGAACATTTTTGAGAGTATCTAGGTGCTGCCCAAACAGGTGACAAGATAAAGTAGTTTAATATGGTTTAGACATGTAAAGCAGAACTAGGGAGGCAGCTGTGAAAAGGTGTGATGGGAGCGCATATCAAAGGATCTGAGAAGGCGAGAGGAAGACCAAAGAAAAACCTGCATCAAGTTGGTCAAAAAGGATTTAAATACAAGTAATCTGACCGAAGATATGTTTTCAACAGATTGGGATGACGGAACAGGATTTGTGCTGCCGATCCCAACAAATTGGGATAAGGTATTCATTGTTGTTGTTGTGTATCCTTCATGTGTGTTAGTGGGCTAGGTTGACCCAATGGTACCCATCACATATGTTGTACCACCTATGATACACCAGCTCACTGTGATCCCCAAATGTTGCAAGCCACATAGAGCCAATGTTCTCGATACCAATCTAGATGTCTAACAGGAAAGACCACCAAGTGACTGTTTTTCCTGTTATAAATCATCCAGTTTTCTGATTCTTTTTACCACCAAAGAAACCATTGATGGTTTTTCTGGTTCAATCAATCAGTCCAGTACGAGTGCGAAAGCGCTTCAACATTGCATAGAGCCAACAGAAGTGATTTAAAGAAAAAACAACAAATATTAGGCCTCAACCATTAAAATGGTCAGTACACCTCCATGTTATTTCTCAATTTATCACTTTTATATTGTTTGTCAGAGTCCAGAGTAATATTTTAAGCCACATTTAGTCATCTTTGAAGATCATTGTAAGGTGGGAAATTAGAAGGGCTAGCTTCAAGCTACCATGAACCTGCCAACCTCCTTTACATTGCCAGGACAATAGTGCCTTGTTTTGGTTTTGCATTTTTGGTGAATGTAAATACTTGGACCAGACCTAAAGTTTTACCTTCCAGATTGAACCCTAGCCCATAGTGTGATCATAAATGACTGGACCCTGAACTAGCACTACCAGCAATCCAACCCAAAACGCAACCCCCACCAACCAACACCCCCACCGAATGATCAATACATGGATCCAAACTATATTTATCAAACACAGGACTCTACCTTGATAAATGGCCATTCCTCAGCTTTACTTGGATGGTTGATAAGTGTTGCTCCGTATTTTAAACATATTCCCTACTAAGAATGGACGAATCCAATGCACTATCCTGCTTCACAGACCTATTTGCAAATGTCTGTTTGGGAACTCCACTCAACCACATGGCCAAGATGAGATGGGTGCAATCAGTGACGAATCATGAATTGTTTCATCTAGCAAGTCATGGTACCTGAGAAATTTCCTTGACGGAGTTTCGCTTTGATGTTGTAAACCTGCTTCGGTGTTGATAAAAGATCTGGATTTCTTTTCTTGAGAGCCTTAAGCACTTGACGTGGTTTCATACCAGCATCAGTCAGCAGTTTAATTTGTATTACCTCTTCATCTGTAAAACGACGTGAAAAAGGATGGTCTGACATGTCCTTCAGAGCTTCATGATTGTGTTCCCCGTTTTTTATGACAACTACCCAGAAGCCATCTTCCCTTTTACCTATAACTTCAAAAGGGCAATTTATTAGGCGCGAACATGTTTTCCTTTGGCGAGAATTTTCATCACTCTTACGCCTGTTGCGGTAAACTCCTCCTCTGTCACAACCAAGGACTACAATTTGGTCCTTCTTAGAACTTTTAATTGTTACCACATATCCCTGGGCTACACCAAAGTCGCGGACATATTGGATGAGCTCATCACGATCTTCAAAGCTTCTAGGCAATGGCGGAAGCATCTTGCTGTGTTCAATTTCCGCTGTGTGTGTTTGAATATCCATCATCAATGGTGAAAAGTGGAAAACCTAGATGGAAATATAAAAAGAATATTAACTTTTATTTTCAAATAATAAAAAGAATTAATACAAGCTTTCTGATATAAAATATAGAGTACAACCTTCAAACATGAAAAATGAACGGAAAAGAAATAGAGCATCAAGTTAATTAATCATACGACCAAATGCCATCAATTTCAGAATTCAAGATATTTATTTACAATGTCAACTCTGACGGTTTAATTGAAAGGATTGCAGCCATTCCATCCTCAATATGATCTCCAGGAACATATCCTTGGTCTAGTCAAGTGGATAGACCCTTATAGGCAAACCCGTAGTGACATATATTAGCTTACTTGATTGGCTTGTCTAATATACCTGAAATACTGCGTTTCTCGGCAAATGCAGCTATGTATCTCAATCACAAATCATGTTTTGCTTTACAAGGGTAGCTTCCATTCAATCATCATTGACAGTACCTTTCCCCACTAGATGAATTGGCAGCAGGAATCAAGTTACAAGATAAATAATCACTCGTGAACCCATAAAGTGCTAATATATTAGCCTACTTGATTGGCTTGCACTGAAATGTTTCTTTTTTATCCTAATGTATTGCATGGAGTAGATTTTTATTCATCACATTGACAATGCCTTGTTCCCAACTAGTAGGGCCAGCAGCATGAATTCTGCTCTTTCATTCCAACCTATCAAGAGTCATAGCTTCCTCATATCACATCCACAAACAAGTCCTTGGTCTACATATAAGTAAATCCACAGAGTGCCAATGTATAAGCTACTTGATTGGCTTGACTAATATACATGAAATATGTGGTCATGTTCCCATGTAGCTAGCATATAATGATCACAAATTAATGTTGCGGTATACAAAGGGTAGGCTTTTCATTGATTCATCATTGACAATGCTCTTTCTCAACATGATGGATTGGCAGTATGCATCCTTTCTGGTCCATCAAGAGCCATAACTCCTTTGTCATTCCAGCTGAACAGCTAGTGTAAGCCAAACAGATCAAGATCATAAAATTGACTTCTCAAAGTTTCACATCTGCTGCTAAACTGACATAACCCTCCTCCTTCATCCGGGCTTGGGACCGGCAATGCAGTGCCGAGCACAACATTGGCGGAGTTACAGGGAATATAGCCAACAGACGACAAAATGGAGCTCACAGCATCTGAGTCATTCCCTATCTACAGCTGTCAAATGCTCAGCTGCTGAGACAAAATAAGATCGTCAAAGAGAAACCATATTTCTCTCATCATATGGGTGTTTTGTCCAATTGGTGCAACAAAAGCATAAAATAAATCTCTTGTATCAGTCCAGATACGTTTCCTGTACCAGTTGTACCACACTGGCTATATATCGTCACCAAAATTGACCAACCCAGATTGTGGCAGGTGAATGGTTCAAAATATCGTATCGAGGTCGCGTATCGGTCGGCCCGAAAACGGATACGTATCGAGTATCAACACGGATAAACATGAATATGGTGTAAAAATCACGGATACGGTGGATACGCAAGGAAAACGGTGGATACATAAAACAATACCTATTTTTATGCAAAG
>JAUPMG010000014.1:11510167-11520383 GCA_031762675.1 Pachysandra terminalis | reverse complement strand
CTATATTTTTCTTCCCCCCCCCCCCTCTCTCTCTCTCTCTCTCTCTCTCACTCTCTCTCTCTCTTACCTGGTCCACACTACACAGACTATTGTTAACTTTTTCCTTTTTTATTTTTATTTTTTTAAGTATCTGAACGTCCTACCTTCTTTTCCCTAATTTCAATCTCTTTTATTATTTTTGTTACTATTATAATATGTTTGCATTTTTTAACTTTGTTATTTAATTAGTTATATTCATGTTTTTTTAGTTATTGCCATTAATTAATATGTTCCTTTCACTTGTACACACTACAATCACATGCATTCGCTTCATATAATGGCATGCAACTAACCTTGATACTTGCTAGCTATTTTATGATTATTTTTTTTTGATAATTAATATCAATTGCATTAATCATCAAATAGTGTAAGAGTCTACATTGGATCACAATGTGATAAAAAACTGAAAAGCAATAACTAGAATACATAAAAGAGACTGAAAGAGACCAATAAGGTAGCATAAACCAAATCATCAGATTCCCTCTAGGCTATCGTCTAGGTCTACTCCCACGACGAAAGATTCTTAGCTCACCCCCCCTTCTAGCCAAAATACAAGTGATCACATTTGCCGAATGAGGAATATGGGAGAGATAGGCTCTCACCCCCTGACCAAGATATCTCACAAAACGTATTGGAAGATGAAATCTCCAAGGGTAATGACTAGTCCCGGTCATCCAGGAGTTGATTGAAGAGGAATCACCCTCGACTTCTAAATTGCCCACATTGAGCTTCTTTGCCTCCTCCATTCCTGCTATCAAAGCCCACAACTCTGCCATAGCCGAGTCTCCCATCCCAATCAACCCCGAATAAGCATGAACTAAACGCCCCTCCAAATCCCTGAAAACCTTGCTAATCCCTGAACTCCCAAGATTACCCAAAGACAAGCCATCAAAATTGAGTTTGATGGAATCCATAGGTGGGGAGATCCATGACGTGCAGTACCTCATTTGAACTAGCAACGTATACAAAATATCATTCCAATCCCTGATAATCGACTCCGTGATGAAATCTCTAAAGTCCGAAATGACTGCCGCCCATGAAGCCACCATCCCCAAAATAGAATCAATGACCGATCTATGACTCCTCTACGAATCCTCAAAGATGACATCTATTCTGTTCGCCCTAAATTGTCCAAAAAATGGCAAAGAATAACAGGTCAAATAATATCTTTTCCCTCTTTTGCCCATCCCTTGAAATCTCCATTGGGCTTGCAATGATACTACTCTCTTCGGCAACACCCAGTCCACTCCATGCTATGCAAAAAGTCGATTTACACACTCCTAGCAAAACTGCAATGTAGATGATCCACCTACTCCCGCTCTCTCCTGCACATGAAACAAATATGTGGAGAAATAACCAGGTTGCCTCTCATTTTTTGCAACAGGCCGCACGTATTGGTTTTATATTGTACGAAAGTCCACACAAAAAGTTTGACTCTAGGGGAATCACCAGGTTTCCAAAGTTTTGAAGGTGGAAAAGGATCGGAACTAGGTTGTCATCCTTGGAAAGGAGTCGAAAGAAGGATTTGGTAGAGACTCGATCATTTGGTCCATTAGACTCTAAGAATCAGAAAAGAACATTCGAAGACTCGGGATTGATAAAAAAATAATGAAGACCCTCGAATATTATCATGATCCCCAAGTTCAGTCAGTCGAAGATCACATCTGAATTCAAGATTCTAGGTAGAGGTTGCAATTGGGTGGGTTTGGGTTAGGTCGATAGGGAGCTTAGCACTCAACCCAAACCCGACCGTTTAATAAACAGGTTGAAATAATCAAACCCGCACCCAAATCCGCCTTAACCCATTTGACCTGTCTTGACCCGTTTATTTTTATTAAATTTTTTATCGTTTATTTTTAAATATCTCATATAGTGTCTTGTATAATAAACCTGATTACAAGTTGCAATAATATTGTAATTTAATATTATTTAATCTCATATAAACAATAATAATGCAATATAACTTACAATATTCTCCTTTCCTCTAATGCTTTAGCCTCTAGGAAGTTAGCAAACTAGCTCTATGATATGAGAGAGAGGAAAGGGAGAGTGAAAATGTTAAAGAAAATACCCTATCCCTTACTTTATGTGTGTGTGTGTGCATATATATATATATATATATATATATATATATATAGTTGGTATATATTTTTAAGGTATACTCAAATATTAAAACGGATAGTATAATAACCCGACGGGTTAATCCAAACTTGACCCAATTATTTGCGGTTGAAAACACTCAACCCAAACCCGACCCGTGAGTTGAAAACTTAAATCCAAACCCGCTAAAACTTGGGCAGGCTCGGGTGAGTTGATGGGTCAAGTTGGAAATTGCCAACTCTAATTCCAGGTAAGACCCGACTATGACCAAGATATGATATCTGAAATAAACGCATCCCTCTGCCTAGCCACCAAAAATAGACTATGGAAGTGATTGTGACAATTGGAATCCCCCCCACCAAATATCATGCCAGAAGCGGATGCAACGACCGTTACCAATCCCAATCTCAAATGTGGGTAAAAGGATGGGGAAAGTGCAGTGATGGCCTTCTAAGGGATTAGACTATACATCTTTTCTGATTGGTGAATGTCCCATCCATTATCACACACACCATATTTGCTTATTATTACCTTGTACCACGATGCATTATTGTCCATGCTAAATCGCCACGACCATTTACCTACAAGATATGAATTTCAAATCAGAATATTTCCCAGGTTGAGTCCCCCGATTCCTTAATTTTACACACCCACGTATTTTATAATTTGTTAATGAAATCAGTTTTATAGTTCTTTTACTTTATTGTTAATTGGAATTCATCTTATTCTAGGTTCCCCACCTATGTTGGTAGGAAACGTGTCACATTGATCACCTTTTTAGTAAAAATATTGTTCAAATTGTAGAATATTTTTGGAATAATGTAAAACAAATTGCTCTAGAGCTTGTTGCCTGGACAACAGCCTAATTGCCTAGGCTATAGGCAAATATGTCGCCTAGCAGCTTTTTAACAACCTTTTTATAAATAATAACTAAAAAAGCAATGTAAAATGGAAGAAGATGGCTAGGGTTTCAGAAGTCAAAGATCCTTTAAAATGTCCGGAATTAAGGTAGCAGGCCAAAAATGATTCTTAGGACTTGGAAGAAAGAAATATAAGGCTAAGCAAATAAGGAAAATCTGGGAAATTGTAGATAACAAGAGAGAAGACACCAAGGAGAACCAATTCCTTCACACAAACTCCAAGGCTGCAAAAAGAACTATCTGAGGCCCAATTTCTGAGCTTTGTGTCCCTTCTTCAACAAATGTTTTGAATGCTTGCTTCTAGGATCCATGGCAATATCAATAAGCTGGGCGTAGACAACAATAGGTAAAGTCTATTGGACAATGGGCCTCAAATTAGGAGCTTTATGCCTATGGTTCGCCCTCTTAATTGGAATTCAGGTTACATTTATTTCCTAAAAAATGGGGAAGGAAGAAAAAAAAATAGGTGGAGAGGCACGAATCTCTTATGATGTGAAGGAAAAATAAAAAATTTGAAAAGATGAACAAACTATGGGCATAAAATCATCTCTCTGGCCTTAAACCCTCATTCTTTTTTCCTTTTACTTCTCTTACCCCAACCATCACCATGTTTGAGGCTTCCGTCACTGCCTCCACCACTGTCTCCAAAAATCACCACTGCAACCAAAAGGTTTCCGGGGAAAGGAAGTGACAGAAGAGATGAATGCTGAGTATGAAGAGATAAATCATTTTCAGAGGAATTTTTACATTTCCTTTTTCATTTCTGCACTCAACCAAACTCAAAAAATTGGCTCTTTCTCTCTCTTTTTTTTCATCTTTTTCTTTTGTGGTCTTTTCTTTTATTCCCTTTCCTCTATAACCAAAAACAACCTTAAGAAATGACATTATAAACAATGCACAATTAGTACCCATTACACGTGTGCATGCACGCACGGACACACACAAACACATACTACTGGTGGGCACATGCTGCCAAGGTTCAAAATATCATATCTAAGATGAGTATGCAAAAGCACAGAAACTTTTGACATATCACATGGAAAACATTAATAAACTCGAGGAATATCAAATTTAAAACAAGAAATCTCTCAACTATAATCAGTCGACTCACATTGATTAATGCTTGATTGAAGTCAACTGAACTTATTATTTTTTTAAATATATTTGTCCAGATACAAAAGATATTCATTGCAAAGATGATTTACAAATGAATATAAGGGAGAACATAGAGGACATGAAGAGAACCTGAGGCCCAACTGCGCCCACAGTAAGGGGGAACCTTTTACAAGAACTTCCAATCACAAAACAAACTCTGAAAGGAACAACCCCAAGAATCAGGTATAGCCATAGCGCAATCTGCAAGCAAAGAGCCCATGAAAAAACACATCTTGGGGAGAGATCTACTTCTGTCTTTAAAGATCTTATTGTTCCTTTCTTTCCAAATATTCCAAATAACGTAGGGTTCCAGCCTTCAGACATCAACAACCCCACCTGGATCTTACTCCAATTACCCAAAAAACAAGCCATGAGTCTTTTGGAAAGACCCAATACACCCAAAAAAGAGATCAAATGAAAGACCAAGACTCACCACCTTACAATGTATGAACAGATGATCTCCGTTTTACCTGGCACCTTTATGCATCATACTCTGGTTCAGAATAATACAACCTTCTGATATGGTTATCTATAATGATCTTGTTTTGACCCACAAACCCAATTAAAGTTTCCACCTTTGAGGTGCTTTGTCACCCCAAACAAGAGTACCTTGGCTAGAAAATTTCCCCAAAGCTTCATATAAGGATCCAAGTGAAAACTTATGATTGCTACTATAAGAGGAAATCCTTCTATTTGTCCTTCCTATTCGACCTCAACTGACTGAAATTTAACCCAATCTTAATAGTTCTTCATACTAAAAGGCTTCAATTTGATACCCATAAAAGTAGACTTAATTCATATGAAACAGCACAACGACAGTTCCACCAATCAGGCCAATGATCTTGACTGTTTGTGACAAAAGTTTTAATGCTCTCAAGCAGTGAATGCAATGTCGGCAAAACCTAGCAACATGTCGCCATTTCCCCCAAGGGTGACACAAAATCTGGCTGTAAATTGCAAGATTTCGTTTTTACCCCCATGTCGAGCGACATAGGGGAAAATTTTCAAATTTTTTTGAAAAAATTAAATAAATATTGTATGTTAGTAAATATTAACTTTGAAATTGTTCAACTAGTTTGCGAAAAAAAAAGATCGAAATTTTTTGAAATTATGATTTAAAATTGGTATAGTATGTATCTTATTTGTTTATTTTCATGTACATTTAGTTGTGAGATGTGCAATGTATGAGGATATAGCTTAAGTAGATCATATTACATCATTGCACATCCACAGCAAGTAGGTAAACTTCCCTCAAGTAATGTCCCTTGATATGTAGACATTTGCTTTTGCATTTTTTGATATATGGTAATGTATTTAGACACTAATAAGGGTTGTTTAAAACTTGGGGGGGAGGGGGAACCATTAAAAATCCCACATTTCCTCAGATTTCCCTTTTTTCCCTCATGGATATGACACTTGATTTCTAGTTTTATGAATCTCTTAGTTTGATCTACATTCACTTTTAGTTTGGCTTTATTACATATAGTATCTTTTTTACAGCTTACAGACCCGAGAGCGTGTAAGTTGACCCCCCTCAAGTAATGACTTTTAATGCGTAGGCATTTTTTTGTATTTTGTTTTATGTATTTGGATACATTTAGGCCTTAATTAGACATGTTTAAAGTTTGGGGCAAAAATTCCATCAAAAACCCATGGTTTCCCCTTTTTCCCCCCATGTCACCAGAGCCACCTGGCGACATTGACATGGCAAACCTTGCTCTCAAGGATATTGATGGTATTCTTTTGGTTTGCATAGTCCACTCTGCTTATAATATATCAAAGAAATGTTGGACTAGAACCGAAGCACTTGGTTAATACAAAGAAAAAAGAATCGAACGTTACTTTTCCAAATGAACTTCCTTATAAACCCCCCAAGAATTTCAAAATTTTAAGAGCCTATACAAAGATCAACTTGGTGATTAACATCAAACTTGAAGGCACGATACAAACTTAATGATAAATATATAAGCATTATACAGAAATTAGTGATGATATTGTTCTGAAAGCTAAGGGATGAACTTACAGAAATTGATCCAACAAATGATATTGCTGCGATATCATCATCATCACAAATATTATTGACAATGTCCTGCCCAAATTGATATAAAAAGCAATTTTTGTCAAAGATAGAATATTAATACATAGGAACATCAAACCATACATTTAAACATGTACATAGAACTACAAAATATCCAAAAAAATCAAGTAGCTTCGTTACTGATATTTTCTATGTTAATATAATATCTCTAATTACTAATAATTTCTCTATTTTAATACAATTCTATTTTAATATAATTGCTCTCATTATTCATCAAAAAAAAAAAATACAAAAATCCACGAAAAGGATATAAATGTATAGTGCACAAGACCCATTTCACCCCCACCCCCCAAAAAAAAAAAAAAAGTTAGCTTCGTTACTGAAATATCATATGGCAAATCTTTGATGACTTCAAAGGGAGACAAAAACATTCTAACACGTTCCATTTTTGGGTGCAGTTTCCGGTCAAATGAGACAAACCAATAAAGCAAACAATAGCTTGTGAACAATCAGATGCTTACATTGGTTCCATGGACAATATTTAAGACGCCATTGGGAAAGCCAGCCTCCATTGCTAGTGCTGCAAGTTTCATAGATGCCCCTGAAGGAACATCAGAAAAATAAATTACTTTAGCCATGTTACACAAAAGATCAATATTTCAGAAGAATATAATAGATAAACTCAGACAGTAAGAAGGAAACAAAATAGATGCCATTCTTGTCAAGTCAACAATGAAATCTGTCGAAACACATTAGACATACTTGAGAATAAGTTGTTTCTCAAGAACTTTTTTTTTTTTTTAATGAACTAACATTAAATATATCTCAGAAAAAAGAGTACAAAAAGAACAGTAAAATGCCAGGACCTGAAGATGAGAACCAAGGCTCAAACAGAAGAAAATAGTACAAAAAACAAAGAACTACGACAAAGCTAGAAGGGATCAACATCAGTAGGGAACTCCACACAAACAGATCACGCTCCGCTATCCACCATCTCATCAGACGGGAGGCACACGAGTAAGCTCTCTCTACTAAGCCCACTCCTAGCAAGCCGATCAGCCAAGGCGTTCCCACCTCTCGGGATATGGGAAAAAGAATCATGAACCAAGCTGCCTAAGTACCTGGCCAGCCTTATGAGATGGGTGAATCTCCATGGGAAGCACTCACCACCCATCATCCAAGATATCACAGAGGCAGAGTCGCCCTCGAACGCCACCGAAATGTAACCCGCATGAACAACCTCCCTAACCCCAGTCAGAAGGCCAACAGCTTAGCCCTCGTGGAGTCACCAAACCCAACTGGACCAGAAAAAGCATGAATTGCCTGACCACTGTGATCTCTAAATACACCGCCAATCCCTGAGTTCCCGGGTTACCAAAGGATGATCCATCAAAATTCACTTTGATGGCCCCATCCTCTGGCGCTTGCCACCTGATCACCACCTGCTCCGAATGAAGAGATGATCTAGCCATATCAATCCAACCTGCTAAAATATCAGTCATAGAGATTCCTCTTAATGCAGGGAGGCACACCATCCAAGCGCACGCCAAATGTAAAATAGTGTCAATAATCGAGCTTGTCGATCTCCATTTGTCCTCGAAGACTCTTTGATTCCTTTCACCCCAAAGGACCCAAGAGTCGCATGCCATACTCCCTGGTACATCAATCTGCACCTCACACCCAGCTCAGGGAACCTCCACTGTACAAGGCACTCACCAACATCCTATGGCATCACCCACCAGATCCCAAGCCGATGAAGGAAAAAAGACCAGACATCATAAGCTACTGCACGATGCAGAAATAGGTGATCCACAGATTCCCCTGCATTTCTACACATACAACGCACATGGGGCGAAAGTGCACGGGTCGGCCACCTTCTTTGGAGAAGATCGCAAGCGTTAATATTATGAAGAATAGCAGTCCAGACGAAAGCCTTAACTCTAGGAGGGAAGGGAGGCTTCCACACACGACGATGAGGGAAGGAGGGAAAGATAGACTGTGGCCGTAAAGCAGAGAAGAAGGGGCTAACTGAGAAGACAGCATTGCTACAAGGACTCCAAATCCTCCGGTCAGTAGACTCAAACCCCACAAAAACATCACTCAAGTCAACAAAAAGAGCCCCAAGATCATCAACCTCATGGGGGCGCAAGTCCCTCCGGAAAGCCAGATTCCACACCAAACCAAAATCCGACCAAGGTAAGACCTCTGAGACAAGGTTATCCCGAGCAAAGACCACCCTGAACAGACAGGGAAACCGGGTTGCTAAAAAGGATTCCCCCCACCAAAGGTTAGACCAGAAACGAACTCGACTGCCATCTCCTACACTAAAACAGAAAAGGCTCGAGAAGGAAGGGAAAATCAGCGACACCTCTTTCCAAATGCAAGCTCTTGAACCACAAACTGAAGGGTTGCAATCCCAGCCGTTGGAGTGCTCGCCAAACTTACTGTGAACAACTTTCCGCCACAAAGAACTTAAAAAGATGTTTTATAAATACACGATCAGATATTCATAGACCAAGATGGCTTAACCATTTCTTGTTGTTGATGCACTATACAGCTTACAAGATCGAATTAGGAAGCATGAGGCCACATACGTTGTTGTCGATATGCCTGGCAAGCCTAGGCGTTAAAACTGGCTAATTGCCTAGGTGTTTGCCCAGGTATCTAGGCACTTACCCAGAAAATTAGAGTGACCTATTATATTAGGTCACCCAAGTTTTCACCCAAATAACTTGAGTAACCTAATATATTGCGCCTTGGCCATGTTGATCTTAAAAATCAGATTCCCATAATAGCATTTTCTATCCAATTCCTGTGCGCGAGCTCATGAGCAAGAGCAAGATTTTCTGTAATAACTCTCCCTTGAACAAAAGCACTCTATTCACTTGAGATCTGTCCTGGTCGACCCAATCATGACACTCATGATCTGGCCTGGTCGACCCAACCACGATATCGAAGGATGGGACCTTTTCTCGAAAAACTCCAGATCCCGAGAAGATAATATTGTCTGAAAGTTACTCTTTTTGTATTGATTTTGCTCACATTCACATGCAATACTGTGTAGCATTAGCATGATATGCAATGTCATGACATGCATCACATAGAAAAGCACAATAATATGGATATTTTGCAATTCAATCAACAAGAAAGTGAGAATAACCATCTTTCTTCCGAATGACCTTCCAAAATAGATTGACTAAAAGGAAAACATAGCGTAGATGAACAATAAAACTCGACCATTTCATTGGCTTACCCCTCTTCAAGTTAAAAATACCCAGTTGAACACATGATTGATGAATCTATTAAGAAGGGTTGAAATAAGATTGATAAAAAGAAGTAAAACCTTAGTAGAATTCATGGTTCTTAAGTTCCTCCAGAGCCAAATTAATTCCACTTTCATGGGATCTGAACTAAAGTTTACATAAATTCCATAGTTTTCTCTCAACTTTGACCAAAACATGACATTCTTAAAAAATTAAAAATAAATAAATAAAAACAATGTTAAGTCATAGAAGCACTTCAATCAAAGCTTCCACAACTTCTATCTGAGATAGTCCTAGAACTAAATCAAATTGATTAGAATCAATTTTCAAATTTCCTTTTTTGGTCAAGTGATCAAAATGTTGAATAAATCAGAGAAAAAGAAAAACACATTTCAACTTCTCATTAACAAATTGAATAAGAAAAATTATTCAGGGTTTATGGTCTTTACCAAATCCCAATTTTTTCTTTTTGTTTCACCCTTCGATAGAATTCATATTCATTTAAACATATCAATTATTTCAGAAAGGACGTAGAAAGCCTAAATATTTTAAAAGCTTCATGCCACTTTTATTAGACAGAATTTTTTCCCAAATTATAACTTGTCTGTTATATTTTCCTAGGAGTTTTTTTTTTTTTGATCAATAACGAAAGATAAAATAGATTAAAAGAATATACAGAAAAGAGGTAAACAGTTCCCTAA
>JAUPMG010000014.1:11467619-11483316 GCA_031762675.1 Pachysandra terminalis | reverse complement strand
CATTGGGTGTGGACTAATCTCCTCCTGAAGTTGGATTTGGACAGAAATATTTTGCCTTGGCAGGAGGAACTGATCTGGTGTGCTGAACACTTTGTCTCCCAATCCTCACTCATATCTGAACATATCTGAAAAAGCTTGGTTTCACTACAACTGTTTACTTTTTATGGAACGAGAGGAATTGCAGGGTCTTCAAACGTCAATCTATATCGGCTGAGATGCTGCTCCACTTGATCATCAAGGACATCCGTTTCTCTGCTATTCACAAAGGCTTCCTTACTACTGATCAGTTTCCTCAAGCCTTCACCAATTGGTCTTTATGATTTTTTTTTTATTTTTTTTGACTTGGTTTTCTATACCATGTTGGTATCTGTGTTTTGATCATGTTTTATATTTCTATATTACCTGGACCTCGGTAATATAGCGTACTTGTAAATCCCCCTTTTCCCCGTCTCCCCCTCATTATACAACTTAACTTCCAAAAAAATAAAACAATGGACCAGCCTACATCCTTGTTTATTAACATACTAGGGATGATGATGCCTTGTGATCTCTTACTAACATTGAAAAATCAATTTCACTAAGCACTAAAATTAAACAGCCATCAAAGGAAGTAAAAAAAATATATATATATCGATGAAAGAGATTCTAAGTGAAATATGACTTCCACAGAAACCTAATAAAGCATAAAATTCAATGAAAATTCTTACCTTGATAGTGACCTTGCTCTTAACCTGGAGCTCCAGAGCTTCTGTCATAGACTGATATCCAAATTACAAGTACAAAATAGAAACAAGAATCAAAACTTCAAACATGGTAGCAATGAACAAAAAAAAAAAAGAGAGATTAATGCAGTCCAATTTGCAGACTAACTCCATTATTACTAATTACCTTGTCAAACTGGACAAGAACTTGAATTGCGTGTTCTGGGGAAAGAGTCCCGTTCGAGACCATCTCATCCAATGTTTCCGTCAAACACATACCGATCGACGACCGGCGATACAATTCAAATGTCGCCATATCTTATTACCTACCAACCACGATTACTTGAGATTCAGAATAAATAGTAATTGCTACGGTTCCACAACTTGGTCAAATCAAACTAATATCAAAAAGAAAAAACAACTAATTACATCCTCAATGCAAATTTCTTGATAGAAATACGATTTAAAACCATAGTTTTTCAAGGACGATCTACGCATCTAGTTCTAGTGAAAACAAGAATAAACCGAAGATCCATTGATTCCACTGAGAAATATAACCTGAACAGGAGAAAAAATTAAAGTTACCGGTCGACGAAGGTATGAATCCGGCGAAGAGAGATAGTGCGAGAGTGAGGTAGCAGAGATGAATTTCCGGCTTCCCCGATGGATTTTATTCTCAGGCTTTCGTCTTTACGTCTTTTCGTCTTGTTCCAAGCATGGTGCTGTTATTTATACCCTAGAGAATATTAATCTCATCGGAAGGAAAATGAAAAGACGGAATTACCCCTTATATTTCAATATTTCTTTAATGAGGGATTTGATCACAAGTAGGGCTGACAATTTAAGCCCGGCCAGTTTAGACCCATTGAGCCCGCCCAGTTTACACCGGGCTTAAGCCTGGTTTTTGAGCCCGCAGACTTGTCAAGCCCGGTTTTATAGAAGCTCGACGTATTTAGGGCCGGGCTTGGGTTAGACATGAATAAGCCCGGTCCGATCCGGTTTTAATTACCATGCATTTATAATAGGTTGAAGGTTATTTCATTATACCCCTAATTGATTTTATGATTTTTTTTTAATATTTCTTTTATTGAAAGTGTATATGTAACAAAATTTGTAAATATAGGTGAATAGGAAGATTGTAACAATTTTTTATTAATAAAATAAGAAAGATAAAAAATAAAATAATAAGAAACGGGCTTAATTGAGTGGGCTCAGGATTTTCAAATTAATTTAGAACCGGGATTGAGCTTCATTCTTAGGCCCGAAACCAGGCCGGGTAGAGCTTGGGCATGCATAACATCCCTAATACCCTATGTAAGCCATACCCGAACCCTACCTAGGCAGCCAAATTGCCAATCCTAACCACAGGGTTTTATTTATTATACCGGGATGGGATACAGGATCGATTAGGATCAGTACATCCTCCTCGGATCTGGTATTAAAGTGATGGATCAACATCAAATTTTCAAATAAAAAAATTAGATCGGATCAGACCGGTCGCCATACCACTGGTATTCTATTTGGGAAATAGACTTAGAATTTATTCTATGAATTGTACTTTTGTGGACTGGATTTTTGATGAAGTCCATGTACTTTCCTAATTCGATAAACACCGCATGTTTGTAAGATCGAGAATTTTCAATTTTGCTTCGAAATGTTCCAATAAAGGTGTAACATTAGTGTTTGGCTCAGCTGGAAGCAAGCTGGGTTCTAGTGGGCGTCTCCGGAGGTAAGTCTAGAGTTCGAATCCCACTATAAGCACTCGTGGCCAGGGGTTTACCGTAATTACTCCTGCCCCGAAAGTGGATTAGTCCCACACCCAAATGGGTGTGGAGATACCACGTGGTTAAGACCAAAAAAAAAAAACATTGGTGTTTGGAAAGATAAGCATGATTTGTATAACTAGGACATAGATTTTTTTTGTTGATATTTCCATGCTGGTGGTCACTCAACCACTCTCCTATAGGGGAGATAAATTCGAGGGGGATGTCTTACCAATGTCTACGGAAGGACACCAGGACGTATAATCAGGCATACACATTTTCTTTCAATGTCATTTTGCTAGTTAGACCACCATGCATTATATGTAGGGATGGCCCTTGGAGTAGTAATTTGGTATAGCAATTGCTGAAAGAACAACTCTTTTACGCCCTTAATTTGCTTAAATAAACCCACCAGAAGGGACTAAACTTCCCCTAATAGATGAAGCCTACAGCTTCCCCAGTAGTAATTTGGCATAGTAATTTGGTTAGTGCTGATTGACTATCATCTTTGAATCTGGATCTGTTGGATCATGTTCCCCATTGACTGATTTACTGCTCGTATTTTGTCTATTGGGTGAGGGATGCTGAGCGAAGTATGTGAAAGTTCTATGGGATATCTATGGTGAGGAGACTAATATCTTTGATTGGTTACCCCTATTGGATGGGTACACACTTTGAGTGGTTTTGATTTATAAGGTTGGTATTGTGACTTTGCAGTTAGAGATAATAATCAAGGGAGGTATGAGTATCACAAGGGAAATAATTTTCACTATTGGATACATTGAAACTTTAATTTTTATAAATATATTCTATTAATTGTCAGTTTTAAATTTGAGAATATTGTATTTTGACGAGTATTGTTAAAAAAGAAAGATAAACAAGATAGAAGAAGAAATCAAGTACATATAAGATATAGATTTACGTGATTCAGCAAATAGTGTTTATGTTCACAGATACACACCAGGTTCTATTATTCTCCAAGTCTCAGGAAAAATTGTTACAAAGAGCAGCCATGAAAAGTGTGATAAATAACTTGAAGTTTGGACTAAATATAAAGGTAAGTGAAATTACTATTATACCTTTCAAATTCCTGAGCTTCAGTAACTCTACTGATAGAATCGATGGCTAGATCATCAGTAGCTCTCGAATGCCTCAGTAGCATCAGTTTCCACACAACAACAAGTATTACAGCGCAGAATCAAAGATACTAACTGTTAGACATAGTAGCTCACATTCACAAATATCTAGATCCAATGAGGAGGGACCTAAAGATACATTGGGGATTTTTCATATATTGGATTGGAGATAAAAGTTGTAACCCTAATTCATTCTGTGTTATAGTGAAAATTTATTCTCTCCCGTAAAGGTAAGCATTAAGTTGAACTACGTAAATCTGTGGGCTCCACATCCTCTACAACCAAAAGTGAGCAGCAATCCATACAGCACCATTGGATTGCTGCCACGTGACAGAGACAAGTGATACCCCATAGACCCTTGGATGTACCCCTGCCACGTGGCAGCAATCCAACGGTGCTGTATGGATTGCTGCTCAGGTTTTGCTGTAGAGGATGTGAGCCCAAATCTGTGTGCATGCTATGATCTTTTGGTTTTCTGTTTTTACGATCATTGTTTGTTAACAAACAACATGAACTTTAAAAATTAATAAAAATAATATATTGTTTAAAAAAAAAAGAGAGTAATAATTTCGTTTCTTCTTTTCAAGGAAATGTTACAAAGATTAAAGAATCTAATCACCACATTTCAAAAGAGAGAAAAAAAAAAAATGAACGAATCAAGATTTCTTTGATGCCGTTGATCACGATCTGTTAAGCTCTCCTCAAGTTCGTTAAATCTCTAAAGAAAACTCTTGACTTCGCCTTGCCTTGTTCTGAGCTATGTTTAACTAACAACAAGAAGAAGAGGTTGAAGATGAGGGAAAGAAGATCCGGTGACTATCTCACAAAGTCCATTATCTAATCTAAGTGAACTGAACCGAGAGCCGGTTAACATCCCCGACCGGAACTGGAAGCCGAAGGTCCTTCTAACCGAATGTAGTCATACATGATCCCTTCGAAAGGGCTTGAGCACATTGTTTGAGTCAGATAGATTCTATTGATTCCTCTACGAAGACTGTAGCTCGGTACGTCGATGTTATACAACCAATACAATCCATGAATCCCGTGCCTTGCGATCGAGTTGTCCCTTCCTATTAGTCTTGTATGGAATTGTGGCCGATTCCTATATGGATCGTTGAACCGAACCTGACCATTATCATATATTACCAAACCAATTAGAGAGATATAGTCTTAAAGTTTAAGATGATGTGTATATATATATAGAGGTTTATATTCACTAATCTCTAAATCCAAGGAGGAGTGACTTGATGGACCTATGGGGAGAGGTCCCACTCCAGGTCGCGGGTAATTTGACAGTACTATAAGGGATATTTATTAAACGTGCATGGTCTGTTTCTTACCTGCAATCTCGAATATGTGGCCGACGCTAGCGCCAATCGTAGTTTGTATGTTCCATAATAGTCAATGTCGTCGAGCTCAAATACAATTTGCCATGTGGTACCATTGTATGTGTTGTCTGCCACCTTCCTGCAATGCAAATGCAATAAGCATGGTTTGTAAAATCTCAAAGTATAGCAAAATAAGAAGGCGAAAGGTTTTTTGTACTTTCATTAGCTGTTTAACAGGGCAATTTTTGTCACGTGAAAGAATGATCTGACCAATCCAAATGTATATAATATTTTTTTACCTTTGGAAGCCCCCATTAGTATATATGTATTAGGTTTTGTCATATGTATTAATGACTGTCCAATCTTTTTAATAGTCCTTGAGCCCTTTCTGTGACGTAGGATAAATTTCTTGAAAGAAAATTGTCTGCGATTTTCTTGGTGCGATATTTCCTGCGGTACCAAACTTTTGCCGTCATGCACACAACAACCGAACGGTAACATGTTACCGGTTTTGTTGTGCTTATTTGGCATCATTTGATTGGTACGGCAGAAATTATAGCACCAAAATATCGCAGACGTCGTGGTTCTGAAATTCTTTGGGATTAAAACTTGGTATATATGCAATATAGAATTGACTGATTTATACACGTGGAGAAATAAAGTTTCTCATATAAATTTCCATGTGTGAAATAGCATCCCAAATAAAAAACAGTAGACGCATTCAGATAATAAAGTACTCCAAATGTAAGCTGCAGACCTGGTAACCTGTGCAAAGAACCAGTCTTTCTGGTAATGACTGACGCCAACAGTATAAATGAGATCTTCTGTAGGATATAAATCCGCATACCTCTCCCATAACCCGTATTGCCTAAATCTGTCAACAGAAATGGATATTCTTTTAAGTCATGTATAGAATCTGATTTCAATATATATATAACAGGAAATAGAATATAATAAGGATTGATATTAAGAAGTAACTAACTTGTTGTTTGTTTGGTTAACGTAAAGCTTGTTAGTGTACAATGGGCTCACGTCCGGCACATAGAACTCAGCGGCTGAGCGGTCTGGGACGCCTATCTCCCATAAGGTGCTTCCATCTCTTGGAGGCTCGTACACAAGATCACCCAAGTCGGTTTCACATCCTGCTTTGACATGGTTTCGAAGCACTTATTATAAGCATTAAAACCAGTTTGAAATGGATGGTTTCTACTTTCTAGACAATAATTATTTTTCTCCCTTTTATCAGTTAACCCCGGCACATATCGTCTACAGCCAAAAGCTACAACAGATCCTACAACAAGAATTTGATTGGACATTTTCTATTAAAAATATAATATTTTTTACAACAAAATCATTTGAAAATGAAAAAGAGCCAATCACATGTATTGTTGTAGGATCTGTTGTAGCTTTTGGCTTTAGACGATATGTAGCCGTTAACCCCCCAATGCTATATTTTTCCGGGTTTTTTTTTATTTATCTAAATGGGTATTTTAATCTTGCCTCGTATCGTCTCATCTGGAGCGTGAAAGTTCCAGCATCAGTAGTAGGGCGCTACATCGTTTGGAGCACGAAAGCTGCTCCAGATGTTGGACCCGCGATGATTTGCTTATATCCCGTGATGATTCACTTGTATCCACAATACAAGCGCTTCATTTGTAGGATACAAGCGCGCTCCAGCCTCTGGACCCAGCCCCGTGCTCCAGACGATGTGGCCCTTAGTCATAATGCACATCCACGTGCGTGCTATATATCGACTGGTGTGCGTAGATGCACACCAATACATCAAACTTTTAAAGTACCGGATGCATTGGCATGCATTCACGTACGTCATTGGATATGTACAGTGCACGTGGATGCACGCTGCAAATGATACTGCACCAGCTTCCACGCTCCAAAACAATGTCGGACCATCTAAAACGTGACAGTCCAAGATAATTATGAAGCTTATGAGCCAATGCTATCCCTAAAATTTTCAGAACCAGAGACATCCAAAGATAATTTTTCCTATCATCCTCCTAACTGGGTCAGTCTCTAGTCTGATCTTAATTTTTAAAGACAAACAACTTGGTCATGAGGTTGTGAATCTTGTGAAGGAGAAGGTTTATACCTGGTGTGACTGTGATATCAATCTCATATTTGTAGTCTCCAATAAATCCAGGAACCCATGCATACAGATTATAATTCCCAGCTATAACATTCTTGATCAAGAATCTCCCCTCAGCATCTGCTCTCGTCCAAAACTGATAACCCTGAAGATATAACAGGAACAAATTGCAACTATTATGGGTATCTGAAAGATAAACAATTTTACTGAAAAAAATGAAAACACACCTTGTTTTCTCTTTGCCATGATCCGACGTCTCCAGGTGGAGCCAACCCCACATATGCAGCGTCCGCCGATATATCACTCTCGTTGATGCACCTATCAATGAAACTTAGAAATTTTCTTCACTGTAAATTGATTTGAGAAAATGGAAGATCAAAACCATGAATTGAAAGAGATATATTACCTGTCTCGGACCAGTAATCGACCTGTAATAGTTCCTCGTTGATTGGAAGAAGCAAAGTCAGTTGAAGCTGGGAAGCTGTATGGCCAGTTTTGAACTTCTGTCGACATCTGATGAGCAACAATTGTGATCAATACTACCTCTTAATCTTGAAATTTCACTCCTTGATGTGTGATGGTACATATACATATATACAAGGGTGCAATTGGATAACCCCATCCGACCCAAAACTGAATTAACCCGGTTAATAATATACATCTAATATACATGTAAATTTTAGAATTTAGGGTTTATAAAAGTACTTCTAAACACAAGGGTGCAATTGGATAACCCGATCCGACCCAAAACTGAATTAACCCGGTTAATAATATACATCTAATATATATATGTAAATTTTAGAATTTAGGGGTTTATAAAAGTACTTCTAAAACAGTAAACCTAACCAAATCTAGCTTAGCCTGGTGTTTATGGTTTGATAATAGTGTTTAATTGCAATATGCTTTGTTGCCGTTGAATGTGTTGGGTAAATTAGATTTGATTATTTAAGTGTTTGCACATTGTTCAGGTTGGTTTAAGTCTAAATATATGACTCAAACTATGATTGTGCATATCAACCTGAATTAACTCGACTCAAAACAACCCGAAATTGCAGTTTGGGTTGAGTTTAGGCTTTACAAAATAAAATTGGTTTGGTGTTTTCATAGTTCGGGTTTCAAATCGGGTTGGATTGGGTTTGGATTGGTCGGTTTGGAGTTGGTTTGGTTAATAAGGTCAACCCGACCCAAACCGAACCTTGTTGCATCCATATATATATATGTGTGTGTATGTAAATATATGCAAAAGGAATTCCAAAAGAAGAATACTACATGAAGAGTCGGTACCTGTTCTTTTGCATTTTTCCAAAGTACAAGTGGGTTCTCTTCTTGAGAAGCTGAGTTAAGATAGATAAAAACAGGTCCGAAAACCTTCTTCCATGGTTCTCCATTTCGAAATTTGAGTCCCATATCAACTCCAGCGTAGTGACCACTAACAAACACCTAGGAATGGCTAGAGGAATAAGTACTATAATAGAATCTATGAACAGAAGTTGCTAATAACTAGCAAGTAAGATGGGAGGTAATTAGATCCTGCTTGAGCCTGGACTTTAGCTCTAATGGCATTTGGGCTTACGTCTGAGGATGGCTGTGAGATACTTACAGAGAGGGTCACCGGACCAACATGGGAGGTAAGCTCCTGCTTGAGAGGTCCACCGGTGCGGAACTCATAGCTCGGTGTGATCATCCAGAATCCGGTGGGAGGGTCGAAAGATATCCACCCATGGACATTGTTTACATCACTGTTACATGAGTACTGGTACTTGTCATCCACCTGCAGGTATCAAACAACTTTAATTGTCTTCAAATTGAACGATAAACCAATCCAAGTAGTTTGTACGTACGGGCTGGTTCAACTGACAGGCTCTCTAGCTTAGCAACTGGAGGTCCCTAGTTCGAGTCACGGTCTTACTTGATAAATGGTTTTGTGGGTGGGGTCATATATCTGGGAGCATAGCATGATCTTCTGTTAACAAGCCTGTTAACAACTCTGTTAACAGGGCAAAATAAAGGGTACAATTGTAATTTTGTCACCTTCACCTAAGTTGCTTTATAAAAGCGAAATTACAATTTTACCTTCCATTTTGTCCTGTTAACAGGGTTGTTAGCAGGCTTGTTAACAGAGAATACGTCCCCATATATCTGGGGTGTACTCTGTCCCTACTACATGGGGTCTACGCAGGGTTTTAAGTCTCGGGATAATGGATCGGATCGGTCTTGGCTGATCCCGATCTAATGCAAAAGTTTGTCGTCCGTTAAAAAAAAGAATGGATCCGGCAGGACCGGCTATATTGGTCGGTATCGGACCGGTCCAAGCCGATACCTGTTAGATCGTTGGTTTTATAAATTAAAAAAAAAACTTTGGATCGGTTGGATTGGTCAGAACCAGTCACTGGACCGGTCCGAACAGACGGTCCGGATCAGTATCCGTTGGACCGATCTGATCCAAAGGCACTTGATTCAATAGTTGTATCGTCGCTTGGAGTCGGACCGGTCTTGGCCGATCCTAGTACGGACCGGCTGATCCCGATCGGATCGGTCCAATCCTTGAAACCATTTTAGCTTAAAAAACCCACCTTAATTATTACTACAAAACTGCTGGTGTAAGGTTTATGATTTGTACCTCTCCGTTTAGGGCAGGATTGATTGGATGTGTCAAGAGAACTGCTTCTGGGTAGGCGAGAGGCTGACCGGATGTGCGGTCTTCCGGCATGGGCATGAACCTTTGTCTCTCATCTGATAAGGCCATGTAGTGAAACCTATTCAAACAAAACATCATTAATTTTCTTCTAATATTGATTAATAAATGATCAGTTATTAAGATAAGATCAATCATGCCTAAAGAGAATGACAAAAACCCTAAACCCTAAAAAGAAAAGAGAGTTAAAATTCGTTACTTGTCCTGTCGTAGTTTGAAAGCGATCCTGGTTTCGCCAACATTGAGATCGGGCCATCCCTCTAAACGCTCGTAAATAGCATACGAGTAGAAGCCAGAGTGGTTATATAGCATTACAAACCTGCAAATATTACATATTTACTTAGTTTCTAATTATCTCCATAGGAACATATATGTCCCTTCTTTACACAAAAAGAAAAAAAAAAAAAAAAACAAGTCTCTTGCTCTTAGAATGGCACCTTTTGTCTATATTTAAGGGAATACTTATGCCTTGGTGGGAAGAATTCCATGTTATTGAGAATGAAATTTCTACTTGGGTCTCATTATTCATTATAACCTTAAAGCTTGTTCCTTCAATCCTGCTCAAGCATTAATCAGAAATTAAGTTCACAAATTCTAGTTAATCTCCACAGAAAAAGAACTAGATTGATGGACGTTAGAATCGCGCTGTTAATTGAATTTGTCAGAATTAACTGTGCATTGTAATGACTAAGCCGGAGAACAAGTACCTTTCGAATCTTCCGGGATATCCGATATCATTCCAAACAAGATCCCAATACCTACATACAATATTGAATTCAATCAAAAGTCATATATAGGGAGATACTAAAACTTGATTAATTTGTTCACAGAATATAGTCTATATATATATATATGTGGACGTAGGTACTATTTGTCGAACCATGTAAATCTGTGTCTTGTGTGTGCTTAATTTCTTCTTCATCATGTTTATCTTTCTTTTCTAACATTTTAAAATGGAAGTCTCACAACATCTTTCAATCATAGTAAACTAATTACATACCCTCTATTATGTTCTCTATTTCGAAATTCAAGTAAGTTGTCGACCCCGTTGTATCTTACTCCAATAACATTTCCCTCTGGATTTGACAAGGTGACTTGAAGAATGCCATTATCCATCACCACCTGCGAATCATCAAAGGAATCTCAGTTTCGTTCAAATATTTCAAAGACTGCAATTCAGCTCCTAACATGTTTTTTGGTGCCAGAAGAGAAACACTATTTTTTTTGACTTTTAAATAGAAGAGGAATTGATTGTAAAAGCAGTGAATGTAACATTACATATTGATCCTGTATATGCAATTGAACCCCAGTACTGTTCTGAGTTGTTTCTTCGCCGTTTAGGATTCCCGGATTTTGTCTGCAATTAAAGAAGAAAGAAACAGTTTGAAATCAAACTTGCAGAGCTAGCCGAAATATCTATATTGGCAATGTGAAATCTATGAGAGAAGAGAAAAGATGATGTGAAAGAACCTAACTGGAGTCTCATAGTGCAATCTGCAAGCAAGAACAACTGAACCATCCATGCCAAGATAAGAATCAAAGCCACACCTTGCCTCCAACACACCTTCATTGTGGAAAACCCTACACAAATACTAAATCATAATATGAAAGAAAGATAAGAGTTTTGTATAAGGAATGATGAAAGAAACTTACAAAATAAATAAAGACGATTAACAAACCAATCACTGGGTTTATGAGATTGACTTGAATGGTGTAACAGGTATTACAGTTATAGATTGATTTTCTAGGTTGGAACAAGATAGTTACTGAAACTGAAATAAGTAAAAGAAAAAGGAAGGCATTGATCTAGTTGTTGCATGCAAAAAAATTTGCAGTAAAAAATAACCTGGAACATGTAAACTTAATCAATAATTTGATTTTAAATACAAAATTTACAGTCAAAGATGTCTGAGTATTTGGGGGATTTAGGTGTCGTTATGTGGAGACTGATGCTACTGAGGCATTCGGGAAGTACGGAAGATCTAAGCCCCCACCGACTTCACTGTAGCCCGAATTGTCTTAGTGGTGTCGAAGGGTAAAACAGTAATTTCACTTGCTATTTTGTTTAACTTGGCTTTTCTGACTGCTCTTCTAACACTTTTTCTTGTGAAAAATAGTGGAATTGGGTGTGAAACTGTCCGAACCACGTAAATCGCTGTGTCGTGTGTGTACTTGATTTCTTCTTCATTTTTATTTTCTTTCTACACGCTAGGATGGGATAGTTGCAGGGAACGAAAATAATGGAGTTTAATATCATTCAAGAAAATAATTTAGAAAAAAAAGGAGAAAGGAAGAAGCAAGACTCCATAAGTTGATTGACATAAGCTCTGTAAATATGCTTAACGTACCTTTTATTTTTTGGTAGGAATATGCTTAACGTAGCACTACGCGAGAAACAAACTTTTTCTTTAATCCCAAGTTTAAGCCTTTATATAGAATTAGTTTGTTCACGACCTTTAGTTCTAATCCAATACCAAATACATAGAGACTCCTAATCCTAATAACATAATAATTCTATAATAAAACACCCAAATAGCAAATAGCAAATAGAAATAAAATTCAAAACCCACTATAAGTTATTATCGTACAAGTTGTCTAAATCGAGTTGTGCAACGCACACTACTTAATTTTCATATTTGTTTAAGCAAGTAACTATAAGAGTTGTATCTTTAATTAAACCTTAAATATATCTAATATTCTACTTAATCAGTTCTATTTATGTGTTATGTTAAGCAGTTGATACGGGGGTAGTTCCCCGCCATTTTTCTTCTTTTTATGTTGAATTCAAATCATCCAAGGTCCTTCACGGGAAGGACAACAGCCAATAAACAAAGGCCATGTAAGTATGATATAGACAAATCAATATATTTTTTAAAAAAATATTTTTTTTAATTAATATTAATGTATTACATGTGTTTGGTTTTCATTGGCTACCGTTCCTATCCTTTAGGGGAAGGACCTTAGATGGTTTGAATCCAGATGTCATACATGTGACCAATCAGTTTCATTCGAGATTCATCTATTCATCCCCCATTTTATTTTTTTTGTGTGAAAATCTTCCAGAAAAATTCTTGTAAACATTTAAGTATATTATTATTATTATTATTATTATTATTATTATTATTGATGCCATAAATGTATCCAAATCATAATCATGCAGAGTACATAAAAGATAGAAAAATAAGAAAATGCCAGTCACTAAGGTTAGTAAAATCATTATTGGTTTTTCTCAAGATCGACCTAATTAGGCTTTGAAATATTCATATCTACACCGACATGCTAAGAATTATAATTCAAATTCTAATTCATTGAGAATTGAAATTGAGTAGAATTGGAATTCTCATGATTAGATGTCAAAAGAATAATTGGAATTTGATTTTTTTTTTCTTGATGATCTTATATGGAATGGGTATAAGGAAGATGAGAATGTCGCAAAAAAGGCTATTATTATTATTATTATTATTATTATTATTATTATTATTATTATTGTGTTAAAGATAAAGGTGATAAAATCTGACCCAACCTACCAACTATCCTTGAACCCGTCTAGTATTTAGCGGGTTTAGGTTGGCAAAAATAGAAACTTCTAAATCAGGCCAATGAAACCTACCAAATAATAAACGGGTTGGGTTGGATTGACAGGCTTTACACTATAAATCTGCCATCTAGCTCGACCTGAACCTAACCCATTGCTAGTTCTAACAAGATCTTACTTGACCCGTTAGAGCCGACCCGATACTTTACCAGGTTTGGGTTATAAAAACTGTTTATTCTTAATTTGGGTCGACCCAAACCCACCCGAATAATAAATGGGTTGGGTTGGTGGGTGTAGGGTATAAACCCGTTGTCCCGTCCCAAGTGATCCATTTATTAAATTAAACTGGTTCATGTTGACTATATTGTAATTAGGACCTGACTCAACCCGACCCACTTTCAACTTCAGTTAAAATCCAGGGGTAGAAAACTGCAATTAACAGCTTCCATCTAGTGAATTCGACAGCTTCAAAAATAGCCTACAAAAGAATTCTATGGAATTCATGTAGAATTCGATTACTTCTCAAATGGGAAAATTGGAATTGGATGCTCTGATTCCAATTGCATCCCCAATTCCACCTTCAATTCCACGAACCAATCAGACCCTTGATGTATTTAGACTTGGGGTCAAATACAAACTTCATTTCTACCACTGTGATAAGGAAATCACCTTAATCATCTCTTTGATATCATCATTAGAATACAGCTCTAAGGCCCCCGTTTCGCATATCTTCTTAAAGGACAAAAAGTCCTTCCTAGATCTAAAAGGGCTTTCTATCTAATGATTGGGTGTTTAGTACTTCTGAAAGCTGCTTTGGATGAAAGTGTTTCTTTAGGAAGCCCATTTTGGTGAGGCAACTATGGGATTGCTTTTAAAGGAAGCAGTTAATCATATTCTAAATTTAAGTAAAACTTTTAAAATAACAAAATTATCTTTTCATTTCTATTATACATTTTATAAAAAGATAAAAATATTCATCAAGCATAAAATTACGTACAAAGCATCTTTTTATATACTTTTTTTCCCACCAAACGTAATATTTTACCAATAACTTTGACTCAAAACCCTTCACATTGAAGCCCTTCCATACGTAGGAAGTTATACAAAAAAACCCTAAGAAACGAGCATTAGAGTACCACACATGCAGAGAGAGATCCATCTTTTTCTTATACCAAAGAGAGAGAAAGAGAGCATAGTAAACTACTGTATTGATAATAAGGTCTCTTTCTCACCAAAAAAAAAAAGAAAAAGATAATAAGGTCTCTTGCTGTTGGATTTCTAATCCACCTTCGGTGATTAGAGATGCCATTCAGCAGGATTGTACAGGCACCACTTCTTTACGGTATATATAAGCTCTATATTTCACCAAAAAAAAAGAGAGAGATCCAACTTTTTCTTATACCAAAAAAAAAAAAAAATCCATCTTTTTCATGATTTGCAAAAATTCTGAAAATTTAACTCCAACTACTTCTAGCCCTATGGCCCCGTCTATGTATACATGAAAGAGATAGTAAGCAAGAAAAACGGTCTAAATTCTCGCTAGAAGAGAAAGAATAATTCATTTTTTAGTTTATAAATAGGACACTACAATTTTTTTTTTCCTCCAAAGTTTCAGATGAAAGTATAGAAACATATCTAATACTTTTCCAAAGTCCAAACATATATATGTAATGCCATATTTTCACGAACAAAGTTTTTAACGAAATTTAGAATGCTAATTCATGCAGTTTCTACATTGAAAAAGGAAGTTTTAACATAATTTTGTATCAGGTGAGAGCACTTACTGTACTGATCATGAGAATTAGAAGCTTGGTCACTCTGGGAAGTTGTTAACAAAACACATTCTTTCTTAAAATCAAACTTCTTCTCCTGGATATATATGGAAGACAATGTATCTTTCTTTTCTTGGGATATTTACAATTCAAAAATTTCTTCTTAGAGAAGCCTTTGTAAACTTTTGACACTATTAATATCATTTGATTAATATTTAGATTTTCAAAAATCTTATCAGTTATTGTTATATCATTTTAGATTTCTTTCCTTCCATTGTTGATCCATCTTTAATACTTCCCCTTGTGGAGAAGATCAGCCTACTTAATGTAGAAAATATTGTCCTTATAGGAATATGATGTGAAGGTTGTGAGATCCAAGTACTCCAATAACATTATCTAAAAGAAAATTACAAATCTATGAATTAAGAAGCTAAAGCATATGGTGATACTTAATATAAAATCATGCTTGTAGTTCACTAGTGTTTATTAAGATTATAACCCCCTTTTTGAACATAATAATAAACCTCCGTAAGGGCCAGACATCGTTTGAAGCGAGATGGTCGCAACATATACTACAACGTGCGTCCACGCACGTCACTTGTTTATTAGCGTGCACAAACGCACACTATAGTATGCCTAACATTCAGATTTGGTTGGGGGGGG
>JAUPMG010000014.1:11419331-11434369 GCA_031762675.1 Pachysandra terminalis | reverse complement strand
ACTGCTGAAAATGGACCTTGGATAATTACTTTGGATGCTCCAAGCTTTCTCCCTGTTATGCAACATTGTCGAAACCGATCCTTACGTGAGGAAGTTTATCGTGCTTACGTAACCCGTGCCTCCAGTGGAGATCTCGATAATACACCAATTATTGACCAAATTCTGAAGCTTAGATTGGAGAAGGCTAAGCTTCTTGGTTACAACAACTATGCCGAGGTACGTTGGAACTGTCAAAAAGAAAATAGTTGAAAATATTTAATATGCTTTGTGATATATCTGCAATGCTCCTCCTTCAATGGTGTATGGAAGTTAATTTTCTCAGGTAAGCATGGCATTGAAAATGGCTACTGTTGATAAAGCAGAAGAGCTTCTAGAAAATCTTCGCAGTGCTTCTTGGAACCCTGCTGTACAAGGTGCCTACTTTGTCATGCATCCCACAGTGCAAGATAATTACTCTACATGTTTTAATAGATTCAAATTTGGTTCAATTACATGGAAAGGAAGTTACCTATTAATGATTGCTGTATACATATTCACCAAACCTGCTTGTACCTTTTGTGTGTGTGTGCGCGCTCGTGTGGGTGCGGGTGTGTGCGTGTGCGTGGGCGTGTGCATGAGTGGGTGTGCGTGTGTTGATTTGGATATTGGACTTGGACCATAATTTACTAATTTAGAGTATTTTCAAACGGATTTAAAAGTTGCTGAGCATTTTACATAGACACCTGCATGTACTTTTCATTTAAGGGCCCAGTAGGAAATTTGATGCAACAGTGACTTAATTTACTATCGCTTGTAATTTCATGCAATAGGAGCCAAACCGTGAAGCAATAGGTTTCACGTGTTCTTAGGTCAATAAGTTAATCATATAACAAATTTTATGTAATAGGATGGGAATCACTGTTACCTGATCAATAGCTTTTTCTTTTCGAACATAAATATTTTTCGTTAGAAAAAGGATTCTAATAGCTAAATGCTCTTTTCATTTTGTAGATATGGAAGACCTTAAAAATTTCTCTCAAGCTCAGGGTGCTAAAGAAGGTAGTGATTTGAGTCACTGGGACATCAACTTTTGGAGTGAGAAACTTCGTGAATCCAAATATGACATAAATGAGGTAGGTATCTCTCTCCCTCCCTCCCTTGATTCATCAAGCTGTGGATGATTTCATCATGTTTTTTGTTCTCTGATATTTTTTTAGACTTCAATGTGCAGCTGAATGATACAGGTGCTTGATCTTGAAAGGCTTACCTTTAATTTTCAGCTTTTTGTGGTTTGATTTTGCCTTCAAATGCTATCTGAAATTTTTCTATACTGATATGCATATTCCTAAAATACATCGTAGATGAATTCCACCCTCCTAGATTGAGTGGGACAGTGAAAAACTTTCCTGAAGCCAACCAAGAACTAGCTGGGATAGCACTTGGAAGTTTCCAAACTCTATTTTTTCTGCATTCTGGAATCATTTCCTTACAGAGAAATCAATTTCTCTCTCTCTCTCTCTCTCTCTCTCTCTCTCTCTCCCCCCCCCCTTCCAAATGAATGCGTAACTACAGTTCCAAAAAAAAGTTCTGCACACTACTGTTGCTCTGGGTACCATCCTTTAGTTTTGAATTCTAGTTAGGTTGTTATTAAGGTCGAAGAAACAGTTATATATATGGAAAAGTCTTTTTGGTATGTTTCACCAGGTTTAGTTTCCTGGTGAGATTTTTTTTTACCATGTGGAGGAATGATGTGGCCAATTCAGATTCCACTCCATCTGCCTGACAAGATCTTTCTTGGTAGGCAATGACGCTTTCACCCATGTAAGCTCCATTAAATTGGATTTCATCATCTGTATTAGCTGCTGTTAAAATTTTAATATTTTGAGTTATCAACATTATAAAAAATGTTGGATTAAGGGTTATTTTTTTTGTTAAGCATCGCATGTGTGTATGTGTGCGTGCATGTGTGCTTGCTCAAGGCAGGCCATATCGTTGCCGGTTCCATCCACCTAAGCTCTAGTGGTACCTTTGTACTGATTATAGCTTAATTTGCACGAGATTTATTTATGGTTTTTTGGAGGTGCAAATATGCCTGTGCATTGTAGAAAGAAACTTATTTGTTGTTTTTCTTTGATTCTCTGTTCTACAGGAAGAGTTGCGTCCATACTTTTCTTTGCCAAAAGTTATGGATGGTCTTTTCAGCCTTGCAAAGATGCTTTTTGAAATTGATATTGAAGCAGCTGATGGCCTAGCGCCGGTAATATCTATTCAGTTGCTTCATTTGTTTGCTTATTTTGTGTTTGTTACATCAACAATGCTTTTGACGTTCTAATATTATATGATTTACTACTTTTTAGGTTTGGAACAATGATGTCAGATTTTACCGTGTAAAGGATTCTTTAGGCAATCCAATTGCTTACTTCTACTTTGATCCATATTCTCGTCCTTCTGAAAAACGGGGTGGGGCATGGATGGATGAGGTTGTGGGTCGGAGTCGTGCACTTTCACTTGATGGTATCTCCTCTAGGTTGCCGGTTGCTCACATGGTGTGCAATCAAACACCGCCAGTAGGGGACAAGCCGAGCCTTATGACCTTCCGAGAGGTAAACTTTTTTCACTAAAAGTTCCAGTCCAAATGATTATTAACAAGTTCATCCTGTGATTCTTCAACGCCAGTGTAACACCAGTATGTACACTTGAAGATTAGCTATGCTTTCAGCTGACACGTTAATTAACAAGTTCAATATTGCAAAATATTTTGAAAGAATTATTTAGACATACCATGTTTTTCAGTAATCTCTATGAGGAAATAAGCCTCACCATAATATTTGCGGAAGTTGTTCCTTGAATCTAAAATCATTTTTTAGTGGGTAAAAAAGGCAGCCTTCTTATACTTTTCTAAAGGATTGGTAATTATTTGAGAAACCATTACCAAAGGGGTGAAAAACTTGCAAATGTATATTCATTGCTACTCTTTCAGATTTGTATATTTCATGTTGATTTATGAACTTTGTGCAGGTCGAGACTGTCTTCCATGAGTTTGGTCATGCACTCCAGCATATGCTGACTAAGGAAGATGAGGGTCTAGTTTCTGGTAGTCGGGGGATAGAATGGGATGCTGTTGAGTTGCCTTCTCAATTCATGGAGAATTGGTGTTACCAAAGGTTGTGTTGTCTAACCAATGGTCTCCTCTATTGTATTTCTCACCCTTTGCCATTGTTTCTTGCATTAACATTTTATTAATTTTGCTCAAAGTGGGTAAAAAATGATTAATCAAATGTTTTGAGGATGATCTAAAAGGATTCAAAAAATATGAGATGAAACTGGGATTACTGTACAAGGGACTGCTCAAAGTTTATCTGATGGATAACCTACCCAAAGAATTTTAAGGACACATTAACTTATTGGGTTATTCTGATTGCTTTTTCTACATTTTGCGTCTGTTCTGACGATGATAGATGTTTGTAAATTAATCTAATGATTTTTCCGTTCTATTACAGCTGTTTCCTATATGCATACATACATACCCATCATACGATCCTGGTGTATAGAAGCCTGATTTTTATGCCTTTTTCTTCTTGTAATTTAATTATAGTATTCCATGTTTTCAGTCAATCAGCAATAAAATTCCCCCAACTAATTCTGGTTGCAACAAGCATCTTCTTCAATGTTCTAATCTGTCCAAAAACCATAGCTTCTTTTAGATTAACGCTTTTTCGCTTTTTCCATTGATTATGGATGAATTGATGACCCATAAATAAGAGGTGCATTGCTATATTTTATTTGTAGATGATGTGGTATAAAACTAGAATTATTGAGGTATATCTTAAAATCTAAAGGTTTCAAGCTAAATTGAATTAGGATTGAGCATATGGAATGCAACTTTTGTATAGATTAGTTTGGGGGTGAGGTTATGGTCAGGATTGAGAACTAGTTTGGGGATGAGATTATGGAATCTCCCTAAAACGTGTATTTTTGTAATTTCTTCAGAATTCTGAAATTTCTTGTTGAATTTCTTTGAAAAAAGAAATAAATCAAATTTGACTGAAAAGATAGTTGATTAAGTTTCGGATTTCCATTTCATTAGTGATATCCAAAACTGAAATTTTCTGAACTTTTAATCAATGATAGAAGTGTAGCTGACCAACTTGAAACAGAAGTTGATTACCTTTCTTGTTATCAACTTTCTTTATTAAATGCGATCAAATATGACTTGAAGAATTTTTACAATAATATTTATTTCTTTTATTAAAAAAATCAAAGTACTATTAAATGTAATTTGTAATAATATCATGTATAGTATAACACATGTATTTTGACTAATGTAAATGTATGCATGTACACTACTCACCCAACTGTTCACACATTTATACATCCATATGTAAGTAACCATTACTTAAAATCTGCAAAAAATCCATTATCATGTTTGAAGTTACACAACTTATATTGATTTTAATCTAAATGCATTTTGAAGCATTTTACATGATGATGTCTTGCTGTTATATCCTACTCGGTTTTATTGTGAAATTTCTTGATTATTGCATGTGCTTCTACTTTATATCCAGTTAGTGTATCTTCTAGCTCTGGGCAACAAACCCCCATCATGTATGAATCAATTTTCTGCATCTTCCACATGCAGAATTATTTTTTGAGTAGATTCGGTGTGTGGTGGGTAGAGAGGGTGAGGTTGTGGGGAGACATCTGGTTGGGGGAAGGGACTCTCAAGCAAAGATTACCGGATATTTATAGTGTGATGTTGAACAGATCAGTGTGGTTCTGTTTCGGTTTCAGGTGGTGATATAGTGTTGAATATGCCTCGCAGGCGGTACATTTTTGATAGGGAGCTGGAGTCTATGGTCATACTTCTATCTCTTCTACATTATATCAGTTTGGGTTCTGGTTTGGATTCTTGGAAGTGGAGTGGAGATTTTTAAAAAAAGAAAAAATTCTCAGTTTGTGCATTTTTTAGGCTGACGTGTTTAGGCCAGCTTATCTGAAGGCTCCAATCCCTTCCAAAGCGGCCTTGTTTGTGTGGACGGTATCTTTAGATAAGATTCTGAAGATGGACCATATGATAAGTAGAGGTTGGTCAATTTGCAAGAATGATTTAGAATCTGTACCTCATTTATTTATTCATTGTGAGCTGGCTTCTCAGGTCTGGTATAAATTTATACTTAACTGGGTGCAACGTTGAAGCTTATCAGAGTTATTAACCAGATGGGAGTGCAAAAAGTGCAGAAAAATGGGGTCTGTACGGTGGAATATGTGGCCGGCAGCGATTTGTTTGACTTTGTGGGAAGTAAATTAAAGCATATCTTTCACAGGAAATTTTTTATTTGGGTGTCTTATGCATGCTTTTTGTGTACATAGGTTCTGTACATTAACCTTTACATATTAATACAATACATAATACCTTAGCAGTCGGGGAAAAAAAAAATAATTTTCTGCATCTTTCATTCTGTCAAAGTATTATTGTTTCCTCTTATCTCTATCAGTTGATTCATTTGTATATTTCTTTACTATGCACACGTCAGTGGCATCGTTTTGTCAATTTCCACCTTATCATTGTGTATGCTTGAAAAATTCTGCAGGGACACTTTGATGAGCATTGCCAAACACCATGAAACTGGAGAGAGTCTTCCTGAAGAAGTATATTTGAAACTCCTTACAGCAAGGACTTTCCGTGCAGGTTCCATGAGTCTTCGTCAGGTTAGTTACATGTGTTGATGAAACAGTCCTTTTTTCTATGTTGTTGCATTTCTATATTTATTATGCTCTGAATTTTACATCAGTCATACCTCTTGCAAAATTATTGAGGCATCAGTCTTGGGTTTTGATTTTCTGAAAATTGTTGTATACCTTTTCTGTTGGATGTGATATAGGATGATAGTTGGTGGTTGAATAAAGCACCAGAATCTGTGACTACTTATTGTTATCTATTGGTGCAACAGAAGCATTGATGCTTGTTGTTATCCTAATTCATGTAGTTTTTGTGTTAAATCCAGGACTCCTCAAGGATTTGATCAGTGTTTCTGAAATCAATTTGGATTGGAAAATCATAACAATTTTGTTGCAACTGAACTAGGTTTTTAAATTGCGAGATTGAAAAATTAATAAATATATTTCTTAAAAATGAAAATAACATATTATAACATATAATAATATTCTTAGAAACTGGAAAAGTAGAATATTCTGAAACTGCACAAAGCTCATATAGCAACATGTGTTTATTCTTAGCTGTCATGCTGATGGATAATGTGTGCATCTTGTATAAATATAACTAATCATGTAAGTAGTTGAATATGCACATCATATACTGAGGTACATCCCTTACGCAAATCCTTTACTTTTTTTTAAAAGGACAGTTCACCATTACTTAATTAAAAAAAAACTAATTTTTATTTGTATAGCACAAAATTCCAAAAAATATACTCATTGTAAGAACAATATAAAAGAAACTGTTATAACTTAAAAGTTTTATGACCATCCTGTTTATTCTACTTATAACATATTGTATTAAAAAAGGTTTAGGATTCAGGATTTAAGGGATTTCCAGAAGTTTTCTTCTCCTCTTCACCGGGATTTCTTTTCCGTTTCTTTATGGGATAAGATAACATTGTTAGGTGCTATGACTTCTGCTTTTCTAAAGCCTGAAAGCCCTTCAAGGTATTGGCCTTTTTCGTAAGACAATCAGCACTGGGCTACTGCTTACATTGAGCCTCTATTCTCCTATTTCCCCCTAAGATCATCTATCCTGAAAAGGGTAAGAATGATCCCCAACAGTGACTCGTATCCTTGGTCACTATTTGCAAAAGTGAGTTTTTCTCCATGTACTGTATGTCAGCCGCTAGTTAAGATTTAAGCCAGCTGTTAACCTGAAGCAACTTAATTAGCCGTTTGATCGGCAATGAACAAAATGATATGACAATGCAAATAAACCTTGGCATGATTTTTTATTTTTTTATTTTTTTTTTATAATAGTAACTGAGCAAATTAAATTTCAACTTCTACGTCTGTTAATTATAACTAATTTTCCTGATTATCATTTTAGACATCCTGCTCTCTCTCTGTGGACATTTTTCTATTTTTCCCCCTCTTATTAACTAGTATTTTTTCAAACCTCGTTAAAATTTTCAATCTGCAGTTAAGGCAAGCCAATTTTGATTGAGACATGTGAAGGTACCATATTCCCGGATTCCTATTTGCCTAAAGTTTTATTCAGGCAACCATGTACTAATTTTAATATTTGCAAACAAAATAAAAGTAAAAAAGATGAAGAAGACATGCATGCATGCATGCAAATTTATATTCATTATTTCCCTAAAAAAACAATACGTTCTTTGGACTTAGATATTACTATTTGACAAGATTCAATATTCAAATAATGAATTTTACAAATAAAAAAAGATTATAATTCTGAATTCTACAATTTAAATTAAAATTGTAATATTCTTAGCATAAGATATTCATATTGTTTGGTTCAGATTTTGTTTAAAATAATTTTATTCATTTGTAAGTCGTTAGATCTTAACTTAGTAGTTAAGTGTTCTTTTCTTTTTGAGCATTGAAATTATGAAGTAAAAATGGCATAAACGATTCCAGCCTGGGACACTATTGTAGGATAACAGATATTTTGTCACCCCTCTGGATATGTGAGTTTTTATTGATTATTTTCTGTTTTGTCTTAATTTGTAGATACGATTTGCAAGTGTAGATTTGGAGATGCATACGAAGTACGTTCCAGGTGGGTCAGAATCCCTCTACGATGTTGATCAAAGAGTAAGTAAAAAAACACAAGTGATCCCCCCACTGCCTGAGGACAGTTTCCTTTGTAGTTTCAGCCATATATTTGCAGGTGTGCTCGTCAAATCAATTTACTCTTTTGAGTCTCTTAGTAGCTTGTATAGTCTACTACTAGAGCTGATTCATTTTAGCTGGCTTATCTTGTATTTGTATTTCAAATGTCAGGGGGATATGCTGCTGGATACTACAGTTACAAGGTACTTCTGTGAATCTTTTAATGTGGGGTTTTATGGTCTTTTTGGTTGTTTGTGCTCTCTTCAGGCAGCTCATTGTCATAACTAATGTTCATGTGTGCTTGTGATATTATACTGCACCATTGTGATGTTTATTACTTCCTGCATGGAGACTTAAAAATCCCTCAGAAAATCTGAATGCCTCGTTAGTTTCTATTTTGAATCTCATTTGCGTAAAAAGTTGTCATATTAATAAGGTCCCATTGGAAACAACAGAGCAGCTATTACATGAATTTTAGCTGGCTCCCTTTCCCTTGTGTATACCATATGAGTTCTGATAGATGGTTGCTATTATTTTGAGTCCTGGATTTATATGAAAGAGCTATTCATGCAGATCTGTTGATCCCCAAAGTGGGTCAAAAACTTGATACTTTCTCTAGGCCGTTTTGTGCAAATTCATATAAATAAATTGTGAGATCTGGCCAAAGCTCAGCTTAAGCTTTCCTAAATATCATTTAGTTACACTATGGCTTGAATTGCTTCCCCTCTCTTTTCTGTATTTGATCTGAACAAGTTTTTCTAAAATTTTGCAGTGGGCAGAAGTTTTGTCTGCTGATGCTTTCTCAGCATTTGAGGAGGCGGGGTTGGACAATGAAAAGGTATGGCTGGAAATCTAAACTTCAAATTCGCGTACCCTTGTGATCCATGAGATTTCTCTGTTCTGACTTGTGAGCTCTTATGTGAAAGTACAGTGGTCCTTGTCAAGCATGACAAATCTGGTTTCCATCAACTTATTGTTGCTGAAGCCAGTTTCTAATTAACCGTGTGGTCAATTTGAAGTACACACGTATCTCTGCTTCCACTTTTGAGTTGACCATGTGGCACTAAATAATTCATTGTCCTTTAGTAGTTAATCTCAAGTAAGATGACGATATTCTATATACAAGACAATATACATTATGTAGTTACTATATGTATGTGTTGGATGATATACATACATACAGTATAAGTGTTACACCATATTATTTCCAAATTGACATATATAGATTTTTTTTATTTTTATTGTGTGTGTGTGTGTGTGTGTGTGTGTGATGTGGAACCCCCAAGTCCCAACCGCACTTAGTGGGGATGGGGGATACATGATCCCAAGCACAATATATCAGGTAAGCCCAGTGACTCCAGTTCCTGAGCTGGAGAGCCTGCCAGTTGTATATATAGATACAACTTTCCCATTCTCCTGAGTTGTCCCAGCCAAAAACCTTCCAAACCCATTGAGCATGACCGGTGAAGTGCTCTCTCATATTTGGGGGATGGGTAGTTGAAGAAATTGACCGGATTTGAGCAAGGAGCTTTTGATCTAGTTATCCTCTCCAATTTACATCAGAAAATTCCATGGGCAATTCCAGATGGTCTTTCTTGTTCATTCCATATTTATTACCTTGTTCAAATGATATTCTTGGCTGTTGTCATCTATCAATTTATCAATAAACAATTGACTTTGTAGAGGAGGTAGTCAACTTTAGCAACTAACAAATCTGTGTATATGATTCTCATTGGATGATTGAGAATTGATTAAAATCAATCCTTGCAACAGGTTGTCAAAGAAACAGGTCACCGGTTCCGAGAAACCATACTTGCTCTTGGAGGTGGCAAAGCACCACTTGAGGTTAGCTTAAGACAAATCTGCATATGCTCTAATGTAATTTGTTACGTGGCTGAAACCGATTGCCTCTACCCATTGGGTCGTGGCTCGGTAATAGCATTGCTTCCCGGCCAATGGGAATCTATGGTCTTATTTTTAGAATGCTTTCCGTTGTAGGATTTGCTCGATTAATTGTTTTTGAATGTGCTGGTAATTTTTTTCTTTCAGGTCTTTGTGGAATTCCGAAGGCGTGAACCTTCCCCAGAGGCGCTGCTCAGGCACAATGGCCTATTGCCAGTCACAGCCTCTGCTTGATTTTCATTTATTATTCAGTTTGCTTAGTGGAATTAAAAACATATACGGCTTGCTTCTTCAGTCCCAAAGCTAATTTAATACATCCTTTTAACTTGTTCTCTCTCCTGAAATGTGAAACACAAGACATGATAGGAGAGGGTATTTATTTGTCCTTTTGAAAAGGATAGGGGAGGTATATGGGTATTATACGAAACCTCAAGGGAGGTTTGTGTGATATACCCTCAAATAAATCTATTTTCTTCAAATAAACAGTTTATTGTTGCTGTCAATAAGCCGGGCAAACACAGCCTTAAATCCCAACCTAACTTGGAATTTCTTATTTTCTGCCTTAGCTCGAGACGTTTTAGACTTCGAGGAGCTTTATTTTCTCCATAAGCTGTCTGTGCAACCATTGTAAGACACTGTTTTAAGGATGATGATCCTTAAACAAAGATTACAGAGTTACTTCTGTTTTAAGGCTGATGAAATGAAACTCTGGCTTACCTAACACGTCCACTCCTGAAATCATCATTCATGAAGGCTTGCCTTCAAATATTAGGTTGAAAGTTCTTGAAAGTCATCATGGACAAAAGCTTTTCCTTTCACCTGAACATCCACACTGTCCAAATGATAAGGGACCCACAATTCACTTTAAGAATATATTGGGAAGCAAATGTATTATGTAACAGCAGAAATATTTTCTAATTTTGGGATGGATTTCTTTTCTTATCTGAATTATCAATAAAATTTTATTTATTTAAAAAAAAAACCTCATTAAGACATAATGTGAGGATTTTATCAAGTGTAATGACTATCATTGATTTCTTTACATTCGCAATGTTCACTACAGAAAATGAAAACGAAAAAACTATGTTATTACCACCCTCCCCCACCCAATTATTTTTTGCCACGTATCAATCTAACCTAAAATCCTAGAAGATATATTAACCATAAACTAGCTTCCACTTTACTTGAAGTATTTTTTGACACTAGTCTATGTGGCAGAAAACAATTAGGTGGGGGTATTACCTGGGCATATATGCATATTATTTTTTCGTACACAAATTGTCAAAAATGGTGACTTCTAAAATCCTAAGACATATTAACCTCAAATTGGCGTCACACGTCAAAAAGATCATAACAAAATATCGGGAAAACATTAGATTTTTCTATCAATTTGACATTTGTTCAGGGCTAAAACCCCAAGTGGCAACACTTGTAACTATAATTGTTTTTTTTTCATTTCTGAAAACGTGGAACCCCCGACCCCATTTTGAGGGATAGGGTAAAACCCAGAATACATGACCCCACCCACAAGAACCATATATCAAATAGTCCGAAGACTCAAACTTGCCGACCCCATTTTGAGGGGACAGGGTAAAACCCAGAATACATGACCCCCCACCCACAAGAACCATATATCAAATAGTCCAAAGACTCAAACTTGGGACCTCCGGTTCTTGAGCTGGAGTGCCAGCTAGTTGAGTTAACCCGTGTGGATTGCCTATAATTATAATTAACAAGTAGTCTGCCAAATCATCTGCCACGTGTAAAATATACGCTACACCAGGCTTCTAAGTTTGATGCGTTTACACTAAAGCAGGCCCCTTTTTTTTTTTAACAAATTTCTATTATCCAGTTAATTAACAAACAAACAAATTACTTTCAGCTTCAGACAAAAGAAGTCAACGAGTTAGTCTTCAAGATTTAAACCAAAGACGGAACTCGAGCTCTCTTGTCTTTCTCCTAATATCAGAAGAAACAGTTCAGATTAACTGATCTCTGGAACAAAAGGTTGGCTTATTCTTGGAATTATCTCTCTATCTATTTTAATGTCGTTCATGTACTGATTCCTAGGGTTTCTGATCTAGATTTTCTTGCTCGAATTTCTGCAAGAAAAATAAAAAATCCATTTCAATAGGTTTCCTCTAGTTTGTGATTGCTTCTGTGCTGTCTTTAGAGTTGTGTAGAACTGATTGGAGGATAAGGAAATGGCGAGAGCAGGAGGAATTACAAACGCGGTTAACGTCGGCATCGCAGTTCAAGCAGATTGGGAAAATCGAGAGTTCATCTCTCACATCTCCCTCAATGTCCGTCGCCTCTTCGAATTCCTCGTCCAGTTTGGTAAGCAAGTCTTCCTGAACTCCTTAATTCTTCGGATTTCTTTCCCTTTTGCGATCGTACTTGGTTCTTGTTAATTATAGTTATTTATTTAGTTATTTTTCTAAATTGCAATCTTATATGAGGAACATATGGTTGTAAATTTTCTGAAATTTGACATCTTCATTTAGGATGAGGCCTTGAATTAATTGAATTCCTTTTAGTTCTTCTGCTGTCTTGTATGGTTTTAAGAAGAATTCTTTGTGTTTTCGCAATATTCAAGATATGGTCTTCAAAAATTCCCTTAGAATTTTAGACATTTCTCATTTTGAATGAATCCAAATTTCCCTTGTATTGATATTTTCCTTATTATGAATGTTTCCTTCGTAATTTCTTAGGGGAAATGTTGCGAATGCGAGAAATTTCCCTTGAATTGGTTTTTTTTTTTTTTTTTTGCAAAATCAACATTTAAAACTTTGTTTCGAATCCATGGATGCACAAACTTTTGTTGTCTTTCAGTACTGAGTAGATTATGTTGGATTTCTTTTGCATTCTGTGTATATTTTTAGGTGAGCTGTTGCTGCTGTTCGTACTAATTATTATATCGGTATTGTTGGTTGGATCATCTGTGATGAATTTCTTGACGGTTGTAGTCTGTTCTTTATAGAAAAAAGTTTGCTTTACAACTGAATAATAAAAATGGGTTTGATACATTGGTGTTATATCTTTAAACATATCAATGTTAGGCTTTGGTGGTGTACATTTCATCTCTTTAATTTGTTCTTATGATTTTTTTTTTCCCACTTTCAGAGGCTACAACCAAGAGCAAATTGGCATCTCTAAACGAGAAGCTTGATACGTTGGAGCGCCATTTGGAGCTGCTTGAAGTCCAAATGGGTACTGCAACAGCCAATCCCTCTCTTTTTAGTTGATGTCTACTAGATTATTTTTTGTTGAGATAAATTCATTTCCATAAGCAGCTTCTGTCTTGAATTATGAACAAATTTCATGTTTTTTGAGCTTACATCTACAAGTAATCAATTTCCTTCTTTTTTTCTTCTTCTTTTCGTTCATGGTTTATCTCTAATCATGATTCTCACCAAAATACTGAAATCTTCTGGATGTTTTTCTAGATGTAATTCAAGAGTGGCTGATTGTAATTTCTAGGTTTTTAGAACCATTAATACCACACTGAGGACATGTTATTGATACATAAAACCTCGTAAGATTTATGTGTAAAACTGGAATTCAGAGTTTTAAAGAATCGTCGTTTTAATTCCAGGTTTGATCTATAATGGTACGTCAGCTTGGTATCTCAACTATTCTAATCTCTTTTCCAGTATTCAGCCATTGTAATCTCTATTGTTCACCAATTTGAGTTGATAATCCTTCTTTAGCCATTACTTCTCTTACAGTGAAAACTCATGGAGTTTACTTCATGGTGAGATAGTATGGAAGTTACAAATTAAGTTCAGTAGTTATAGTGTGGCTCATAAGGAGCTTAGAAGGGTTCAAATGGAATTGAATTTCACAACATTCATGTTTACACAAATAAGAGTGCCTGTTTGCGATAAGGTTCAGACCTCTCACAGACTGCACCATGATCTCTAGGCTAGGTGCTTAGTTTTTATCTTATACGTAGTACTGTTAGTATATCCTTTGTTTTTTTTTTCATCAAGACTTATGTTGATGTAGAAGCAGGGGCGGAGCCAGGATTCTATCGTAGGGGGACGAGATTTGAAAAAATTAATGCTAGTTTCTATATTACACACACACACACACACACACACACACACATATATATATATTGGTATTTTCGGTTTGATTCATTTAGTTGAAGCCTCAACTGTAAACTGAACCAAATTAATTCGGTTGTTGGTTTTCTAAACCATATCCAAACCCAAATGAAGAAAAAATAAAAAAAAAAACAAACCAAACCGACTTTTTGGGTTTAGATTGAACTAATTGACACCCCTATTGAATGAGGATACAAAAGTGAAAAAAAAAAAAAAAAAAATTATCGAGGGGGTCGCATTTGTCAAAAACAAAAATTTACAAAGGGCAATTTGTAACATGGGGGCGAAAGCAAAATTTGACCGAGGGCAATTTGTAACATGTTACAAATGCAATTGCGAACTTTAAAATTTTTAAAAAGTTGAGGGGTAATTGCCCCCTCTCGTCCCTATGTAGCTCCACCCATGTGTAGAAGCTATCTTGATCTTATACTCAATAAAAGTAGTTAACCAATATAAGAGACGGAATCGTGTTCTACTTCTGCGGGTTTTTTTTATTTGTTTATTTATTTATGAAATAGTCAGAAACATTTAAGGAACTTATAAGGATTACAATAACACAGAATTCCTCACATTATATGTTGAGCTTGAATTGCTTATGCGAGTAACAAATAAATTACCTTCCAGGAACAATTTTCTTGAAACATAAAATTACTCCATTAAAACACAATAACATAAAATGCAAGGAGAATATAAGAGATTTAAGTTCTGTTGACAATTGAGAAATTCCCTTGAAACACCCCATGAACTTATGCACTATGATATTTCCCTATGAAAGGGAAATTTACTTTTTGATTCATGTACTGGTTATACTCAACAAGATATGTACAAGAAAGAAACTAGAGGAGAAAAACAGAAGGACGAAGAGAAATATTAAGGGTCCTTAGCAATGACAGATTGACAAAAAGATCAAAGGATCAAAAACCTTGTAATTGTCTTGTATGGTCTCCCATCAACAACAAATTCAATTGATTACATTAGAATCAAATATCAAACCAGTTACTACTAACACTTAATCCCACTCTAGCTACTGCACATTCATGTATCAACAGTAAACCAAATAACATGAACAGAGAAGGAAAAATTAAAAAATAGAAGAAAAAGAAAAAGATTCAATTTCACACAAGTAATATGTTTGTAGAACAGATGCAGATATCAACCCCAACATCTTTACGTCCTCCTATTCTTGGAGAAAAAGCGAAGGATTATGTAAAACAAAACCCTATAAAGAACAGCCCATCCCAACATTATAAG
>JAUPMG010000014.1:11399106-11409703 GCA_031762675.1 Pachysandra terminalis | reverse complement strand
GTTCTGTGTTGTCTTTCTGAACCATTCCTGACTGATCTTACCCTTTTCTCTCTTTGTATCCTTGGAAACCTTTCATTTGAACGGTCTTTATTGATTTAGGCCAGTGAAAGCAAGTATTCGAATCCACTGATTGTACGAACCGATTGGTTAATTGACATTTTAAGTCATTTATCAGTTTGTGCACCATCAGTGGTTTGTTGAGATTTATTCTACCATGTCATTATATTCACGTTCAATTAAAGGAACTTCATTATATTATTAAAGATAAATCATATATGTGACACTATAGGTAATGATTTTCCTTCATCTCAGTATATATCTTGCTAAACCAAAGATTATGTACAACTGATGCAGATCCAAGTTAATATTTGGTACGAGTGGATCATCTATTAGAGCTTGCTTTTTTCTTATATCCCGTGTTTGTGTATCTTGTGCAGTTGACAGGCAATGCCAAAACATTATATGCTACCCCTCCCCTGGTTCAAAAATGGGCAAATTTAGCAAGGCGATTTAGGTATGCTCAATTTGATCCTTGATGTGTATCTTACTAGCTGTTTATTAGTTTCCTAGGTTGAATAACTTGGTGTCTGATACAGCTCAAAGCCTCCTGGAAATGATGTCATTGGTATTGACTTGGGTACCACCAACTCCTGCGTTGCAGTTATGGAAGGAAAGGTTAGATTTCTGGCATCCTGTGAGAGGTTCATTTTATGATTTGTTCTCATTGGCAAAATGATTGATATGTTTTGGTGGAGCTGTTATTGACTGTTACCATTAATTTGTGCAGAATGCAAAAATTATTGAGAACTCTGAAGGAGCGCGAACCACACCATCAGTTGTCGCCTTCAACCAAAAAGGAGAGCTTCTTGTAGGAACTCCAGCTAAGCGTCAGGCTGTGACCAATCCAACAAACACGGTTTTTGGAACCAAGCGTCTTATAGGAAGGCGCTTTGATGACCCCCAAACACAGAAGGAGATGAAGATGGTTCCATACAAGATAGTTAAGGCTCCTAATGGAGATGCATGGGTTGAAGTTAATGGACAGCAATATTCCCCAAGCCAGATTGGCGCCTTCATTTTAACCAAGATGAAGGAAACTGCCGAGTCCTACCTTGGAAAGGGTGTTACTAAAGCTGTGATTACAGTTCCTGCTTATTTCAATGATGCTCAGAGACAAGCAACAAAGGATGCAGGGAGAATTGCTGGTCTAGATGTACAAAGAATTATCAATGAGCCAACCGCTGCTGCTCTTTCATATGGATTAAACAACAAAGAGGGTCTCATTGCAGTCTTTGATCTTGGTGGTGGGACATTCGATATTTCAATTCTGGAAATCTCCAATGGTGTTTTTGAGGTACATATTTTGCTTTGCTACCCAAGATGTTCTTCTCCATTCATCTAGAACATATTTTTAATTGTATCTTATTCAGGGTTCTGAGATACATGTTTTGTTTTGGTACCAAGAGACTTCTTATTTATATAGTAAATTTCATTAACCGTGTCTTATTGAGGTCAAAGCAACAAATGGTGATACATTCTTGGGAGGGGAGGACTTTGACAATGCCCTGTTAGAGTTCTTAGTCAATGAGTTCAAGAGGACCGAGGGAATCGACCTATCAAAGGACCGGCTGGCCTTGCAGAGGCTGCGTGAAGCAGCTGAGAAGGCTAAAATAGAACTCTCATCTACATCCCAGACCGAGATTAACCTGCCTTTCATCACAGCTGATGCATCAGGTGCAAAACATTTGAATATCACACTGACTAGATCAAAGTTTGAGACTTTGGTGAACCACTTGATTGAAAGGACCAAAAATCCATGTAAGAGCTGTTTGAAGGATGCGGGAGTAGCTACCAAGGATGTAGATGAGGTTCTTCTTGTTGGAGGGATGACACGTGTACCCAAAGTACAGGAAGTAGTTACAGAGATATTTGGGAAGAGACCGAGCAAAGGGGTTAATCCCGACGAGGCAGTTGCAATGGGAGCCGCTATTCAGGGAGGTATCCTTCGCGGAGATGTGAAGGAGCTACTGCTTTTGGATGTCACTCCTCTCTCCCTTGGTATCGAGACATTGGGTGGCATCTTCACCAGGTTGATCAATAGGAATACAACTATTCCCTCAAAGAAGAGTCAGGTCAGTCTATTGAATTAATTTCAGCTTCTGACTGAGATGTAGAAGAACTAGTTACTCATTACATAACTGACAGTGCTTTACCCGGTGGTATAGTCTATCATTTAGGAAATAGAACACACGTAGATCAGAGGTTTGATCATTTGCAATTGTATGTTTTTTGTATAGGAGATTTAGGTAACTGATTGCATGGAAGCCTAGCTCTTCATATAGGATAGTAAAACACGCTCAGCTTGGTAACTTGTCTATTTCCACATATATTAGCAGTAAAATATTTATTGGTAGGTGCATTTATGTGTTGTCATGTATGATGGGGGCTAGGTATTAGGGGTGTAATTCGGTCGGTTTGGTTCGGTGTAGTGGCCAAACCAAAACCAAACCGAAGTATAGTGAACTAAACCAAAAACCAAACTGAACCGAACTATAGTGACCAAAACTGAAAACCAAACTGAAATGGATTTGTTTTTTTGGTTTGATAAAACTAATGCTATTTTATATACTAAATACACACATAAAACAGAGACACATACATATACATATATAGATATATGTATATTAGTCTAGTTCGGTTCACATATATTTAGTTTAAGTTTGGTTCCGTTTTCTGTTTGTTTCGATTTAATCAAAGCCTATACCAAAAACCGAACCAAATTAATTTGGTTTTTCATTGTCCAAACCAAAAGCAGACAAAAAAAAAAAAAAGAAGCAAAAAAACCGACTTTTTTCGGTTTGGTTCTTCCGGTTTTCGGTTTAAACTGAACCAATTGACACCCCTACTAGGTATGATAATTTAGTCTACTAGGTGTTCCTGCTATTACTATATGATTGTTTACTTTTTATCTTTTTCTTGCCACTCACTAGTACACGTGTGTGATCGCAGGTGTTCTCCACCGCAGCTGACAACCAGACTCAGGTGGGTGTCCGGGTACTACAAGGTGAGCGTGAAATGGCTACTGATAACAAGCTTCTTGGTGAGTTTGAGCTTGTGGGTATTCCACCAGCTCCTAGAGGTATGCCACAGATTGAAGTCACCTTTGACATCGATGCCAATGGGATTGTTACGGTTTCTGCCAAGGACAAGGCCACTGGGAAGGAGCAACAGATTACAATTAGATCATCCGGAGGATTGTCAGAAGATGAAATCGAAAAAATGGTTAGGGAGGCAGAGTTGCATGCTCAAAGGGACCAGGAGAGGAAAGCGTTGATTGATATTAAGAACAGTGCGGACACTACCATCTACAGCATGGAGAAGAGTTTGAGCGAGTACAAGGACAAGATCCCAGCTGAGGTTGCCACAGAGATAGAGTCTGCGATATCAGATTTGAGGAATGCAATGGCTGGGGAGAATGTTGATGAGATCAAGTCAAAGCTTGATGCAGCAAACAAGGCTGTCTCTAAGATTGGACAGCACGTGGCAGGGGGATCTGGTGGTGGGGGTTCTCAGGGTGGTGGTAACCAACCTCCAGAAGCGGAGTACGAGGAGGTGAAGAAGTAGAAGACTTGGCTTTCAACACTTATATATATATCCGGTAAAGTGGTAAGATTTCTATGGCGGGTTTTGTATCTAATCTTGTAGGCTGAGTTTTAGGAGAAATGCTCTTTTATTGGAATGTTTTGGGTGCTAGACTAGTATTTTTAATAGATGAAGATAGAAGTTAACATTGTAATGCAGGACGGCTGACTTGCTCTTGTTGTGGGAGTTGTACTAGTTGTTTTAATTAGCTTGTTGCAACAATAAAATTTTGCCTTTTTCCCCTCAACTATGTGGGGTCAGGTCAGCCATACGAATCCCATCATAATTTATCAAAAACTCATCTCGACTCATTTATTATTATAGATTATAGGTATCTAAATATTTTGCTGGTTTTAATTAGATATATTTTGGGTCTTTTTCTGTTCTACTACTATATCAGGGTATCTCTAGGAATCAATAATAGATGATTCATATCTTGAAACGAGTCTTTGTTGTTGTGTACTGATTGTATCTTGGGATGTCGTTACCAAGTTACAACGAATGAACTGATCAAAATCTCTATACAGTTGCACATCTGTGATCAGTACAGGATAATTAACAAATGATTAAGTGCAACTGGAAGAAGAGAAGAGCCTGTGATGAAGGACTCCTCTTGGAGCAACTGAACGAAGCGGAACACCCACCCCTGTTTCTTCAAATTGTAGGTAGGTAGCTAGTCTTTCCTTTCGTGTGTCAACCAACCTAGAGAGAACCAGAAAAACAAGTGGGTGGCCCAGTCTACCCATGTTCATTATAATTTTTTTCACTTCCGAGTCATTTTTTTTTTGGCAATTTATCTTTTGACAAAATATAGAAATCTTGAGTTCAGTGGTGGCTTAAGGAGGGTGATCTTAACAATAGATTCTTTAACCTTTCCACCTTAAGCTGCAAAAAGAATAATTACATTGATAGTATTAAATGATTAGATGATACTGTTGTGTCTGAACCAAAAGATATTGAACTGACCTTTGTAAAGTACTTCAGTGATTCTTTTAGTTGAAGGCTCGTGATTGTGAGTTTGTATTTTCTGAACTGATCTAACCTCAAATCTCAGTTCAGGAAAACCAGTCTCTTATCTCTATCCCTAACCATACTAAGATTTTTGAGATTGTGTATCAACTTGGTGCTTTAAAATGCCTTGGGCTGATGGTTTTCAGGGGGTTTTTAACCGTTGTTACTAGGATATTGTTGGTCCTGATGTTATTGATATTGTTCAAGGCTTTTTTAGAACTGGAGCCTTTTCTAATGAAATCAACCATACCCATATTGCCTTGATTCCTAAAGTTGATTGCCCCCGAAAACTTAATGAGTTCAGACCCATCAGTCTATGTAATTTTGTTTACAGTCATTTTAAGGATCATGATAAATCAACTCAGACCCATCATGAGTCGATTAATTGGACCAAATCAGTCGGCGTTCCTCTCAGGTTGCACTATTCACGATTATATCCTTATCACCCAGGAATTATTCCATACCTTGAGTCATAAAACTAAAGATAAGCAGGGTCTTTTTGGTCTTAAATTGGACTTATCAAAAGCTTATGATTCAGTCCGTTGGGATTTCATTGAACACATACTCTGTGCCTTTGGGTTTCATCAATGATGGATTCGTTTGATCATGTTTTGTATGACCTCTGTCTCTTATCTTACAGTGTGCTAGTTAATGGGTCCCCTCAGGGACATACCATTCCTGCGTGTGGACTGAGACAGGGTGACCCGTTGTCACCCTATCTTTTCATCTTAGCTCAACAAGCCCTCACTGTGGCTTTAAACACAACTCAGAACCTTCAGCTCATCAATGGCATTAAAATAAATAGATCTGGTCTTGCAGTCACACATCTTATGTTTGCAATGATCCCCCGCCCCCCAAAAAAAAGGTCTTTTTATGGATCTCTTGGTCAAAGTCAGTACAAGGCTGGCCAATTGGAAATGTGGTTTGTTGAATCAGGCTGGTAAAACAACCCTTATAAATTCTGTTCTTGTTGGTCTACTCCAACACTTAATGTCTTGTATGAGTATCCCTACTAGTGTTTTGAAACAAATTGACAAGGATGCTCATAATTTTTTCTGGCATCAACAGGGTAAGGATAAGTCTATGCTTACAATCAATTGGAGAACTATTTGTTCCTCTAAGAAGTCTGGAGGACTAAATATCAAATCTCCTATTGATTTTAACAATGCCCTTTTGATGAAAAGATCTTGGCACCTTTTATGTGAGTGATTCATGTGGGCCAAATTGATTGGTGCCAAGTACTTTAGGGGGAAAAAAATTTCAATGATGCTACTTACCTTCCCTATGATTCATTTATGTGGAAAAAATTGGTGAGGCTACGTGAATGCACGGTCGAGGGGGCAGGGTGGATTATTGCTAATGGGGAGTCTATCAGTATTTCAGATCATCGATGGATCCCTGGTTTATTACCCCACCAATGGGTTCTTGCGTGTGCTAGTATTGAAAATATTTCTCTTGTTTTAAAACTTATTTTACATGACTTGAAGGTTTGGAATACCCCTTTATTGAACAACTTTGGCCTAGCCATATTGCTGAAATTATTAGGGGTATTCCTATTGCTAAGAATATGATTTCTGAAGGTTTAATATGGAAGGGTACAAGTTAATATGGAAGGGTACAAGTTCCGCAAACTTTACTGTGGCTTCGGCCTACAACTTACTACACCAACTATTGCCTGATGAAACTGATTCCTTTTTGGCTGAAAATCTGGCACCTTCCAATCCCTCAAAAGATTCGATTTTTTACTTGGAAAGTTGCTCATAATGCTCTCCCTACTAGTAATTTGATCAGACATAGATTGCATATTAATTGTGATGAATTCTCTCTCTGTAACTCAATGCAAGAACACCCTACTCACCTCTTCCTTAACTGCTTATTTACCCGAGCCGTGTGGTTTGGGGCTCATGGGGGTTGTTTAAGTCACACCTTACTTTGCACGCCTCGGTTTTGGCTTGACTTGGCCTTTCATACGGAGCGTCTACTATTCCGGATCATATCAACAACCTTCTTGCTTTTTGTGCACTTTTCCTTCAGACGATCTGGCTTACAAGAAATCAGGTAATCTTTGAAGGCGTCTCATCTATGGTTACTAATTCCATCTCTCGTTTGCAGGAATTATAAAAGAATTCAAATATGTTGATTGTTGATAAAATTCAAACTCAACACCGTCCGTCTCATACGGAAATCTTTGTTCGATGGCTATCTCCTAATTCGGGGTTCATTAAAGTCAATTTTGATGGTGCAGTCAAGGGACATCCGGGTGCTGCGGTTGCTGGTGCGCTTTGCCGAAATGAGGTAGGTCGATTTTTGTGTGGTTTTGCTCTTAGTCTTGGCACCATTGAGGTGCTCATTGCGGAAGGTTTGGCCTGTTTGGAAGGTCTTTGTTTTGCTGTTTACATGGGATTCAAGAACATCATCTTAGAAGGTGATTCTAAACAAATCATTGCTGAAGCTGCGGGTATTGCTAAGTGTGCTTGGAAATCTGAGGGTATCATTTCTGAGGCTAAAGAGCTGTTATCAAAGCTTGATTGTGTTTTCTTTAGCCACATCTATCGTGAGGCGAATGCAGTTGCCGATCTTCTTGCTAACTTGGCAATTTCTAATGGGTCATGCATGTGGATCAACACAACAACTGCTTTCTATCCTATTCTCAAAGATGATTGCAATGGCAGGCCTTTTTCTAGGGGTTATTTCTTCTTGTAATACTCTAAGGGAGTTATATGTATGTTACGTTAATTTTCTTTATTTTATGCTCTTTTTATCAACAAAAATAAAAAAGGTAGGGGTGTAAACAAGCCGGGTCGATTCGGGCTTGACTCACATGAACCGAGCTTGAATTCAATATTTAAACTCACGAACCAAACCCGAACCCAAAAAAAAGCTCATTATTTTAAAGAATCTAAGTTTAGCTTAGGTAAGTTCAACTCGATTAAAGCTTAGCTCATATCATATATATATATATATATATATATATATATATATATATATAAATTAAATTAAAGCAGTCCCGACTGTTCACTCCACGTGGCGGACACACTAGATAGACTGTGTAGCTAGCTACTCCTCAGGCATGCTTAAGTTTGACATTTTTTTTAATTTTTTCCTACTTTTTTTCTCTCTAGCTAGACTGTGGCTGACATTCTAGCTAGTTTCTTTTACAGATAGGTAACTGTTTTTTTTTTTCTTTTGTTTAGCCTTTTACAAGCCCAGCTTTTTGACTCTTTTGTTTTTCTTTTGTTCAGCCTTCTACGAGCCGGACTTTTTGCAAGCCGAGCCTGAACTTTGAAAAAACTAGCGAGCCTAAATCCAAAATTTTTTACCAAGTCAAGCTGGGGAAAGCTCAGCTCGGTTACAGACCTAGGCTCAAGTCGTGACTAAAAGAGGCTGGGCTAAACTTTTCTTTGAACTAAACTTAATTGGGGCATAATTTAGAACAAATTTTTATTTTGGGCGGGGCTTGGGCCTACCCAAAGCTCGGCCTAGACTCATCAAGGAAATGAGATTCTTAAAGCTTGAGATTGACTCACGACTCGGGAGCTTAATTTTTGAGCACAAATTAGGCTCATGTAAGCTGGGTCCAAGCTTGCGTCGAGTTAGCTCGCCTCATCAATAGCCATTAAGCTCGTGAATGATGCTGAAACAAATACCGAAATAAGATGATGCAAAGCCTGCGTTTGGCCTGGCTTCTATAAGTACTTATTGCAGCTTATAGCTTATATAAGTACCTTTCAAAATTAAATTAAATATGTTTTGATAACACAGCACTAGAGGAAGGCTACCCATAAAGAGAAGCTAAGCTACTAAGACAGGTTCTCCCAAGCTCTTATGCGTTAAGCTATTTCATAACTTTAATAATATTTTTAAAATACTTATTTTACCCCTAAACTTTCATAAACACTTAAATAACTGTTATTACTAAACTTTAATAATATTTTTATAATACCTATTTTACCCCTAAACTTTCACTATTTCATAACTTTAGTAATATTTTTAAAATACTTATTTTACCCCTAAACTTTCATAAACACTTAAATAACTGTTATTGCTAAACTTTAATAATATTTTTATAATACCTATTTTACCCCTAAACTTTCATAAACACTTAAATAAATATATTTACCAAACGTTGTTTTCTTCAAATAAGCAGTTTATTGTTGCTGTGGATAAGTTGCTCCAATGAGTGCTTATCCATAAGCACAAGCCAGGCCAAAGCCATTAGTTAGAAGGAAGAAGCTTAAATTAACATCAGAAACTTGAAATGTCTCGTACTACATTCAAAAAAGACCTTAACCTACAATAGCTTAAGAAAATTTCGTTCAGGGAACACTACTAATCTAAATTACAACACTATCCTGGCATCTCTTCCTCAGAACATGTAACAGGTGAAGATAAATATGCCTTTACAAACCAAAAATCATAAAGAACATGCTACTGCTACAAAACGGAGTGAGCATCTAACCTAAACAGTGGGTCAAACACATACATATTGATATGAGAATATAAATCAGGTTACAGGAAATGAAGTCACCGCTTCTTACTCTTTGTCTTGGTGATCCAAGATCTGCTTGTTTCATGGGGTGGTTTCCAGATGATATCTTCTAGATTGCTACAAAAGTTCTTGTAGAACTGCATTAAAAGAAGGTGGAATTCATGTTATCAGAATTCAAGAAACGAAGAAAAACCAAAAATAGCAGACTTACCAAGTAAGCAGCTTGGGCAGAGAGAATACCCAACAGAAAACTTTACAGAAATGAAAATCAAACATCATCATCAATTAAATGCCTTATCCCAACTATGGTTCAGGATTCATGTCTAAGAGATTTAGCAAAAATCAAACAATGAACAGAAATTTACCAGCCAATACGGTTCTTTACCACGTTAACTGCAGGAGGAAAGAATTTAAAGCATCTAACCTTGAGATAATTAGCAGCATCTCCAGCTGCTTTCTGAATGTCCACCATGTAAAATGAGGGAGCAACTTGAAAAATCTGTTAATAAAAAAGGATTATAGATCCAAATATGAAGAGCAATGTAACTATGCCAAAATGAAAATCCAGTGAGGAGAAATAAGTACGAGTAGAGCTCACTTCCAAAATAACGGAGAAATGTGCAGTTCTGTTGGCTGAAAGACCTTCCACCCTCATCTGGAGATTAATACGATATCTTAGTTCAAATGCACTAGAAAGTAGCATCAAATTATGATTCAGCAAAGACATAACCACCCTCCAAGGAAACCCATGTAATCTGATAGAAAGCAGCAAAGCACAAATCACTTCATATTGCTTTCCAAGGGAAGGGTCTGAATCAGCAGGTTTAATTTCGACATGGGGGACTAATTTTTCAACCACATGGAAGGATGATATGGCCAATCTAAACTTCCATCTGAGAAGGGACCCTTTGCATTGGCTAGTGATCACAACTATTTCACCCCATGTAGCTCCAGCGATACCCATATGCGACTTCATGTGTTAACCCATATGTGACTTCATGTGTTACGTGAGACATCGGATTTATAATATTTTTTAGTGTCCAACAAGAACAATGGAACAAGATGGTGCATCTTTGTGACATCGAAAATGCATGTAGGTATGAAACTTGGTATGCTAAGATGGGTCAAGTGGGAGGGCACATGAACAAGTAGGGTCTTGAAAACCCAACCACCACATGTAAAAACATGCACCACTAGAATTGGTTTTACTGTCGCGTCTCACCAGTCTAACCATCCTCTACTTTCAACTTCAAGTATCTTTGCCCCCAAATAGAGATTCAAGGAATAAGATAGAAAGCAGTAACTGTGTGAACAAAATATACGTATATGTGCATGTTGTCGAAAAGCACTACAACAACAGGCACCATATCAATCCATAAAGCAGAAGAAATATCTTTTGGCTCACTAGCTCTCATATATATATATATATATATATATATATATATATATTTGTGA
>JAUPMG010000014.1:11382894-11399006 GCA_031762675.1 Pachysandra terminalis | reverse complement strand
TCCCGAGTTGGATCGGCGATCCAACTCGGGATCGGCCGAGAACGATCCCGAGCCGGGAACCGAGTTTAAACACTATGCCCCCAAACAGTTCAGGGGGGTTATAAGAACTGGAAAGTATTTCTCTGATTCGACCGGTCAGTCTGGTCCAGTTCTAATAGCATTGAACAATGTACTTAATCAGAGGCTTTTGTTTCAATTTGATTTGTAGACTATATCATATCCAAAAGCTAATCATGCTTATCTTTAATTACATACTTTAATTTTTTTAATTATTCTTATTTATAAGTAAATAAAAATATGTGTGTGTATTAAGTACATAGCAACACAAATTATGTGCGTGCATATGATTAGACGATTGGTAAATGTTTACAGAACTTACTAATGTACTTAATTTTAAATTTACATGTGTTTGCATTGGCATGTTATACTTTTATTTATCATTTTCTCATTCTATCATTACAAAAGATTCCATAAGTTTCAGAAATGTTTCCAAACATTAAAGGACTGAAACTATCATTCAGAAGAAACGAAATTAAAGAAGTAAGCAAGTTGGATGATGAGGCGTCATATATGGATATCCATATTTAGGCAACAACTGTTATGAATGGTTCGCTTGTGCGTAATGGATTATGCACTATCTTTGTTAAATCATGCCATATGATTGCTGGACCAGTTATATATGGTGATGGAAATTCACTGTCATATTAAATAATCTAGTGCTAGATTCGTGGGAATCATATCTTCATGATCAGAATTATTTGAAGAATCTTCTGTCAAGGTCCATGGTTCTAAGTCTCAGTTTTGGACCCTGCCAAGACCAGAATACATTGATTGATACGTACTGGATATTGGTATGTAGCTACCAGGACAATAAGAGTCGGAATATTATTAATGGCATTGACATTGTCAATGTAACTAATGGTTTGGTGAGATTTATTCTACAATGTCATTATACTCATGTACAGTTAAAGGTACTTCATTATTTTATTATATTAAACATGATGTGAAATTATCTTTGTAGGTAATGATTTTCCTTCATCTCAGTATATATCTTGCTAAACCAATGAATATGTACAACTGATTCAGATCCAATTTAATCTTTGATATGAGCGTCGTATCATCTATTAGAGCTTGCCTGTTTCTTATATCCCGTGTCTGTGTATGTTGTGCAGTTGACAGGCAATGCCAAAACATCATATGCTACCACTCCCCTGGTTCAAAAATGGACAAATTTAGCAAGACGATTTAGGTATGCTCAATTTGATCCTTGGTGTGTATCTTACTGGCCGTCTATTAGTTTTATAGCTTGAATAATTTGATGTATGATACAGCTCAAAACCTGCTGGAAATGATGTCATTGGTATCGACTTGGGTACCACCAACTCCTGCGTTGCAGTTATGGAAGGAAAGGTTAGATTTCTCGCATACTGAGGTTCATTGATGATTTGCTCTCATTGGTAAAATGATGTGTGCTGTTGGAGCTTTTGTTGACCATTACAATTAATATGTGCAGAATGCAAAAGTTATTGAGAACTCGGAAGGAGCCCGAACCACACCGTCAGTTGTCTCCTTCAACCAGAAAGGAGAGCTTCTTGTAGGTACTCCAGCTAAGCGTCAGGCTGTGACCAATCCAACAAACACAGTTTTTGGAACCAAGCGTCTTATAGGAAGGCGCTTTGATGATCCCCAGACACAGAAGGAGATGAAGATGGTTCCATACAAGATAGTTAAGGCTCCTAATGGAGATGCATGGGTTGAAGTTAATGGACAGCAATATTCCCCAAGCCAGATTGGCGCCTTCATTTTAACCAAGATGAAGGAAACTGCCGAGTCCTACCTTGGAAAGGGTGTTACTAAAGCTGTGATTACAGTTCCTGCTTATTTCAATGATGCTCAGAGACAAGCAACAAAGGATGCAGGGAGAATTGCTGGTCTTGATGTACAAAGAATTATCAATGAGCCAACCGCTGCTGCTCTTTCATATGGATTAAACAACAAGGAGGGTCTCATTGCAGTCTTTGATCTTGGTGGTGGGACATTTGATATTTCTATTCTGGAAATCTCCAATGGTGTTTTCGAGGTACAGATTTTGCTTTGCTACCCAAGATGTCCTTCTCCATTCATCTAGAACATATTTTTAATTGTATCTTATTTAGGGTTGTGAGATACACGAGATATATGTTTTGTTTGGCTACCAAGAAAATATTCTCTTATTTACGTGGCTAACTGTGTCTTATTCAGGTCAAAGCGACAAATGGTGATACATTCTTGGGAGGGGAGGATTTTGACAATGCCCTTTTAGAGTTCTTGGTCAATGAGTTCAAGAGGACCGAGGGAATCGACCTCTCAAAGGACAGGCTGGCCTTGCAGAGGCTGCGTGAAGCAGCTGAGAAGGCTAAAATAGAACTCTCATCTACATCCCAGACTGAGATTAACCTGCCTTTCATCACAGCCGATGCATCGGGTGCAAAACATTTGAACATCACACTGACTAGATCAAAATTTGAGACTTTGGTGAACCACTTGATTGAGAGGACTAGAAATCCATGTAAGAGCTGCTTGAAGGATGCTGAAGTAGCTACCAAGGATGTGGATGAGGTTCTTCTTGTTGGAGGGATGACACGTGTACCCAAAGTACAGGAAGTAGTTTCAGAGATATTTGGGAAGAGCCCAAGCAAAGGGGTTAATCCCGACGAGGCAGTTGCAATGGGAGCTGCTATTCAGGGAGGTATCCTTCGGGGAGATGTTAAGGAGCTGCTGCTTTTGGATGTCACTCCTCTCTCCCTGGGTATTGAGACTCTGGGTGGCATCTTCACCAGGTTGATCAATAGGAATACAACTATTCCCACAAAGAAGAGTCAGGTCAGTCAATTGAATTAATTTCAGCTTCTGACTGAGGTGTATAATAACTAGTTACTTGCTACATGTCTGAAAGTGCTTCACCAGGTGGTATCATAGTGTTAAGTATTGGCCAATCCCGAGTCGGATCGGCCGATACAACTCGGCATCAGCTCAGGTCACGATCCCAAGCCGATCCCGAAAATTGCTAAAGTTCTCTAACTCAGTCCGAAACCGAGTCAGATCGGACGATCAATATGGATCGTCCAACCCCCTCAAAAAATTTATGATTTAAGAAACAAGTTGGGCCATGTTTAGATTGGCCGATCTTGAGTTGGATCGACAATCCAATTCGATATTAGACCGGAACCGGGGCGATCCTCGATCCGATTCCAAGTTTAAACACTATGGGTGGAATTGTCATGAGGAAATAGAACACGTGTAGCTTAGAGGTTTGATCATTTGCAATTGTATGTTTTTTGTATAGGAGATTTAGGTCAATCTGATTGCATCATGGAAGCCTATCTCTCTCAGCTTGGTAGCTTGCCTATTTCCACATATATCAACAGTGTTGTAATATCTATCCGTACGTGCATTTATTGTTTTGTCGTGTATGATGGAAGCTAGGTATGATAATTTAGTCTACTAGGCGTACCTGATATTACTATGTTATGTGACCATTGACTTTTTATCTATTTGTGCCACTCATGAGTGCACATGTGATCACAGGTGTTCTCCACAGCAGCTGACAACCAGACTCAGGTGGGTGTCCGGGTACTACAAGGTGAGCGTGAAATGGCTACTGACAACAAGCTTCTTGGTGAGTTTGAGCTTGTGGGTATTCCACCAGCTCCTAGAGGTATGCCACAGATTGAAGTCACCTTTGACATCGATGCCAATGGGATTGTTACGGTTTCTGCCAAGGACAAGGCCACTGGGAAGGAGCAACAGATTACAATTAGATCATCCGGAGGATTGTCAGAAGATGAAATCGAAAAAATGGTTAGGGAGGCAGAGTTGCATGCTCAAAGGGACCAGGAGAGGAAAGCGTTGATTGATATTAAGAACAGTGCGGACACTACCATCTACAGCATGGAGAAGAGTTTGAGCGAGTACAAGGACAAGATCCCAGCTGAGGTTGCCACAGAGATAGAGTCTGCGATTTCAGATTTGAGGAATGCAATGGCTGGGGAGAATGTTGACGAGATCAAGTCAAAGCTTGATGCTGCAAACAAGGCTGTCTCTAAGATTGGACAACACTTGGCAGGGGGATCTGGTGGTGGGGGTTCTCAGGGTGGTGGTGACCAACCTCCAGAAGCAGAGTACGAGGAGGTGAAGAAGTAGAGTAAAGAGGTAAGATTTCTATGGCGGGTTTTGTATCTAATCTTGTAGGCTGAGTTAGGAGAAATGCTCTTTTATTGGAATGATTTGGTTGCTAGCTAGATAGACTAGTATTTTTAATAGATGAAAAGTTGACATTGTAATGCAGGGCGGCTGACTTGCTCTTGTTGTGGACTTGTTTTAATTAGCTTAGCTTGTTTTTCTGTTCTACCACTGAATCTCAGGGTATTTCTAGAAATCAATAATAGATGATTCATATGATATAGCCTCCACTTGAAACCATTTGTTTTTGTGTTCTGATTGTATCTTTTGTGGTCTCGATACCAAGTTATTACCTGAACTGTTCAAAATCTCTATACAGTTGCACATCTGTGATCAGTACAGGATAATTAACAAACGATAAGTGCAACTGGAAGTAGAGCCTGTGAGCAACTGAACAAAGCGGAAGTCGACAGCTTCTCTTGGGTGTTTCTTCACATTGTTGGTAGTCTTTCCTTTAGTGTGTTAAGCACTAACCTAGAGGTGCCAGAAAAACAGGTGGACGCCCCACTATACTCATGTTTTTTTACTTCCCGAGTCATTTTATTTTTTTTTGGCAATTGATCTTTGACAAAATATGCCGCCTCAAAGCGTGATTAAAAAAGGTGGGCGCTTAAATTTTCTTTGAACTAAACTTAATTGGGGCATAATGGGCTGGGCTTGGGGCTGCCTACCTTGACCCATACTTGATTTGTGGGACTGCCTGTGATGATGAAAAATTTCACAAATTGTTGTTACCCAGTGTTATTTTTTAGGTCTGACAGAACTTAGTATTGAATTTCACAAATTTTCCTTCCCAGGATTTATCTAATACTATGAACCTAACAAGATAGATGTTCGCCATTGCCGTTCATAGGTTACACATGATTTTGTGGACTTATTTCCAAATGTGATTAACAATATTTTATTTTATAAATAATATATAATGTTCTTACAATTAAGTAAAAGACTGGTGCTTTAACTTAACCAAGCCTACCCACGCTGCGCCTAGACTCATCAAGGAAATGAGATTTGACTTGCGAGCTTAATTTTTGAGCACAAATTAGGCTCGTGTGAGCCGAGTCCAAGTCTGCGTCGAGCTAGCTCGGCTCATCAATAGTAGCCATTTAAGCTCGTGAATGATGCTGAAACAAATACCGAAATAAGGTGATGCTAACAGAAACATGAAATGTCTCGTACTACATTCAAAAAAGACATTAACCTACAATAGCTTAAGAAAATTTCGTTCAGGGAACACCACTAATCTAAATTACAACACTATCCTGGCACCTCTTACTCAGAACATGTAACAGATCAGATTAAAATATACCTTCACAAACCAAAAATCATAAAGAACATGTTACTGCTACAAAACGGAGTGAGCATCTAACCTAAACAGTGGGTGGGTCAAACACATACATATTGATAAGAGAATATAAACCAGGTTACACGAAATGAAGTCAGCGCTTCTTACTCTTCGTCTTGGTGATCCAAGATCTGCTTGTTTCATGTGGTGGTTTCCAGATGATATCTTCTAGATTGCTACAAAAATTCTTGTAGAACTGCATTAAAAGGTGGAATGTTATCAGAATCCATGAAACGAAGAAGCCAAAAATAGCAGAGTTACCAAGTAAACAGATTGGGCAGAGAGAATACCCAAAAAAAAATATTCACAACAGTGAAAAATCAAACATCAACATCAATCAAATGCCTTATCCCAACTAGTTAGGGTCAGCAAACATGATGGTGCAGGATTCATGTTTCTGAATGTCCAGCTGCAGTAGGAAAGAATTTAAAGCATCTGACCTTGAGATAATCAGCAGCATCTCCAGCTGCTTTCTGAATGTCCACCATGTAAAATGAGGGAGCAACTTGAAAAATCTGTTAATAAAAAAGGATTATAGATCCAAATATGAAGAGCAATGTAACTATGCCAAAATGAAAATCCAGTGAGGAGAAATAAGTACGAGTAGAGCTCACTTCCAAAATAACGGAGAAATGTGCAGTTCTGTTGGCTGAAAGACCTTCCACCCTCATCTGGAAATTAATATGATATCTTAGTTCAAATGCACTAGAAAGTAGCATCAAATTATGATTCAGCAAAGACAAAACCACCCTCCAAGGAAGCCCATGTAATCTGATAGAAAGCAGCAAAGCACAAATCACTTTATATTGCTTTCTAAGGGAAGGGTCTGTCTCAGCAGGTTTAATTTCGACGTGGGGGACTAATTTTTCAACCACGTGGAAAGATGATATGGCCAATCTAAACGTCCCTCTGAGAAGGGACCCTTTGCATTGGCTGGTGGTCACAACTATTTCACCTCATGTAAGCTCCAGCGATACTCATATGAGACTTCATGTGTTAAGTAAGAGATCGGATTTATAATATTTTTCAGTGTCCGACAAGAACAATGGAACAAGATGGTGCATCTTTGTGACATTGAAAATGCATGTAGGTATGAAACTTGGTATGCTAAGATGGGTCAAGTGGTAGGGCACATGACCAAGTAGGGTCTTGAAAACCCAACCACCACATGTAAAAACACGTACTACTAGGATTGTTTTTTCTGTCGCGTCTCACGAATCTAACCATCCTCTACTTTCAACTTCAAGTATCTTTGCCCCCAAATAGAGATTCAAGGAATAAGATTGAAAGCAGTAACTATGTGAACAAAATATACGTATATGTGCATGTTGTAGAAAAGCACTTCAACAGCTGGCACCATATCATCCATAAAGCAAAAGAAATATCTTTTGGCTCACTAGCTTTCATATATATTTGTGGAGACTTATTCATCTCGTCAGATTGACCTGGTCTTTGGTAAACGGGTTGAATATCCCATTCTCCCATGTGCCAGGGTCAGTAAATAATTTAGCAGATAGGCTTTTCAAGAGAGTTATAGAAGAGTTCTTAATCTTGGGAATACCATCAATGGGGAGATGTTGAGAGAGAACTTAGAGAGAGTGGAAATTCTAGCTATGTACCCTTTTTTTCCCCTTATTCCCTTTTATTGTACCTCTTTTTTTCTTTGTTTTGTGCTTTTCTTGGGATTCCTCCTACCTCGGGATGGTGTTCCATCACTCTTGAAGTATATTTCCCGACATTTTAATAGAACCTCTTCATTCTTTGTGAAAATAAATAGAAACAAAGCAGAATAAATAAGTGAAACCTGGACGAATCTACCTTATAATTACGAATATGAGTTTTGAAACCCATCGACTGAGCAACAACTTCCATACTTGACAGAACCACCTTTGCTGGTTTCCGTGAAACAAAACGTGTCTGCTTCATAGAGTCCTGTCAGAAAACGTAGAAGTTCAAATCTCCTAACCCAAGTGAGAAACATGATCATGTTAGTAAGCAATAAATTATAAATATTTCTAGGAAAAAAATAATAGGTAAGATTAAGATTAAAAATTTTAGGGGACAGCACCAAGAGGAGGTGGCCCTGTAAGATGTTACTCTTGGCTTAGTATTATCCATGTTCCAGAAGGAAAAAGAACAGCGTCTTGAGCATAAACCAACTTATAGTGCATAACAAAGTTAACTCACAACAATGATAAAACATTGATTTACAAGTTCAAGTGCAAGGCATGGATATGTCATTATTCAATAAGTGAAACATGAAAGAAAAATTATAACTCCCACCTGTCCACGATCAAACAATGCTGAAAGGTTTAGCCCTTGAGAAAGAATTATTAGGTCAAATGCATTTAATATCAAGGGACCACTGTCCTCACTTCCGCGTTGGGCATTCGGTAGGGCCTCCTCTTCCTACAGAATTCCATAGCACCACTTATAAACATTTATTAAGGAATTAAAATAAAATAAAATGGATGGATTTTTTCCAGAAGAAACCAATGTAAGAACGATAGAGAGGTACTACTGCAACCAAAATCTTATTGGAGTAGTAAAAGGTGAGTGGAAACAAACAAAAAAACAAAATGAAAGTAGGGAATACATCTGATATCTTATTGGACATTTCTTATTATGATAAAACAGTAATGACTAACTTAAAAATCTTATCAACCTCAGGATCATCGAAAACAGCATATACATCATCCAGGTTAACATCTTCATATTCAAAAACTCTAACAGAAACATAACCCTTCCTAAACCATGCATCGCTCCTGATCTCTTCAATCCGAATACGCTGCAGAAATCAAGAGAGTGAGTGACTTGTAAGTCAGAAGCGAAATCAATTTAAGTCCATTAAATTCATTCAAAATATGGACACAACGTTCAGAAGAGTACAAGTAAACCATGCATGGGGTTCTAAAATGGTCTTATTTAAGTTTTTCTCATGTATCATATGTGAACCTGTGTATACAGATATGCAGATACTCTGTCTTTGCATATGAATGCACGCATGATAAGTTCTCAACATGCCAAGCAACTAAAAAGGGTATCTGATGACAAATATCTAGGTGCTCCATGTTTGGTCCAGATTCCAGACTTGATATTGGGTGGGGGAGAACTGTGGCTTACGCGCAATGTCTTCTAGACACAATGAGTGTCTTTAGATAATCTTGAGAACATACAGTTTCCATAGCATAGAATGAAACTACAGCAACATCTTACGTTGGTTGTCCCTGAGATATTTTGTAAATCCAAGTGCACACTTCTAATTATGAAAACCACAAACAATGAATATTTCTTTTTACATCATAACCCTCGAGGAGAGCTGGCATGAAGTACAGAAGCATGGTTCCAATGAATAACAATTTATAATGCAGTTAATACTTACAGTTTCAGGATTTGGGTCCAACATCCTCTGAATCAAAGATTTTGCTCCTATTGGGAACCAAGAAGGGCAGACAAACTCTGCCCTTTCAATCTGTAGAGAACAGTCATAGGTTATATTATATTAATTGCAATAAATTCAATGAAATGATGAGAAATAAACTTTTAAAATAGCAGCGGAAAAGCATATGTTAGACAAAGTGAAGATTTGGTACAAGGTTCGTTACAGAAACAAGTAATGCTTATTTCATGAAACTGTTTTGAAACCAAAAAGTACTCATTCAAAGAACAGAGAAGACATATTTCTTGATCATTGACCGATCAAATAACAATAATTGATGAAAAATGCTGTCATCCACTAAGAATGATACTTCAAGGTTAAAGTGATGGAGAAAGTTGATCCATGACAGACCAACAAATCACCACTTTGTCTTTTCACTTATCCAAATTTAAGCAGTACTGGTATAGAAAGCAGTAATACAATAAAATTCACATATTCTAAAGTTCAATAATTTAACAGTTCCACACACTCCATAGAAAGGAACTTCGAGCATGCAACCTGCCAAATTCCCAAAAAAGATGACACAAAAATTGAATATCTAATATCACGGTATCAGTTAATAGCGGTGAAAGCAAACACACTACACTATAATTACAAAAATTGGCTGTTGTATAGTTATTCCAGTTATAACGGCCTTTACTCCTTTTTTATTGTATCACTATAAATGTTTTGATATTATTTTAATAATGCTTAATTAATTTTGCCAAATTGAATATTAGAATTTCCTACCTTTACACTAAACTTTAGAAAGAAAAAGTTGAAAAAGTATCATCATTATAATGACCATTGTAAAATTAAATAAAGCCATAAAGGTTTGGGTTCTCTACTGTCAAGACTGTATCTAAAACTTTACCCAACATAGGATAAGATTGGGAAATAAGAAAAAAGAAAAAATTCACATAGGAAAGGTACTGAATAGATTAAAATATAATTGTGGTAAGCCATAGGACACAGTGTTATCCTCAGAATTTTAATGGAGAAAAAAGGTTCAAAGTTAGGAAAGGACATACCTTACTGTATAATGTTGTAAGATCAACCTCATCAAATGGGAGATATCCAGCCATCAAAACATAAAGGATGACCCCACAAGACCAAATATCTGCCACAGCACCATTGTAACCCTTGTGATTGAGTACCTAGAGCAGAATGTGAACACTTGATACTGAAGCATTTATGAAAGCAAAACTATGTGTCAATGACAGTTTTTCCCCCAACTCGGAAGCTACCCTCAAATAAGTACCTCAGGTGCAACATAGTTAGGAGTCCCACAAGTAGTACGAAGAAGGCTCTCTCCCTACACACAAACACAAAAGCAAGTGATTATGCATTCAACATCATTTCTCAAATAGTTGCAAGTATCCAGAACTGATAAAACAAGAGTCCTAATGAGAATCTTACTTCTGGAAGCAGTGCACTTAAGCCAAAATCTGAAATTTTCAGATTTCCTTGGGAATCCAGGAGAAGATTTTCAGGCTGTACATACAAAGAAACAATTGTAAGAAGATAATATGATATTAAATGCACAGGACTTTCCAGATGTCAGTCATTGGAACACCTTCAGATCTCTGTGGAAGACTCCCTTACTGTGGCAATAATCCACGCCATCAATGAGCTGCTGGAAATATCTCCGCGATTCGGTTTCACTAAGTCGTCCATGCTGAACCTGCCAAGAAATGAAAATTGATTTAGAATTTACCAAATGTGAAAGAAATAAACTAATGTTTAAACAATAAACAGCCAGTCCATATTGCTGTGGAAGCTCACTATTTTATCAAACAATTCACCGCCTGTAATGAACTCCAAGATTATATAGATCTTTGTACGGCTAGCCAGAACCTAACAAAATAAAAACTAAAGTTAAGCACCAGTTGCTATATAGAGGAGATCAAAACACACCAAACTCAAGTACAATAAATGTGACTCTAAAATTAGCATCACATAAAAAGGTATCTAAAACTGTAGAGTTAAAACCCATGCCTCATGAAGACGAACAACATATGGATGTCTAACAAGCTTCATTATAGATATCTCTCTCTTAATCTGCAGAAAGAAGAGAAAACCACCTCAATACAGAATTAAACCTCATCATAAATAGTAAATCTAACAAAGAATGAGAGAGAAAGAGAGAGAGTAACTCCCCCCTCCCGCTCAAAAAAAAGGGCAAGCAACTAGGCCTAAACCGGCAAACGTACTAAAGACAACAAGGTATTCAACAATGATCTCATTGAATTGTTGGTGTCAAAGAAAGCATGCATCAGCTACTGTGCCTCTTATTCTGTTACTCTCAGAGATATTAAAACACTCTAAATATTAGAATTTAACTACCATAATCTTTCTAATAGATTAGAGGAAAAACATGCACATGACAATTCAGTACCACTATCAGTGTGACAGGGAATAGAAACTTGAACAAAAAGTGACTGCTGCCAAGTTATTGGCAGCCTGATAAGCTGGAAACACCATGTCCGAGCATAACATAGTAATTACACAGAATCACCTCTGCTAGCTATCCTTTGTTCTCCATTCATTCATTGAGGATACATTTCCCTCTATGACTTTTACTAACCCTTCTAGCTTCATATAATATATGTATATTGCACTCAGCACCAAGTTTTGAATTGTGAACAACATCAAGCAAATGAAACTCCTTTATTTATTAGTTTGATAAATAATGAAAACTTATTAAAGAAGAATAGGCAGTACAAAATGCCGGTTACTCAAATGGAGTCACCTAGGACAAAACAAAAACAAAAACATGAAAGAAAAAAAAAATCCAAATCAACCCTACTACTCTTGAAGCATATCCTCCGACGGTACTCCTATAAACATATCTACTCTCCTAGCATCCCTCTTAGCCAACCTGTCTGAAATATCGTTGGCAGATCTTGGTACATGATAGAACGAGATATTAAAATCATTAGCCAAGAAGTAAGCCTTTTTTTTTTCGGTGACGTGGAACCCCCCACCATACTTAGTGGGGCAGGGAAACCCTGGATACATGACCTCACCCTCAAGGACCATATATCAGGTAAGCTCGAGGACTCGAACCTGGGACCTCCAGTTCCTGAGCTTCTCGCCTGCCAGTTGAGCTAACACGAGATACCCAATAGCCATGATCAACCCCTGATACCCAGGAAATAATCATAGAAGAAACTCTAAGAACATTTGGCTGAAGTGCTTTTGTTTCTCATTATATTAGTAGTCTTTATTTCAATCTCCAGTGAGATAAACCGAACCTTCTATGAAAATTACACACTTCGAAGTCGGTGTAAATTACAAATTTGAGTAAAAAAAATTGCTGATTACATTAGCGGGTCAAATGAATTGATCATAAGAAAATGATGTAAACCGAAATTTATACCGCTAAGGTGGATTATTGCAGGTAAAAGCAATAGATTAACCAATACAACAACCACAATTGAAGATGATAAACAACATTTAATGCAGTAACTTTTACGTGTAAAAGTATTAAAAGGAGAAGAAGGTCTCAGGACGACGGCTTAATCATTTTCTGATCTACATAGATATTTTGAACCGACGAGAACATACTTTCTCTTTTGTCGCTCAAACTAATTAAGAAACGAAGCAGCAATTAAAAAAAAAAAAAACAAAGAGGGAAACCCAATAATTTCAAAAAGAAAATATAGAAGAAACTAGCCATTAAATTCCATCATCTTTAACATATTATAGGAAAGGGATCAGGTGTTCGTTCCTTGATTAAACGGCTTGATGATCCATCTGTTTGCTCAATCTAAATGGTTTTACCGAGAGAACTCAAAAAGAAAATCCTAGAAAGCCAGAGAAAACCCTAGAAAGCCGGAGAGAGAGTAGAGATGAGTAAGAACTTGACAAACCTGATCGACCATCTTGCGCTTGATGATGGTACTACGATCAAGCACCTTCATGGCGACGCTTTCGCCAGTCTCCGTATTCTGAGCGAACTTCACCTTAGCGAAGGTTCCTTCGCCGATTGTTCTCCCAATCTCGTATTTTCCAACTTTCCGAACCACCATCTCTCTCTTCTCTCTCTTTCTCTATTTCTCTGCAATTAATTCTCTTTTGTGAGCTCAACGGAGAATCGGAATAGCACTTCCGGGAATTGCCTTTGGCCGGAAATGCCTTTGGATTTTGCTATTTTAGATTATTATCTACGAGGCAACTCGGGAAAAGGGATTTCAGCAAAACGTCACTATTTTGGAATAAGCTTTTCTTCCTTCTTTTTCAACTTTCTTACTGTTAAGAATTGAAATTGATATCCTCCAAAAGGACCTAGAAATGGGGGTAGGTTGATAGGTTAGAAAGGAGATAATCCAAGCAGAAGCCAAAACTAATAAAGAAAGGGAATTTTTTTCATGGCTCTTGACCTCCGGATAGCGTCGCCGGGAATTGATCGGGATTCGTGGAAATGGTCGGAAATACGCTTATTCTGAATTAAATACACTGAAAAGTAATTTATTAATTTCCTTTTGGAAGAAAAGAAAATAATATTGATTTGATTTTTCACATTTAAATAGGTTCCGAAGGGGAAGGGGTTTTTGTTTCCGGTTTGGTGAGAGAAACGAGTAGTCGTTGAAAATTAGAGGGAGAAGAGTTTTTTAGTTATGATTAGAATTTAGAATCATGCTTTTCAAAAGTCCTAAAATATAATATAACTTTTAAAATAATTAAAAGGGAATATTACTACGGATGCATCGTTTGGAATTTGTGGACTCCTTGCCCTTTATTTTTTTATTTATTTTTGGTTGGCTGCTTAAGAGCTTTGAAATGGCCATACGATGCTGTACTTCTTGACGCTTAAGAGCTATCGGTGACGACGGATGTGTAATTCACCAAAAAAAAAAAAAAAAAAAAGGGAAGATGACGGGTGTGTAAAGGGTTAAATATATTAAAAGAAAATAACAACTAATATATTCAGACAAATGACAGTCATCAATCAGAGAAGAGGTAGGGTAAGGAAGTCTATTTCGAAACAGCTTAAACCGTTGTGTAGCGTTTTGTATAAAGCGTTTTTTGTCAACTTTGACCTACGTAGAAGACAAAGAGAAGGGGCTAGAAGGAAGGAGGGTTTACAATAACTGAAGTAGGGGAGTGAATGCAATCACAGAGCAGTAAAACCTCACAGGTTTGAAGATTCTTCTCTTTCTCTTTTAGGATTTTTACTCATTATTGTTTCAAGTTTCAGAATTTCTGGTTTAAACACAGACCTTCCAATTTTCAGATCCAGGTTTTTCAGATCCTCTTCAATGGAGGATGAGTACTGGTATTTGTAAAGAGTTTCCCACTCTCAGTAGGACAAGTGTCACTCGGCTAAGCGTTTAGAGGGGGACCCTCGAGTGCTAAGCAAATCCTGAGTGACACATGCTCCTAGAAAATATCTTGAGGGATGCGTGTCTTTTAACACGGCTAAGTTACTTCCAGAGAAAAGAGACCAAATCATTTCAAACCTTAAAAACTGCTCTGAAAAATGTTGCTTTTGAACTTGAGCAACACCGTTTTGAAGACGTGTGTCACTTTCACACAAGTTTCAATGAGCAACGTTACCATCCTGCCGTCATTCCAGATAAGACAAACCCTCTTTAGATAGGCTAGAAAGCAGATATTTATAAGACGGTGATAAGTCGGTGAGGTTTTCACCATATGCTTTTCATACTGAGAATTCATCTCAAGACAACCTTTTTAGGGGACATTCAATATATTTTGCTGAATCCGTATTTCGAAGGAGAACTCCTTTTGGTGGCTATCTTCATTCTAGGAAATCAAGTACCACTGTACCCTTAGAGGGTGATCAATGTATTCTCGAATTTACCCATGTAGAGAGTGTCTCGTCAGGGAATTCGTTTTCATAATCAATCGTCCCTAGTAAGGAGGGGATTACCTTAAAACTCGTTAAGGTTCATAGCTATAGTAACCAATCCAAGTGCCTTCTACTTGGATGAACTCAGAAGTTGACATGTGAATTCCTATAAGGTAAAGGGAGAGGACGTTCTCAAAGTCCAGGAAACTTCAGGAAGTACGTCTGAAGATGGTGTGTTTTCAACTTCTAAAGCCGTTTCCACTGAAGATTTGCTTTCTGGAAGTGAAAGTCCCAAGATATGGCTCGAAGTCAGTTCATGAGCATGAATGAAAGTGACTCCGAGCCCCAGTTGGTAAGTCGGATGCATAAAAGATAGTATTGGAGGGGTAAACTCAAATCTGTGTCCTTCGAGGAGGACGAAATCCTTAGTCTTTTGGGGGGTGACAAGCCCTTTGACGAATTGACCCTCTCGAGGTGGTTAACCTGGAATTCATCTTAAGATGAAAGAATATTCCTCCTTCGAATTCACCCTTAGCAGGAGGGAACATACCTCCTTTGAATTGACCATATGGAGGTGGTCAGCCTAGGAAGATTCCTTCGGGATTGTCCATCGAAGTTGTGTTCCGGCTCTGTCATTTAGAGTTGTCCCTCGGATATGTCCGTCAAGATTGTCCCTCAGCGAGAATATATCTGCCTTGTGATCCTTCAAGACAAAGCATAAAGAGCGGTTCTTCGAAGTCTATGGATGTGATCTAAGAATGACTCATGAGTTAAAAAGGTACAAGAAGTTCCCTCGAGGATCCTTCCTTGAGTAAAGATATCTTTAAGACGTAAAGGTATGTAATGAAATCGCTTGAAATCTGCTCTAGAGAGCAAATAGATGTGACTTCGAGTATTTAAATAAGAAGTTAACTATTTGAGGAGTCTATTAGGGGTATCATACCCCTAAGTACGTCCTGCAAGTGAAATAAGCTCCATCTAGGGAAGAGAGAGACAATCATTCCCTCGGGTGCCCAGAAGGTAGTATGCCGTGGGAACATAAGTCATTAGTGTCACACCCTACACCCCCAGATGCACACGTGTCAGCACATATGGGATCTGGAGTGCAGCGCTGTGAACTTCACCCTCCTTAGTCAACGATTTCTCTCTTTATATTAATAATGAGGATGGAAATCCATTAAAACTTTCTCTAGAGCATACTTAAACGTCTAAAATAAACTGCGGAAGTCTAACAAAGAGCAAAACCTGAAATTAAATCATCCAACTGGCATTACTACTCAAATGCCCAAAATAATTAATCAAACTCAAGTAGTAGT
>JAUPMG010000014.1:11327549-11353489 GCA_031762675.1 Pachysandra terminalis | reverse complement strand
CCGCCGCGGGGGGGGGGGGGGGGGACGACCAGGAGGCATGTAAAAGGGAAAGTACTTGAGAGCTGAAGGCTGCCATATTAATTCAGGCAAATTGGACCATGTCATTGGAGTTCGAAATGGAACTAATAAAAGAAGCAATAGCGGGCAAAGATTGGAGGATAAAGGAGTTTCCACAACATATACATTATACCACTCAGCGACATCTGTTTATATAGCCAGTTCCAAGAAGGATCTATCCACCTTTAGTCACAACTTTGGTTACCCATAGGTCAAAGTTAAGGATCTCCTGGGTGCCTTTTAACAGCCCTTGGATTAATGACTAATGATTGTGGGTTGCTCAAAACACCAATTAGGAAACTCTCCTCAACCAAGGGGCGGAACCGGGGGGGTGGGGGGGATGGGGGGGTGAGGCTCCCTCAATTTTTTAGTTTTCTTTAAAATAGAGGACAGGGGAGAAGCTAATCGGGCGTAGGGAGGCAATTGCCCCCCTCAATTTTTTTTTTTTTTTTTGCTTCGCCTTTTTGATCAAGTCTACAACATTATAATGTTGTTTCTTTCATAAAAGAAACAGCACTCAAACCAAACATTATAATTAGCACGTGCTTGATCTACGGGTGGGTGGGGTTAGAATTAGGGATCACGAATGACCGTAAAGCCCACAAAAACTTGTATATTAGGATATTAGGTATAAGCATATAGACTTCTTGGGGCTAATCTCATTATCTGCTTTCTCTTTGGTTAGGCACCAAGCTTCACCTCACAGGATTACAGGGTTGATCATGGCTCCTCCTCCATATGCAGCAAGATCACAATGCAAGCACCGCCTTCAAACAATGAAGAAAGGGTCATGAATCGGCATAAGTTTCTCATTTTGATCACTTTTATTTAGGTTTAGTGTGCAAGCATTCTTGGGATTTCTGAATTTTGGTGTTATTGTTCATGTGAAATCATCCCTTTGCAGCTCCTGAAAAGAATTGCGAGTACCTTCTGCATATAATCAGTTCATATAGTAAAGAAAACTGTATCCTATTGTCTTCAATGTTTCTGTGTGTTTGATGGGTAAGAGCCTTTGAGTAATAACTCACCCATTGTTTATCAAAAAATGTGGAATGTAGAGAGGAGATTCAGAGGATCAGGTCAATAGCCCTAATATCAGCCATAGGGAAGCATTTAGTATTGCAGCCAAAAATGTAAGCGCTACTTTATTGCTTTTATATGTAAAATGTGATTTGCAATGATCTGCATCCTCTCTTTGTTAGTGGGAACACTTCCCTCATTCATTTCGGATTGATTTTGGAGTCATGGAAACCAGCAATCAAGACTAACTCTTTCTGAATCTTATTTTTATCAATAAAAACGAAAAAAAAAAAACTTTTATAAAATTTGCACTTAATAAATTTTTTTTTTCTAATTGACTTGAAAAATCACTCTCAATAAATCAAATCTTCCTCCCCCGCCCCCAACTAAACTAGTTTCCTAGCTCTGCCCCTGCCTCAACCCAATTCTCTTCAAAGCAAGTTTTGAAAGCTACCTAGTGTGATGAAGCTTTCCCTTTTAAACAAATTTTGATAGCTTATATAGTGGACCCCCAAACTGGATAACCAAATTTGGCAATCCAAACATACTCCATATGGTCACGACATGAGTCTAAGGTGCAAGTAAAAGATTTCATCATACGACCTAAAGCAATTAAAGAGCAATGCTCAACATATTTAGTGGGGCCATAAAAAGCAAAGGGTACTAAGATTATTTTCCTATTGCAAGTTATTAGACACTTGGATTCAACTGTTTATGTTTTTCTGTTCAGCACCATTGCTTATGTTGATTACTTGATTGCATACTTGTGATCAAGGATGGAACTTATGTGATATAAGGGTAAAATGTGGATACCGTTGTAGGCCCAATATGCTTGATAATCTATAAGGAATTCTCAAATGCTTTGAATGGTTCAGGCCATAAAGTGAATTCAGTCAAAAGCAGTATTATTCAGATTATATTGAACAAGTTAGTATGTCAGCCTGATGCAGTCAGCTTATTAGAGCCAAAATTTTATGCTTATGTGTGAGTGATCTTGGCTTGTTGGAAAGCTCTCTTCAAGATCTGCAATGACTGTTCCATTTGGTTGAGTTTTCAATGTTCTAAGAATTTAAAAAAGAAGAAGAAGAAGTGGTCTAAAAATTAGTTAAAACAGTTGTGATATCTAGTGTTATTTTGGTATTTTCATATTTTAATTAAGTTGATTTAGAAGGATGAATGAGACTAGTTATTTAGAGTCGTATGTTAGGTCCAAGGGTTTCTTTTCTAAAGATTAGGTGTTATGTAAGAGTTGTAAGGAATCTTTTGATTTTTCAAATGAAAAGTTCAATTATTAATTGAAAATCAACAATTAAGCTTTATTTTTCTTTAAAGATTTCTGAATTGGTTGAACTAGCTTCATGCAGGAGGCTTTTCCTTTAGTTTCCCTTCAAGAAACTTAAGCTTCAATGGTGATCAAAGTATCCATCATCTAACTGCAAGACATGGGGTTGATTTCCCTATCGTATTAGAGTAAATTTTAGATAAAAATACTTTATTGATAAAAAGAAGAAAACCAAGTACATAGACAGTCCAATTTGAAGATAATCACAGAATGTTTTAGGACTACATGCAATGCTACCAAGACATGGCAGAAAAAGAGCTTTTTGAAGTGTCTGCACTTGGACATGACGTAACATGTGACAAATTCATGAAAAGTCATGATGCTGTCATCTCTATGTCACAACCAAGCATGAGGCAAGGTGCTTCACTTGCCCAAAGCGCAGGGCATAAGCCTTCAGGCGCGAGGCTTACACCTTAGAAGCACGCCTTTTATGTATCAAATACCAAGCAAAATAACAATTGATATTCATGTAATGAGAACTGATAAACTAACAATTAAAATTAAATTACTGGTAATTATTTACTTGATTATATTAACTAGTGTTGAAGCCATAGTTACGATTGATCATCTTAAATTTGAGTATTAAATCAATTTTCTTAAAATTTAGAGAATTTATCAGACTAGCCAACGAGGCATACACAATACATGAGGTGCTTTTTTTACTCCTCAAAAGCAAGGTGTGCCTTGATGTCAAGGCCATTCATTCAGCATTGCTTGCATGGCCTTGGTCCGTGACGTTGTGATCACAAGTAGGTCTTTTACTATCATTAGTTTAGCCACAGGAATTGGGAGCTGGAGCTTGAGGGATGTGATTGACTACCCCACCATTTCCATCACCCCTCCCACCACCACGTCCACCTCCACCACCACATCTTTCACCATCTCCTCCATCCCTCCCTTCGTATGCTGAAGTACTTCAAACACCCTCCTTCTCTACTTCTTCCTCACAAATCCCGCCGCACCCCGGTCCCATTCATTCCTGTCCTCCTTATCATCACTCATTTCTAGTCCGTAACCCTTTGCACAACCACCTGAGTCAAACTATCAAGGGCCAGCAGCGTGTGGGAGGCTTGGCAGGTAACCCGTGAGACGCTGGACTTTTTTGATTGAAGCGAAGGGGTTTCGCTTGGAGCTGGTGAGAAGAACGTAGACCAGAACTTTGGAGTCCAATAACGGTAAGATATGTTTTATTACCCTCGATCATACACTTCTTGGATGGATTGGGGATTGCTGCAATCAGGCCAACATGGTGCACAAAGACCAGCTCAAGAGCTGGAACAAGTTTCATGGTAATAGAACCTGTATAGCGGAAATGAAATCAAATAAGGCATTTCAAATATTCATTCCAGAGGGGAAATAAGGTTGGAATGGAAGTTGTTTGCGAAGAAACTGTCCCTGTGGCTTGAGCCACCATCGTCCTCTTCGTTCCGACTAGTGCGAAGGCCCTGTTCGCATGACATAGTAGGGGAAAATCAGGTTTCCTCTAAACTTGTGCAACTAAACTTAGTTGCATTTCTGGGGATCGATGAGGCATAGAGCAAGGCATCAGATCATTGGCAGAGGGCATTAGTGTTCTCCATTGAGGGCGGAATTCAATGTTGGAAGCAGATTGTGAAGGAAATTGAGTCACTGTATGAAATTGACGAGCCCTGCCACTTATTCCTTTATCACAAAATAAGCAATTTGGTTTCATTTATCATTTAGCCACATGAGAACATTCCCTTTGAAATCGAAAAACGATGTTAGAATTAACTATTGGGAGGACATGGTTATTCTAGCCACAATCAAAAGGAATGAGAAAGGAACATGGATTCGTGTATCTGGGTTACCCCCAAATTTCTGGTCTCATCGAGTGTTAGATACCATTGGAACCATATGTGGTGGCTTGGTCCGGGTGGGAGAAGATACGAGGATAGGCTGTCGCTGTAACGAACTGAAATTTTAATAAGCCACTTTGGGGTCAAATTGAAATTTTCAAAAATAAAGAGCTAGAACTATTATACTTAAGGGGTTAATGAGAAATTGGGGATAATCTTCCTATTGATTAAGAATTATGAGAAGACTAGGATACACACACACACTAGATCATGTTCACATAAAATTCTGAATTAAGGGTTGGGATTAATTTTAACATAACTAAACCTAAATCAAGGGATAGTATTTATCAAAGGGGTTTAGATGACTCAAGCATCATTAGATTAAACCTAACCCTAATCTCCTTTTGGTTTTGCTGAGAAGGAAGAAGTGGAGAAAGAACAAGAAGGATAGCTTGATCATTTGGAGTATTTGAATGACAACAACCTAGGGTTTTCTCTCTTAAACAAGTAAGTACTTGTGTATTCTCGGTGTAAGCATGATCGATGATTTTCTTTTGGATTGAATGATTAGAATCTAGAATACTATTAGTTTTGGGTGAGTCTTGTATGAGATTGAGTAAATCTTGGATGTGTTTATTGAATCTTGCATTTTTGTATGATTTGCATTTGTTAATTTAATAACTTGTTGTAAATGCATGAGAATATGATGGAAAAATGTTTTAGGATGTTATAAACATGTTTTAGAATATCATGGGTGACTATCTTCGTTTTTGCTAGCTTGAAATAGGTTAGAAAAGTTAAAAAATCGCAAATCCCGAATCGCGTCAAGTGGAGACCTGGCCGGCAGACCGCCAGTGCCACTGGCGAGGACCGTAAATTTTGGGGTTGGTCGGCAAACCACTGGTATACCGGTGGAGTCTGCCGACCACATGAAAATGGGAAGCCTCTATCGGCAGGGATACAGTACACCGACCCAACGACCGACAGAGGCCAAAAATACACAAAGTGAGGTCAGGGGGTGTAGTCCACAGGCGGCGGCAGCAAATCCGTCGGCAAGGGTCCAATACACTGACGGAACACCATTTTTCCCATGATTTGTATGTTTGAAAGTGATTGTTCTTCCATACATCTATATGATATGTAATAGTGAGGTTCAAATGATAGAAGTACATGTTTATGTTTGCTATACATCACATTGAATGGTATGAGATATTTTCACATGTGAATAAAGCATGACATATTCTTGAATGCATATGGTGTATTGGTGTTTACATATCCTTATATGTCATGTAATTTGTATGTTAAAGACATGCATTAAAAGACCATTCATGCACTTTTGGGTCCCGAAGGGTAACCCAATAAACTTAACTATACTTTGGATCCCTAATGGTGGGAACCAAAGGGATAATGTGAGGATGGTTGGGCTCAAAGAAGAATGCCACGGAGTGATAACTGAATTGGAGTCCTGAAAGGACAATTCATTAAGTCTAAATGACTTGGGTGAGGGACTGGCTACCCCTTTGACCCGTCATGTGACATATATATATATATATATATGATGAGTGTAATATGCTTGGTAAATGTGAGCTGTCATATACCACGGGGGGCGTTCTACGTGAATCCTATGGGTTGAGAGGCCCTAGAACTACGATGTACACGTAGAATCTACTTGGTGCCCAGTAACACTTAGTGGACGATGTGGTACCCAGAGTATTAGTGGGATGTGATAGGATGAATATCCGTCTCTCGTCTTGTAGCCTAATATGGCCCGATACAATCAGGAGTAGCATGGTGGCACCAGTAGGGATCAAGCGTGGTTATACAGGGGTCACAATACCACCAACATGCATTGCATTACACGTGTTTGTGTTTGACACTACATTTGAGTAAAGGGCTGAACTGATCATGTCATTGCATCAAAAGAATAAACCTTGCATTCATTTCATGACATGGCATGCATTCTATAGATAGTTATTCATTTGTGTAACTCCATGTTAGTACATTGTACTTGTTGAGCGCGTAGCTCAAGCCTTTTTGGCTCCTAATATTTCAGGTGAACCAGACATGAAGTGAGGAGTTCTATGATGCTAACTCCACTAGAACAAGGAGCAAAATTTTGGAAGCTTGACCCACGATTATGGATATTTACATTTTTGAGAAAACAATGTATTATGTACTAAGGTTTTGAGACATTGAGATAGTTGTCTTTGGTAGTTGTAAGGACTGCGAAACTCCTTTTTATTAATTGGATTCGTCACTCTGAAGTTCGTAACAAGTTTATTTGAGACTTGTTTATATATGTAGTTGCTGCTTCCGCATGATCCAATTAATGAATAGTATAAACTGTAAGTTTTATGGTGTACGATCCCTTAGGAGAGAGAGAGTAAAGGAGGGGTGAGAGTGGCATCTTCGGGCTTTAGGGGACTACCCATGGTATCATGAGGTATACCCTAGAAGCGGGGTGTGAGTCGTGTGACAAAGTGGTATCAGAGCTTAGATTTTTTTTAAATTGTTTGTCGTTTAGTGTTAGTGTGTGCATATACATGGTTGCTTGATTGACATATCATGTTAAGTGTAGTGTAGATGATCTATATTTATTTCAGTTAATAGGCTTACCTCTACCATCTAATTTCATAATGGCTTGAGGAAGGGGAGTGGGTACAGCAGGTGTTAGTACTACAAGAGGCGTAGGAGAAGAAAATCCTCAGTTAGCAAAAGGTTATCGAGCCTTAGGGGATATGGCTAACATGATGAGGCAAACACAATGTCCACACCTAGCACAACCTCAGGAGAACCAACCGGGCAAACTCCTAGAAAAATTCTAGTTAGGACCTCCCACTTTCAAGGGAACCGTTGATCCCATGGAAGCGCAAGGGTGGCTAGACCAACTAGAACATCTCTTTGAGGCCTTCATGTGTGACGACATGGATAAGGTGAAGTTAGTTGTGTTTATGCTGGAGGAAGAAGCTAGGAGATGGTGGAAGATGACACTAGAAGTAGCAGGGGGAGAAGAGATAGATTGGAGAAGGTGTAAAACCATGTTTTTGGAGAAGTACTTCCCTAGGAGTGTGAGGAAGGAAAAAGAGCTTGAGTTCATGAAACTGGAGCAGGGAAGTATGTCGATCGCTAAGAGGCGAAATTTACAGAACTGTCGCAATTTGCACCCTATGTCCTGGATACTTAGGAGAAGAAGGCATTCTTATTCGAGAAACTAAGTTGCTGGCAAGAGAATTTATAAGGTACTATGACATAATCAACATTGCCAGGAAAGTGGAGAAAAGCAATGCAGAATACGCTAAAATCCAAGACCAAAGGAAGCTAAAGAGAAGTAAGGAGAAGTATCCAGGGAATCGGCCACAACACAAGGGAAATCAAGAACAGTATAAGAAACAGCGGTTTAATGAGGTTAGAGCACAGGAGCATCAGTATCAGTATCAGCCATCTCAATTTGATAACAGAGTATGTTTCAAGTGTGCGAGAATGGGTCATATTCATAAGGATTGTCGTATGCCACCAAGATTCCAAGGGCTGAGACCACAAAATCTTCAGCCTAGACCTCCGCTTGTACCGCAGTAACTTGTGTCGAGGCCTTACTATCCGCAAGTCGCTCCCGGACAAGCACCATCAATCCCTAGGCATGTACCCCCACAGCAACAACAACAACAGCAGCACAGAGCCCCAAGGCCTGCAGTTCCTCAACATCGACCGCTTCCACAGCAGCAACAATGAGCATACCAACCACCAGAACGCTTGCATGCTATCAACCAGCATGTAGACTTGGCAGAAGAGAGAGTGGGTGATCAGCTACATCATAGGGGAGTGCTGGAAGGTATTCTACCGATTTTCTCTACTTCAGCCCATGAGCTATTCGATACCCGAGCTTCACTTTCATTCATATCTCATTCATTCATGCATGTTTTGGGTTTGGAGAGTGCTGTACTAGATTCCAATTTGATAGTAGAGAACCCTGTTGAAGGTTCCACATCTTTGAGTAGGGTGTGTAAATCTTGTCCCATTGTTGTGGGAGATACTATGATGCCCATTGATTTGATAGTTCTGGACATGAGGGGATATGATGTGATCCTAGGAATGGACTGGTTGACCGTGTACAAGGTGCAGATAGATTTTTTTTTTTTTTTTTTTTGATAAATAACCAGCAATTTTATTAATGATAAGAAGAGCAAGCAACAGAAAATTACAAAGAAAGAGAGTCAGGCGCACAAGATGAACACCATGACCCCAAGATACAAGGAATACATAATGAAAGGAACATCAACAATAAAACAACTCCCAAGAGTACGTCACCCACCACTCGTTGTCATCTCTGCTGTGGACATACCCATAAACAAATCCTCTCTGATGACTCCATCCCTAGCCAAAGTATTACCATCTCTAGGGATAAGAAAAAGGTCGCCTGAATCCGATTGCCCAGATATCTCGCCAACCTAACGATATGGGTGAATCTCCAAGGATAATCCACAACACCTGCCATCCAGGAGATCACAGAGGCCGAATCCCCCTTAATCACCACATGTCTATGACCCAACCTAGATGCCTCCCTGACACTCAAGAGAAGGGCAAGCACCTCGGCCCTCGTAGAATAACCAGAACCCACAGGCCCAAAAAAGGAGTGTAGGATCTGGCCACTATGATCTCTGAACACTCCACCAATGCCAGATCTCCCCGGGTTCCTAAGGGATGAACCATCAAAGTTCACCTTAACAACCCCAACAGAAGGTACCTGCCACCTGGACACTATCTGTGACGAAAGAGGATATGTCCTAGGCACCTTCATAAATCCCACCTGTATATCTGACATAGATAAACCTCTGAAGGTAGGGAGAACCACCATCCAAGAGCAAACCAAATACAAAATAGAATCGATGATCACTCCCGTCGATCTACTCCTGTCCTCGAACACCCTCAGATTCCTCTCTCCCCAAAGAGTCCAAAGAGTCGCATGCCACACCCCCTGATACATCTGTCTGCCCTTCTCTCCAAGCGCTGGGAAGTTCCACTGAGCCAATAACTCCCCAATCTCCTCAGGCACCACCCACCAAACACCAATACGACGGAGGAAAAAAGACCACACCTCCCTGGCCACTGAGCAATGCAAAAAACGATGGTCAACTGACCCTCCATCCTCTCTACACATAAAGCACATATGGGGCGACAGAGCACGAGTCCGCCACCTTCTTTGAAGACGATCACAGGTATTCCTAGAGGACCTTTGATAAAGGTCAAGGGGCTTCGATCGGACATGTCTGACCAGCTCACCGTGACTGAACTGTGGTCAGTAAAAGGGAAGCAAGGGTTTGAGTCTATCCCGGTAGTGTGTCAGTTCAGAAACGTATTCCAGAACATACCCGGATTGCCACCCAAGAGGGAGATTAAATTTTCAATTGACTTGATTCCGTGTGCTAATCCTACAGCGTTACCCACCTATAGAATGGCACCTACTGAGTTGAAAGAACTCAAGACCCAATTAGATGAGTTACTCCAATTGGGATTTATCCGACCTAGTTCATCGCCCCGGGGAGCTCCAGTCCTATTCGTCAAGAAGCAGGATGGATACCTGAGACTATGTATCGATTACCGGCGATTGAACCAAGTCACAGTGAAGAACAAGTATCCTTTGCAAAGGATTGATGATTTGTTTGACCTGCTGAAAGGGGCTAGGTATTTCTCAAAAATCGACCTAAGGTCAGGGTATCATCAACTCAGGATTAAGGAAGAGGACATACTTAAATCAACTTTTAGGACTCATTACGGTCACTTTGAGTTTATTGTTACGCCTTTCGGTTTAACGAATGCCCCAGCAGCCTTTATTAATTTAATGCACCGTGTGTTTCAGCCTTATCTTGACCAATTCATACTAGTTTTTGTGGATGATATACTCCAAATCTCAGGAAGAACATAAAGAGCACCTTAGGATTACACTTTAGACTCTTGAGGATCATCAATTGTATGCAAAGTTTGAGAAATGTGATTCTGGAAGGAGGTGAAATTCTTTTGGTGTCTAAGGATGGAATTTTTGTAGAACCATCAAAAATCGAGGCAGTGTTGAATTGGGAGGAACCGAAGAACGTAACCGAAATCCGAAGCTTTTTGGGTTTGGCGGGATATTATAGGAGATTCATAGAAGGATTTTCCAGCATCGTTGTTCCTCTTACACGATTGACAAGGAAAGATGTGAAGTACCAATGGATAGAAGAATGTGAGAAGACATTTTAGGAACTTAAGGAGAAGTGGACAATAGCCCCAGTCTTAGCTTTTCCAAGAAGTGGGGTCAAGTTTGAAATTTATGCAGATGCTTCATTATCGGGATTGGGCTGTGTTCTAAAGCAAGATCGGAAAGTGATAGCTTATCCATCTAGACCGTTGAAGATTCATGAAAGAAATTACCCGACACATGATCTGGAATTAGCAGCGGTAGTATTTGCTCTCAAAATTTGGAGACACTATCTTTACAGTGAGTTATTTGAGGTATTCTCGAATCATAAGAGCTTGAAATACTTGTTTTCACAGAAAGAGTTGAATATGAAGCAGCGGAGACGGATGGAATTAGTTAATGACCACGACTTTTCACTCCAGTATCATCAAGGTATGGCTAATGTCGTGGTTGATGCACTAGGAAGCCTAAAAATCTTGTGGCACATCTCTTAGTTCAAGAAGGAAAGTTGTTTGAGATATTGACGGATGCTGGAATTAGGATAGATATCAAAGGACCAAAGGCGAAGTTGTTTACCTTGGTTATCAAACCAGACTTGAAGGACAGGATTATTGAAGCTCAGAGGATAGATGATTGGTTACAAAGTTTGGCAAATGACGATCAGAAACCTGATTGGACCATTGAAAGAGATGGAAGTATTAGATTAAAAGGGAGATTGTGTGTTCCAGAAGATGAGGACTTAAAGAATGAAATTTTGAGGGAAGCTCATCGGTCTCGATATTCAATCCATCCAGGGGGTACCAAGATGTTTAAAGATCTTAGAAGATACAATTGGTGGAGGAAGATGAAGAAATACATTACTAAATTTGTTGCTCATTGTGTGGTGTGTCAACAAGTTAAGGTAGAACATCAAAAACCGAATGGTACTCTTAAGCCATTGCCAATAGGAGAATGGAAATGGGAGCATATTTCCATGGATTTCATAGCGGGATTACCAAGGACTAGACATAATCATGACACTCTGTGTGATAGTGGATCGCCTTACCAAATCTGCACACTTTATTCCTACTCATGCAACAGCGTCTATGGAGGACTTGGCAAGACTGTATGTGAAGGAGATTGTGAGACTTCATGGAGTCCCGATCACGATTGTCTCAGATAGGGATTCTCACTTCTTATCTCGCTTTTGGAAAATTTACAAAAGGCGATGGATACTGGATTAAATTTCAGCACCACTTACCATCCGCAAACCGATGGACAGACGGAGAGGATTAATCAGATATTAGAAGACATGTTAAGGGCCTGTATTCTGGAATTCAAGGGAAGTTGGGATGAACATCTGTCCTTGGTGGAGTTTTCATATAATAACAGTTATTAGACCAGCATAGGCATGGCACCATATGAGGCTCTGTATGGAAGGTCATGTTAATCACCTCTATGTTGGAATGAATGAGGAGAATCAATTAGCATGGGACCCGAGTTGATCCAAGAAACAACAGAAAAGATAAAAATCATTAGAGAGAGACTGCTAACCGCACAAGTAGACAGAAGAACTATGCTGACACCAGGAGGAGAAAGTTGGAATTTGAAGTTGGTGACTGGATGTTCTTGAATGTTTCACCAATGAAGGAGTATTACGATTTGGGAAAAATGGCAAACTATCTCCTAGGTATATTGGACCGTTTGAGATCATTAAGAGGATTGAAAAGTGGCTTACGAATTATTACTACCATCGGATCTATCACAAGTGCACGACGTATTCCACATGTCGATGCTTAGGAAATATCACGCAGATCCTTCTTGTGTTATCGACTGGCAGACCATTTCCATCAAAGAGGATGCGACATATGAGGAGTCACCAGTAAAGATTCTCGATCGCAAGGAACAAGGTGATACCAATGCTAAAAATCCAGTGGAGTCATCACGGTGAATCGGATGCTACGTGGGAATTGGAAGGGGGTGCCAGAAAGAGATATCCACATCTTTTGGAGAACCGGGTATGTGAAATTTCGAGGACGAAATTATTTTAAAGGGGGTAGACTGTAACAAACTGAAATTTTAATAAGCCACTTTGGGGTCAAATTGAAATTTTCAAAAATATAGAGTTAAAACTATTATACGTAAGGGTTTAATGAGAAGAGAAGAAAGTTCATGGCTCTATCCCCTCAGGTTTGTGTGATGTTTATGCATAATGAAGAATCCATTGACCATCTCTCTCTCTTGTGCTTATGATGCTAGGGTGTGGGACTTCTTTGTTAGGAAGGCGGGTTTGGTTTGGGCTCCCCCGAGACATGTGAGAGACCTTTTTGATCAGTGGAGTTTTTCTGCTTTGGGGAAGAAGGGGCGGAGTATTTTCAAGGTGCTGTTTTTCTGCATCATTTGGCATATTTGGGGTGAGCGAAACAAAAGAATTTTTGAGAATTCGTGGAGGAACCCGAACCGTCTCATTGATTTGATTGTGGGTTCTATGGCTGCTTGGTGTAGGGTTATTCCAAAATTTCATAATGTGACTTCCTCGGATCTTGTCAGATGTTGAGAGACCATCATTGTGTTGTAGTTTTTTTTTTTTTTTTTCTGATGAATAATGAAAATTTCATAAAGGGGAAGAGATAGAAATACAAAGTTTCCCCAAGTAGGGGAAACGAGAACAGAAAACGGAAAAGAAAAAGAGTACAAATGAATTACATCACAAAAGCCTACATATGAATCACAGCATCCCAACATCTAGAAAGGTCAAACCTGGAGACATCTTTAAATTCTAGTAGAATGCTAGCCCAAAAAGACGCCAAACTCTGAATGGAATCGATCAAAGCCCCCAAGCTAGTTTTCTTGTCTTCAAACATTCTGCGATTTCTCTCTTTCCAAATACCCCAAAGACTTGCAAAGAACACCAATTCATAAAGGATCTTACCTTTCTTTCCAAGGGAAGGAAACCACCATTGAGAGAACAGCAAGTGAATAGAACATGGTCTCACCCAAACAACACTGCCAATCTGATGAAATAATCCCATATCTGTGACGCCCAACAGCAACCCACAAACAAATGATCCATAGATTCCCCGGACCTTAAACACATCAGGCATACCTGGGGGGACAACAACATATAGGGTCTCCTCCTTTGCAACATATCGGCTGTGTTGATTCGATACAGAAGAGTCATCCAAGTAAAAGCTTTTACTTTGAGAGGAATCCTGGCTTTCCAAAGAACCGAGGTAGAAAAAATGAGAGGGATAGAAATCTGATCAAAAGGAAGGACGGAGCAAAGGGACTTTGTAGAAAACATCCCACTAATATCAGGACACCAAACTCTGGAATCATGTGTGTTTGACATCAATGACCACATTTTTTAAAAAATCAACAATGGAGGCCAATTCATCAATATCAATCTGCCTAGGGTCCCTAATGAAAGGAAGGTTCCAAGATAGGCCCGAAATTGACCAACTAAGCACGTCCAAGACAAAGGAATCCTTATAGGTGGAGAGACGAAAGATCCTTGGGAATTTAGAAGCCAAAATGATGTCCCCCCCACCAAGGATCCAACCAAAAACGAATAGACGAACCTGACCCAACTGAAAATCTTACAAAATTTTGGAAAATTTGAAAAATATCAGATATAGCTTTCCAAGGGCTTGTAGATTTAATAGTGGCCTCATGATTGAAGTCCCACCCATTTTCATGAGTACCATACTTACTTGCAATGATATTTCTCCACAAGGCATCTTTCTCAATACTGAATCTCCAGAGCAATTTTCCAAGAAGAGCCTTGTTTTTGTTTTGAATGTTACCCAGAAAAAGACCGTCGCCCTCTTTTGAAGAGCCTTGCAATCGCGTCAAGTGGAGACTTGGTCGGCAGACCGCTGGTGCCACCGGCAAGGCCCGTAAATTTTGGGGTTGGTCGGCAGACCACCAATATATCGGCGGGGTCTGCCCACCACATGAAAAATAGGAAGCCTCTGTCGGCAGGGGTACGATACACCGACCCAACCACCGACAGAGACCAAAAATACACAGAGTGAGGTCGGGGGGTGTAGTCCACGGGCGGGGACCACCGTCGGCGTCAGTAGACCCGTCGGCAAGGGTCCAGTACACCGACAGAACACCATTTTGCCCATGTTTTCTATGCTTGAAAGTGATTGTTCTTCCATACAACTATATGATATGTAATAGTGTTTTATTAATGTTTAAATGTTAGGAGTATGTGTTTATGTTTGCTACTTATCACATTGGATGGTATGAGATATTTTCACATGTGAATAAAGCATGATATATTCTTGAATGCATATGGTGTTTACATATCCTTATATGGCAAGTAGTTTGTATGTTAAAGACATGCATTAAAAGGCCATTCATGCACTTTTGGGTCCCGAAGGGTAACCCAATAAACTGGACATTACTTTAGATCCCTCATGGTGGGAACCAAAGGGATAATGTGAGGATGGTTGAGCTCAAAGAAGAGTGCCATAGAGTGATAACTGAATTGGAGTCCTAAAAGGACAATTGATTAAGTCTAAATGACTTGGGTGAGGGACTAGCTACCCCTTTGACCCGTGATGTGACATATATACATATATATATATATATACATATATATATATATATATATATATATATGTATGTATGTATATATATAGATAGATAGATAGATAGATAAACTGTCTCCAGTATGAGCACAGACCTGAAAAATTTTAAGAAGAAAGGAAAAGGAAAATCTTAATGACCATTTTTATCATAAATATAAATATCTACATATGTAGGTGCATTCATGTGTTTGGTCGTGTGTGTATGCTTTATGTATATGTTTGTCTACATGCATGCATGTGTGCATGAACATGTTCTTATGGGTGCAGTTTCGCATGTCTGAGACTCTGTGGGTGTGTACACTTCTCCTATAAGAATATGTTAGAAAAGTGAGTAGGTTTGTCTTTGTATATACCTTCCATAGTATCAAACAAGCAATTTACAAAAAGAGAAGCATTAGTTTCAGCAGAGGTAAAAAAGCTGAGTTATATTTGAAACATGTGCACCTATAACTTCAATGGACAATTTTAAAATGAGCTCCTGTCTTATCTAATGTATTTCCAATCACATTTTACCACTTATGATATGGAAGTTATCGTAATTTGCCTTATTCTGGGAACCAGAGTCATGGCCTCCATAGGCTTTGGACTGTAACACTCTTTCTATTAACTACTTGCACTGGAATTTAATTTCATATCCTGAGAATTTCAGTGATGATCTTGACTTTTCCTATATAATGAGATGGCGACCAAGATAAGTATTCTAAGATGTTAAGCTAGTAGAGTAGTTTATACTTTAAGAAGGAAAATTATCTCACTTATGCCCAGCTGCTATTCTTCTGTCGATCTGGAATGAGAGAACAGCAGGATTTTCGATGGAAAGGAGGTGTCGGCTCAGAGGGTAGCTGATACAGCCTTGTCCCTAATCTTCTTTTGGGCCTCTACTCACAAAGAATTTGAGGAGATGAAATTTGATGAATTCAATTGCAAGTGAGGTCTTTTTTGGGATGATTGAGTTTTACAGTTATAGGAGATTACTATACTTTCATAATTGTATTTTTGTACAGATTACATTATAATTAATATATAACTCACTTTTACTGATCAAAAAAAATTTATCTCACTTGTTATCCATAAAAAAAAAAAAAAGAAAATTAATAATACAATGATAAAATATAAAAAAATTATCTCACTTATGAACCTTTCAGACAGTTCTTATGCTCTTCACGGGAATTTAGTTGGAAATATACTAAATTAAAATAATTTTACTTACAATTTGATTTTTGATTATTTTCGCATATGAGACACAAGTTCAAATTTGCCATGATGGTGAGTTTAGCCCATATTTATTTATTTATTTTTAACATTTAACAGAAAAGGCATGTATGTGTTCTAATTTTCTTTTTGTTTGGTAGTTGGTATGTCTATGGATATTTTATTCAATTCATCAATCCTAGCAAAGGATTAAGTATTTTGGATTCTGGTGCTATATGTCTCATAATGGTGAACATCTTTCACAGATTGCCCATAATTCATGACACTGAATCCAACAACATTGGTACGTTTAGAAGCATTCTACATAATGCCATTTCATGTCTTTCCAAGGAGCTGAATGGTGCAAAGGGCATAATTAATGAATTTTTGGTATGAATACTCACGCAAGGATTTCCAAAGTTTCTATCATTAGCTCATTCACATAAACTTTAGAAGCACATATCCTCGATTGTCTTCTAGTTTTAATACTATGAGACATCATCCTTAATCTTTCTATTATAATAAAAAATTGAGACAAGATGCTAGAAATGGGCATTTTGTAAAATCTCCTGTTCCTTAATGCTTACTATATACTTATCGCTATACATACACTTATTAGAGTTGCATTTAAGATTTTGTCTTACTTTTGGCTTATTTTAAAGCCCTTAGATTCCACTAGATCCCTTCAACTTCTAGTTTTGCATTTACTCCTCTTGTCTGATTATAAGCATGCCATTCCAAGAAACATACTGTATTGTCACTGGAACTTTGTGGTCTCATCAGATACCATCAGCTATTGTTCACATGCTAGTTACTGCCGGTCATACTTATCTTAATGATATCAATGTATTTGCTTGGAGCTTCTTTTTTTCAGTACCCTTAGATTAACTCTCTAAATGCTCTGTCATTTTTTTTTTTCATTCAATAATGACCAATATGGAGGCTTTTCCTCCCTTATTGATCTTTTCCATTAATTGTTTAAGTAGATAGACTCCATTGTAGACCTCTCTAGCATGAATGGTACTAATTCTGATAGTCTAGCTGTTTATCTTAGTTTTGCTCTATCGCTTTTCACATAATTTCATTTTATGAATTACAAGCTCTATACTCCAGTAATTGGTGCAACTTGGACATTTCCCTAGTTCTTGTATATTAATATCACAATGCTTCTCCAAATGTTGGATCTTCCTAAACTATAAAATCTTGTGAAGGAGTTTGTTTAGCTGGAATAGATCAATTTTTGCTGTGCATCTTTGTACTTCAATTAATATTCTTCCAGTCCCAAAACTTTTCCTATCTTCATCCCAACTCTAGTAATTAATTATGAACCAGAAAGTTTCCACCTAGAAAGATAGAAGAATGCGAAAAGGTAAAAGGAAGGGCCAAACATATGGTGTGTGGTATATGGTATATGATAAGTTACATACAAGAATGAGAGGGAACATGTCTACAAACATTCAAGAGTTAGGAAAAGCAAAACTAGAGACGGAGATTTTGTTGGAGGCATTAAGAGTGATGACCAAAGAGTCTTAGAAGAAGATGTAAAGCTTAAAAAAGTAGACTTTACAGCTACACAAAGATGGACTAGGTGGGGATCTTTAACACTGGGAAAGCAAATGCAGATACTGATCATGGTCTTCTATTGATATGGTTTTATGGAACTAACTTAATTGATGATCTGATAAAACGCAACGGATCATGAACCATACATACAAGAACCATAGGTGAATTAACAAATGAATTATAAGTAACTAAAGCCAAAAGGACATTTAATAGTCATGCCGACTGAGGATGATTCTATCGCATAGGCAAAAGCCTAAGATCTTATAGATTAGATATTTTGAGCTGATGTTGAACAAATCACATTCATGGAAATGCAACTATAGATGTATTCTGGTGACTAGGCCTTTTTTTTTTTTCAAATAATTCTATAAGCTGGCCTAGATATAGAAGGGTTACTTGAAAACATAACTTATCATTATTCCATAATTGTGACCCATTCTGTAGATTACCTTTCATATCACTTTTGCATCAGGAAGTTTTTGTCCTGTATTTATATTTAGGTGGTTGAAGATGAACCGTGCAATTCAGATGGCTTACATGAAGTTGAACTGATCTCACCATTCATGAAAGATGTACCTGCAGAAGGTATATTAGGATATTTACGTCAATATTAGGATATTTACAATATGGTGATTTCCATGGTTGTGGGCCGCTGCAAGAACTTAGGTAGCTTCCTACTGTAGCCGATTGAGCCAATACTTTTACCAAAAAAAAAAAAAGATTGAGCCAATACTTGAGAGCTTTCTACAAGGTGCCTAGCTGTTTTTTACGTACCAGCTTGTGTTTGGTGATCACATGGATCCAGAGAATGAATAAGAACTATCAGTCAACTTATTGTGTTTTATTCCCTTCGTAGGAAGCCCTATTTATGCTCTGAATGGAAAAATAGCTTTCAGTATAGAGAATTTGCAATGAGTAAGACTTGTACCTTTGGTGCTTCTGCCACATTAAGAACAGCTCCCTTTGGATTTCTTACATTCTATCAGCTTGGTGCTTGAAACTTGATTCATTACAGTGAGGGTTCCAATGTTCTTGAGCTTGTTTGTTTCTTCATTGTCATTGAATGGCTACAAGTCCACTACTACCTGCATTTGAAACCTGCACATCTAGAGTCCCCTCAGGATTAGTATCACACCTTTGCAATGTTATTTGGTTATTGAATCATGATTTGATGCCTAGATGTCATTTTACATTCTGGTATTTGTTGCTACAACATTATCTGCAAGTTTCATACTGACTACATTTTTATGCATATGTTTGGAAACAGACAACCATGCAGTCTTTCATTTCCTCGAAGAGTTCTTGTTCCTTGGTTGGGAAATACGTTAATTTGTGACTATCTACATTCGTCAGAGACACTTAAGGTTTGTAGTAACTCTTATATCTTTGTTTTCATTAAAACAACAGTCGATGAGTAAAGCTTTTGTGGCACGATTTTCCGTCTTTCTATCTTTTTGGGTAGCGTTTTGACATTTCTTTGTTGTACATGTAGGTTCTCTTTCTTTCTCCCTCTCTCTCTCTCTCTCTCTCTCTCTCTCACACACACACACACGCACACACGCACGCACGCACGCACGCACGCACAAAAATACATTCTTGCTAACTAGCACTTACTTTTTCATGGATCAATCCCAAAACCAGCCACAAAGGTATTGTTGGTATCATCAGTAGATGTTTCAAGATGATTAGAAGGAAAGAAGAAAATCATGGAGATAAATAGAGGCAAGTACAGTTTGAGTGAAACATTACTTGCAAGTGTGGTGTTCACACTGCGGAGATGTGTCCATGTTGAGTTGTAATATCCTGTTATTTAGGTAGATGGTAGGTTTGGGGTGGGTCAATGAATGAAGTAAAATTTAGGTAGATGGGAGGAGCATCCATATGTCCTACCTAGAGGGTCCCCTACCACTTGTGGCCTCTCATGTGGTAGAAATCTCAATGCCTAAGACAAACCAGAAAACCTTTTTCCTTACTAAACATAGCAAAACAAAATTGTGTTGAAGACCACTGGTATTTATTGCCCTGAGTTGTGCTTCTCACGCTCTCAGGTATGAAAGATCATTTGAAGGAGTTGATGTCCATGGAAGCTCCCATTGATAGCTCAACAATCTTGGAACTTGAAATGGAAGCAATATCATTGTCGACATACTCTTTCTGGGACATAGCAGTCCCTGGTTATTCAGCATCCACATCAGATCATCAATCGGTAATGAAAAGTGAAAAAGATTCAGGAAGAACAGAACGCAACAAGAAACCTATCAAGTCAATTGATTTCAGCACTATAGGTACCATTTCCAACCTCTTACTATCGATTCTAGTTGGATTAGTTCTCTTCATTATCAAAGCATAACTCTATATCAATGGCTTCCCTATATGGGTTTTACTTATTTATCTTCTCTTAGGCTCTGTTTGGAAGCCAAGAGTATGCCACAAAAGTTAGTTGGGACTTGGGAGAGTACCATGCTACATAGTGATGTTGGAAGTGAAATTTAATTTTCTTAGAAGCTGTTTGGTTGTATCAGGAAAATGTATAACTGACAGAAAATTTTGATTTTGATGTTTGGTTAATAGCAATGAATGAGAGAAGTTTTTTATCTGCCCATTTTACCCTTCATTGTATAAGTGCAGGAAAAAGGAAGCTTTGGTGAAGGGTAGGATGTGGAACATGTTCTTTCCCACAAATTCCTTTCTTTTTTATCTGAAAATAAGAGGGCCCTTTTTTTGTGTGGGACCCAATTTTTCTGGTATCCAAACACGCATATTCTGCAAGAAAGCCGTCTTTCCTTTAATTCCCTATAAAATCTGGCTGTCAAAACAGATCCTTACAAAACCAATGTGCAAAAACCCTCAAATATCTGGTATCCAAAGAAAGGTACTCATTCTATCTTGAGCTTTAACAAAGATTACATTTCATTCTGCTCAATTGAACAACAATAATGTTTATTTGGAACTCAGGTCTCCATGGCCTAGTTTGAATTTAAAACATTTCAATAGGCTATATTAAATTCCAATAGAAATAGAATGCTCTGAACCTTCTAACATCAGAATATGATCACCCAATGGCAACACCATTGATCCATCTTCATTTGCAATGCTTAGATGCTTGCATGGATCTACTAATATGCTTGTTTCAACAGCACTGTAGGATGTCGTGTATACCCGTGTAAATCCGATCAACTGTTTCTGTGGGGCACCTTTAACCATTGAGGGTACCTTAGAGAACAGCATCACAACATTGCCCCCATCCATATCTCCATTGTTCTCCACAGAGATCTGTGCATAGAAACTCAAGGCATCACAAGAAGGAACCTCATCAATGTGAATATAATTTGTTCCATCTCTTCTCCTTGGTAGTGATTTCTTAATGAGTCTAGTCTTGAGGGAGGAACCCAATAGACTTATTTTATTGGGCACTGATAGGAATCTGGAAGTGTAACTGGTATAGCTCAAGCCATACCCGAATTCGTATACTGTCTCTCCGGTGTAAAACCTGTAGGTTCTTCCGGGATAACCACGTGAAGGATCAGCCCTCATAGCCATATCGGTCATCGGCACTTTGGTGAATGATTCCGGATACCAAGTCACCGACAATCTCCCACCTGTTTTCTCTCAAATCAGACAACTGAATGGAAAAAATGAGTCTTAAACCCTAAAGGTTTCATTTGTGATGATACTAACCTGGATTGGTTTCTCCAAAGATGACTTCTGCAAGAGCCTTCCCACCGACCTCACCAGGGTATCCAACCCAGACGATGCTCGCAATCCTTTGATCATCCTTGATGAATGACACGTCAAGCGGTCCGCCGCCGGTAAGGACAAGCACCACCGGTCTTTTACTAGCAGCGGCGACAGCAGACACAAGAGCCATCTGTTTACCCGGTAAGAGGAGGCTTACCCGGTCGCGTTCTTCAGCTTCTTGGGTCAAATCCAGCCCAACAACAACAATGACAAAATCAACTTTTCTTGCAACCTCAACAGCTTCAGCAAATCCTTCATCAGATTCGCATGGTATGCCAAGGCAACCAGCAGCATAATATGTCTCAGGTATGTAAGCTTCAAGTCCCTCAACATAGGTCCTTGGATTACAGGGATACCCTACGAAATCAAAGAAAACACCTCCAATCACATTATAAAATCAAACCCAAGTGAAATCAATCTGTTCTGAAAAAAAAAAAAAAAAAAAAGAATCAAACCTGAGTATCCACCACCCATATTGCTTGTATTTTTTGCTACTGGACCAATAACAGCTAATGATTCAACACCTTTCTTATTCAAAGGTAAGAACTTGTGATTGTTCTTCAGTAGTACAATGCCTTGCCTTGCAGCTTCCAGTGCTAATTCTCTGTGTTCTGGTGTACAAACATCCCTGATTCCGAACTTTCCGAACGGCCCCTTCGTCGGATCTCCGTCGAAAAGTCCGACACGTAATTGAACTGAAAACAAATTGAAGAGAGCTCTGTCTATGTCTTCTTCTTGGAGCTTCCCTTGTTTAACAGCAGACATCGCATATCGAGCCACGTAAGGCCCGCAATCGATATCCATTCCTGGTCATAGAACCCACCATTAATTCTTGAAAAAGCTTGTAAACAAATTTGCAGGACCTTAATTAAAACATCAACCAGAGAAGAACAATCAAACCTGCTTTAAGAACATCTGCAACTGCATCTTCAGGAGTCTTTGTGTACTTATGGTCTTCGTATACATTGAGCACGGCATCACAGTCAGAGGTGATGTATCTGCAATTGCACCATTAATATGATCAATTCTAGAATTGAAGAACATCAACTGGGTTAAACCCCTTTTGATTGAACTGTGAAAAGCTCCTCCTGAAAGTATTTCTTACCCTTTGAATCCCCAATCAATTCGAGCTTTCTCTAAGAGATCTTGCCGAGCACATGTAGGGACCCCATTAACTGCATTGTAAGAACACATCAAGCAGCTTGCTTTACCTTCTTGAATACAGCTCTTGAATGGTGGCTGATAGCTATCCTCCATATCTTGCTTTGAAACCTGATTATATATATGTGGATTAGCTTTAAAAAAATAGTTTGGTTCTCATCAAGGTTTTAAATTTAGTCGACATGCTGGTCAAATAGTCTGGCAGCATGAAAAATGGGACGATATTCTCCATTTAAGCCATTTTTGATGAAATTTCTTCAAACTTTTGCAGAAATTTTACCAAATATTGTGGAAATGGGAGAATATCACCCCATATTTCATGTCACGAAATTTCGGCAAAATTTCGCTAGGTCCCCTTGGTAAATCTTAGGCGAAATCAAAATTTTGTCAGGGGCCTAAAAAATTTTGCCAAAATTTCACCAAATATCATCGAAATGGGAGAATATCGCCTCCATATTTCATGTCACGAAATTTTGCCGAAATTTTACTTGGTCCCTTGGCAAAATCTTAGGCGAAATCAAAATTTTGTCAGGGGTCTAACATAATTTTACCGAAATTTTGCCAAATATTCACCAAAATGGGAGAATAACGCCTCTATATTTCATGTCGTAAAATTTCGCTAGATCCCTGGCGAAATCTTAGGAGAAACCAAAATTTCGTCGGGAGCCTGGTAAAATTTTGCTCAAATTTCATCGTCCAAATGGAAGAATATCGCCTCCATATATCATATATCAAAATTTTGTTAGGTTCCTGGTGAAATCTCAGGCAAAATCAAAATTTCGTAAGGGGCCTAAAAAATTTTGTCGAGTCAAATATCACCCAAATAAGAGAATATCGCCTTCGTATCGCTCTCATATTTCACATTGCCAGACTAAAAAATAGCCATATTTTGCAGACATACCGGCAAAATTTAAAACCCTGGACTTCTGAGCAAAAGAGAAACTCACCACAGCATTGAAGTTATATCTAGTGACATCGTCCCAATTATCAAGATCATAGGCAGTGTAATGCTTGCAACATGCAGACAACATCATCCGATCACCAGAAGATTCAGAACCATCCCCGGATCCTTCCAAAACCCTCTTCTTCAAAACATCATCACTACCACCACCACCACCACTCCAACTCTCTCCCTGAAAACCCCTCACGAACTGAACAGAATAAACAGAAGCAACCATCGGATCTTCTCCGGGAGTCTCCTGTCCTCTACCCCATCTGGGGTCTCTGAAAATATTGATATTAGGCGCCCAGAAGGTCAACCCAGACTGACCCACATTGTGCATGGCTCGAGCTTCGACTGCGATCGCCGACGCGATCGAAAACCAGAGACTTGTGTTGAAAGAGGAAGCAGAAACAATGACTTGAGGGAAGTTTGTTGCAGAGAGAATGGGACCGTTGAAGGAGACGCCGGGGCCACTAATTCCGATCCCGTGGAGAGCTTCTGACCACCATTCGTAGGCTGGGATGCCGAGTCTGGGGATCTGTGTGGAGTTATCGTTGAGCTGTTGGATCTTTTCATGGAGGGTTAGGTGGGAGATGAGAGATTGAGCTCTGGTTGAGATGGAGAGTGATGTGTTGCAGAAAGGGTAGGTGTTGTGGTGTGGAGGCTTACATGGGTATTGGAGAGGCAAAGAGTTTCCACAGTGAAGAGAGATGGAGAAGAAGAGGATGAAGAAGGTGTTGAGGAAACAGAGCAATCTCCATTTATTAGACATTATGTGGAGATTTCTTTGATCATGGAGGCTTTGGTTTCCTCAATCCGTTCTGCTATTTTAAGCTAAGAAGTCCTTGCCCAAAATCTTTGGGGAGCTGATTTGCTGTGGGGGTAGTCCCTGTCGGAGCCGGTTTGCTGAGAGACCGTCATGGGGTGAAAATACCATTTCACCCTTCATGGTGGGATCCGCAGGGGTGAAATGGTATTTTCACCCATGGACCGTCTCTAACCAGAGGGATTTGTGTAGCCAATCACATGTCTTGCTGCTGGATCTGTAGTATTTCGGGGCGGGATCTTATCTAAGGTAGATCACAGAGGCTATTCCGTTGTAGACGATATGTAGCCGTAGTATACTAGTTTCAAATTGTTTTTAATATATTTAAATAAAAATTATTCACATAATAATTAAAAAAAATTGAAAATTGGTATTATTATTAAAACTTATTGACCTTTCGATTTTTACCGCAAACAAAAGTACCCAAAGTTCTTTCAGAAAATTATAATGTTGCTGAAAAGTAAGAGAGACTTTAGGGTTTATTATACTAAATAATTATTATTAGATTAATTTTTTTTGAGGGGTTTGATTGAACAACAATGGTTGAAAATGAAGTATACAAGCAATCGCTATGGGAGGAAGTTTTCAAGAGTCCTTGTTCTCTTATGCAATGTTTCGAAAACAAGAAACGTTGTTATTATACTTTACTCACACGTGGAAGCTTATTTGGATAACCTTACATCTTTACTTGTGCATTCAATAACTGAAAGATATTTTTCACATTATTCAATCAACTGAAAAATATTTGCTACTTGGCATAATGAGTTCACCTAAAACAAATATTTTTCTTCTATAAAATTTAAAGAACGTTAAAAAATTGAACAGATCATTGATACATATGACAAAACGCAATAATCATGTCCAATAGAAACTAGCTTTGATGAGCTCGGATCGTCTGCAAGAATCGTCTACCAATGCATGCATCAGGATGTGATTGGTTGATTCCTTTTAAAAAATTCAAGTTTTGAAAATTTTAATATATTTTTTAAACTCGTCTGCACCAATTAATCACGTCCTCGACGCAGGCACCCGTAGACTTACATTAGATTGTACATGTGGCTAATCTAGGGGATTCATATGTCAAAATGGACGGTGTATTAGTTTAATCATTCTTCCACGTGGCAAAATGATCCTATCAATACACCCAAAGAAAGTTGTTGAGTTAGATTAGAACATCTTTCTCCAATTTTAAAATTGTAAAGACCAATAAAGATGGGGCTATAATAGACTATTTGTCTTTAACAATTTTTGAATACTTTAATCTTAATTGCTACGTTCAATGCTGCACGTGCCACCCATGCTAATCAAATCAAAAAGAATCGTACATGCACATGAATGTGATTGATCTATTTTTAAAAGAAAAAGGAAAAATTAAACTTTGATCTCTTGAGGTTTCCGTTAATTATAGTTAGACCCCTATAGTTTTTGAAATTATAATAATACTCTTTTCCTCGAAAACCTAAAAGGTTCTCTGAACTAAGGACACCTAATCATTAATTGATATACCCCTTATAAATCGTTTTTCGTCAA
>JAUPMG010000014.1:11316620-11327449 GCA_031762675.1 Pachysandra terminalis | reverse complement strand
AGAGAGTAATTAAAAGATAATGACAGACCTTTATTAGTAATAATTAGTAATACTAATTACAATTAAAGGAAAGAATCCAATTGAATAGATTTATAGTGTTAGTTATTAAATAGTTAAATTTACTAAAATACCCTTTTATAGAAACAAGGGTAATACTATTTATTAGTAATTTTACATAAAGAATAAGGATAATAATGGAAAGAAAATGGTATTTAAAAAATCATTCTTTCTGTTTACTAAAAACATTTAAAGCAAATGACCAAAAAACCATAAAAAACATTAAATTACAAAACAATTAAACAATCTTTTATTATACGATTTTCTTTATTACTAAGGACAAAAGAGTAAATTAAAACAATTAACTACCAAAAAAGCATTGAAAAAAACAAACACTTAGAATTTCGTTCAACTTTTAAAAGTAGTATGATATATATATAAAGTTATATCTTAATCAAGATTTTATTCGCCTTATATTGACGTTTAGTAGTTGAAAAATAATTAGAGATGGATAAAAGTCTTAGTCATAGTAGTGGTGGTTATCCTAGGATTTTGGATTTCAATATAAATGTTATGTAGTCTCGAAGAATTAAATTTTGAGGATTTCTATCAATTCAATCCGGGAACTATTAGACTCTGTACTGGTAGATGCACTAAGTAATATCTACTAAATAACTAGGGTTATTATATTTCCTCTAGATTTCATTGAGTTTTCATATTTGTTGGTTTTCTAATTTTGTGTATTTTCTCCAGTGTTTTTCTAATCACAATTTTGGTATACTCCCCTTGCTATAGTAAATTGTTCTAAGTTCTTTAATGCTATCTATGTTTAGTGTTGAATATCTAAATCCACATTTATCTCTAATGATCCATATAACATGTTATTTGGAAGCTCTTCCTTGTGCTTAGAAAAAAAAAAATAAAGCGTATACAAGACTTATTCTTGTGAATGACTTGGTGTTGCTTACAATTCCTGAGTGATTCTATTCTTCTTGCTTCTCCCTAAACTCTTGAGTGATTCTATTCTTCTTGTTTCCCCTTTTAGGGAGATATCATCACAAGCTTGCAAAGTAGAATAGAAGTAATCTGTGATGAGGCAGAGGGAGACACGGATATAAATTTACATGATGGCAGAGAAGCAAGCAGTGAAATATCAACTGAGAAACCCATTCCCCAACTCGTGTTGCATTTGCTGAGGTACGTTGTTTGTAATCTTGATTTATTGTGGTTATGTTCTCATTGAAAATATTCTGAAGCTCATCAAATTCCTAATTAATACCATGATCATCTCACTTCATAAATTATTATATTCTACAGTTTATAACAGTCTGTTTGAGACATCTTTTTAAGAAACTCTTGATGAACTTAGCAGCTGTATACTTGTACTCCTTGAGGCCACATTCTACTTTTCTCCAGTGTTCAACGTGCTCGCCGTATTCTCTGTTTTTTTTATTATTTTGTGCACACCAACATAGTGTTAATATTATGTTTTTTACAATATGGTGATTTCCATGATTGTAGGCCGCTGCAAGAACTTAGGTAGCTTCCTACTGTAGCCCATTGAGCCAATACTTAAGATCTTTCTACAAGGTGCCTAGCTTGTTATTAGGTACCAGTTTGTGTTTGGTGACCACATGGATCCAGAGAATGAACAAGAACTATCAGTCAACTGATTGTGTTTTAAATGGGTTACCTTCTATACCCTTCGTAGGAAGCCCTATTTATGTTCTGAATGGCAAAATAGCTTTCAGTATAGAGAATTTGCAATGAGCAAGACTTGTACCTTTGGTGTTTCTGACACATTAAGTTCCCTATGGATTTATTGCATTCTATCAGCTTGGTGCTGGAAGCTTGATTCATTACAGTGAGGGTTCCAATGTTCTTGAGCTTCATTGTTTCTTCATTGTCATTGATATGGCTGCAAGTGCACTACTACCTGCACATCTAGAGTACCCTCAGGATTCAATTTTATTTTTTTTACTATCACAATTTTGCAATGTTATTTGGTTACTGAATCATGATTTGCTTTGATGCCTAGATGTCATTTTACATTCTGGTATCTGTTTCTACAACATTATCTGCAAGTTTCATACTGACTACATTTTTATGCATTCATTTGAAAACAGACGACCATGCAGTCTTTCATTTCCTCGAAGAGTTCTTGTTCCTTGGTTGGGCAATACCTTAATTTGTGACTATCTACATTCATCAGAGACACTTGAGGTTTGTAGTAAATCATATAGCTTTGTTTTCATTAAAACAGTATTCGACATGCAAAACTTTTCTGGCACGATTTTCTTTCTTTCTTTTTGGGTAGAGTTTTGATGTTTCTTTGTTGTACATGTAGGTTCTCTTAGAACTTTTTTTGTCATTGTCTTAGAGTAGGATTTGTCCAGCTTTTCGTAATCGATAGGGTTACCGACTGTATCTTGCTGTTCTTCTTAACAGATTTTTATACCATTTCAAGTAAATATTTGTTGCCATGTGTTAACTGCCCTTTGTAGGCATTCCTTCCATTGTTTTGAAACCTGCACCTTCCTCTTCCTTGTTCAGAAAAATGACTTTTGGTTTGATTCTTACAGGCTTTTTGATGTTGCTTTAAAGGTCCCCATTTCAAACATTTTTCAATTTAAAGTTCAAATATGAACACTGATTAAATCCAATTGACTGGTCACTTTGCAAACAGAGGATACAGTGGACGGACCTGATTAGTTACATCCTTGTATTGTGGCAGTAACTGTAACCATAGATTACTCGTACAAGGATATAGCTGACTAATTCAAATTAGAAGTATTGGAAATATAGTTCCTCTCATACATATTCTCTATGCGTAAAGCATTATCGTCTTTTTATCCTAAATTTTGATTGTTTATTATGAAATGGGATTTTTAGATATCTGTTATTCTTATTATTATTACCGTTATTAATTATTTGCTAAATGTCATGGCTAACGGTCTATAACCCCTCGTTGATGCTTTTACCAATTATATATCCTAAAAAACTATAGAGCAAAAATGCCAAAAAAGATGAGGTTAGATTTGTTCAACTTTTATGATTATACAGTTGAGTTGTAATATCATGTTATATTTATACATGTAATACTGGGTTGAACAACATGAACCCTACTTCAGCAGGGATCGCTATGCCACAACAATATCTGGGGGGTGGGGGAGGTTGAAGGTTCAAGTAAAATTTAGGTAGATGAGGGAAGCCTCCATGTGTCCTATCTAGAGGGTCCCCTATCACTTTTGGCCTCTCATGTGGTAGAAAACACAATGTCAAGGACAAACCAGAAAACCTGTTTCTCATTAAACATAGCAAAACAAAATTGTGTTGAACAACACTGGTATTTATTGCCCTGGCCCCTGACTTGTGCTTCTCATGCTCTCAGGTTATTAAAGATCATTTCAAGGAGTTGATGTCCATGGAAGCTCCCGCGGATAGCTCAACGATCTTGGAACTTGAAACGGAAGGAATATCATTGTCGACAAACTCTTTCTGGGACATAGCAGTCCCTGGTTATTCAGCATCCAGATCAGATCATCAATCGGTAAGGAAAAGTGAAAAAGATTCAGGAAGAACAGAAAGCAACAAGAAACCTATCAAGTCAATTGATTTCAGCACTATAGGTGCCATTTCCATCCTCTTACTATCAATTCTAGTTGGATTAGTCCTCTTCATTATCAAAGCATAGCTCTGTATGAATGGCTTCCCTATCCCCTATGGATTTTACTTATTTATCTTATCTTAGGCTCCGTTTGGATAGCAAGAAAATGCTAGAAAGTAAGTTGGGAAAGTAATATGTTGGAAAGTGAAATTTAATTTTCCTAGACACTGTTTGGTTGTATTGGGAAAATGTACAACTATGACAGAAATTTTTGATTTTGATGTTTGGCTAACAAGAATGAATGAGAATTTTTTATCCACCCATTTTACCTGTCATTGTATGAGTGCAGGAAGAAGGAAGCATTGGTGATGAAGGGTAGGATGAGGAACATTATCTTCTTATCTTTTCATTTTTTTTTCCCACAAATTCGTTTTTTTTTTTATTGGAAAACAAAAAGGGCCTTTTTTTTTTCTACAGTCAAAGGAGTTTGACTAAAACATTTTCCTTCGACTATTTTCTGTGGGACCCACACTTTTCTAGTATCCAAACACTCATGTTATGGAAAGCCGTCTTTCCTTTATTTTTCCACAAAATCCAGCAGTTCAAATGGAACCTTACAAAATCAATGTTTAGAAAGCCTAAAAATCTGGTATCCAAAAGAGGTGCACATTCTAGCTTGAACTTTAACAAAGATTGCATTTCATTCTACTCAGTGAACAACAATAATGTTTCTTTGGAACTCAGGACTCCATGGCCTAATTTGAATTTAAAACATTTCAATAGGCCTAATTAAATTCCAATTGAAATAGAATGCTCTGAACCTTCTAACATCAGAGTATGATCACCCAATGGCAACACCATTGTTCCATCTTCATTTGCAATGCTTAGATGTTTGCATGGATCTACTAATATGCTTGTTTCAACAGCACTGTGGGATGTCGCGTATACGCGCGTAAATCCAATCAACTGTTTCTGTGGGGCACCTTTAAACATTGAGGGTACCCTAGAGAACAGCATCACAACATGGCCTCCATCCATATCTCCATTGTTCTCCACAGAGATCTGTGCATAGAAACTCAATGCATCACAAGATGGAACCTCATCAATGTGAATATAATCTGTTCCTTCTCTTCTCCTTGGTAGTGATTTCTTGATGAGTCTGGCGTTGAGGGAGAAACCCAGTAGACTTATTTTGTTGGGCACTGATAGGAATCTGGAAGTGTAACTGGTATAGCTCAAGCCATGCCCGAATTCATATACTGTCTCTTCGGTGTAAAACCGGTAGGTTCTTCCAGGGTAATCCCGCAAAGGATCAGCCCTCATAGCCATATCGGTCATCAGCACTTTGGTGAATGATTCCGGATACCAAGTCACCTGCAGTCTCCCACCTGTTTTCCCTCATTCCAAATCAGACAACTGAATTGAAAAATAAGTCTTAAACCCTAAAAGTTTCATTGGTGATACTAACCTGGATTGGTTTCTCCAAAGATGACTTCAGCAAGTGCCTTCCCACCGCCCTCACCGGGGTATCCGACCCAGACGATGCTCGCAATCCTCTGATCATTCTTGACGAATGACACGTCAAGTGGTCCGCCACCGGTAAGGACAAGCACCACCGGTCTTTTACTAGCAGCGGCGACAGCAGACACAAGGGCCATCTGTTTACCTGGTAAGAGGAGGCTCAATCGGTCGTGCTCTTCGGCTTCTTGGGTCAAATCCAGCCCAACAACAACAATGACGAAATCAGCTTTTCTTGCAACCTCAACAGCTTCAGCAAATCCTTCATCAGATTGGCATGGTGTGCCAAGGCAACCAGCAGCATAATATGTCTCAGGTATGTAAGCTTCAAGTCCCTCAACATAGGTCCTTGGATTGCAGGGAAACCCTACAAAATCAAGAAAGAAAACACCTCCAATCACATAATCAAATCAAACCCAAGTGAGATCAATCTGTTCTGAAAAAAAAGAATCAAACCTGAGTATCCACCACCCATATTGCTTGCATTTTTTGCTACTGGACCAATAACAGCTAATGAAGCAACACCTTTCTTAATCAAAGGTAAGAACTTGTCATTGTTCTTCAGCAATACAATGCCTTGCCTTGCAGCTTCCAGTGCTAATTCCCTGTGTTCTGGTTTACAAACATCCCTGATTCCGAACTTTCCGAATGGCCCCTTTGCCGGATCTCCGTCGAAAAGTCCAACACGTAATTGAACTGAAAACAAATTGAAGAGAGCTCTGTCTATGTCTTCTTCCTGGAGCTTCCCTTGTTTAACAGCAGACATCGCATATCGAGCCGCGTAAGGCCCGCAATCGATATCCATTCCTGCTCATAGAACCCACCATTAATTCTTGAAAAAACTTGTACAAATATTTGCAGGAGCTTAATTAAAACATCAACCAGAGAAAAACAACGAAACCTGCTTTAAGAACTTCAGCAACTGCATCTTCAGGAGTCTTTGTATACTTATGATCTTCGTATACATTGAGCACGGCATCACAGTCAGAGGTGATATATCTGCAATTACACCATCAATATGATCAGTTCTAGAATTGTAGAACACCAACTGGGTTAAACCCCTTTTGATTTAACTGTGAATAGCTCCTCCTTAAAGTATTGTTATTACCCTTTGAATCCCCAATCAATTCGAGCTTTCTCTAAGAGATCTTGCCGAGCACATGCAGGGACCCCATTGACTGCATTGTAGGAACACATCAAGCAGCTTGCTTTACCTTCTTGGATACAGCTCTTGAATGGTGGCTGATAGCTATCCTCCATATCTTGCTTTGAAACCTGATTATAAATGTGGATTCAAGGTTTTAAATTTTGCCGGCATGCCGGTCAAATATGTCTTTTAGTCTGGTGACATGAAATATGGGGGCGACATTTTCCATTTCGGCCATTTTTAGTAAAATTTCGCTAGGTCCCCGGGGAAAATCTTAGGCGAAATAAAAAATTTCACCACATATAGTCGAAATGGGAGAACATCGCCTCCATATTTCATGTCGGGAAATTTTGGCTAGGTCCCTTTGACAAAATCTCAGGAGAAATCAAAATTTTGTCAAAGAGGCCTAGCAAAATTTTGCCAAATATCACCTAAATAGAAGAATATCCCCTCCATATTTTGTGTCACAAAATTTTCCTAGGTCTCCCTGACAAAATCTTAGGCTAAATCAAAATTTCGTTAAGAGGGCCTAGTAAATTTGGTCAAATATTGCCGAAATGAGAAAATGTTGCCTCCATCTCTCATATGGCAAAGAGAATATTGCCTCCATATTTCATATCGCAAAATTTCAACAATCTCAGGCAAAATCAAAATTTCGTCAGCGGGCATAACAAAATTTTGCCGAGTCAAATATCCGCCCAAATGAGAGAATATAGCTCTCATATTTGGCATCGCCAGACTAAAACAATGGTCCTATTTCGCTTACATGCCGGCGAAATTTAAAACCTTAGTGAAAGAGAAAACTCACCACTGCATTGAAGTTATATCTAGTCACATCTTCCCAGTTATCAAGATCATAAGCAGTGTAATGCTTGCAGCATGCAGAGAGCATCATTCGATCACCATAAGTCTCAGAACCATCCCCATATCCTTCCAAAACCCTCTTCTTCACAACCTCATCACCACCACCACCACCACCACCACTCCAACTCTCTCCCTGAAAACCCCTCACGAACTGAACAGAATAAACAGAAGCAACCGTCGGATCTTCTCCGGGAGTCTCCTGTCCTCTTCCCCATCTTGGGTCTCTGAAAATATTGATATTAGGTGCCCAAAAGGTCAACCCAGACTGGCCCACATTGTACATGGCTCGAGCTTCTACTGCGATCGCCGACGCGATCGAGAACCAGAGACTTGTGTTGAAAGAGGAAGCAGAAACAATGACTTGAGGGAAGCTGGTTGCAGAGAGAATGGGACCGTTGAAGGAGACTCCGGGCCCACTTTTTCCGATCCCGTGGAGACCTTCCGACCACCATTCGTAGGCTGGAATGCCGAGTCTGGGGATCTGTGTGGAGTTATCGTTGAGCTGTTGGATCTTTTCATGGAGGGTTAGATGGGAGATGAGAGATTGTGCTCTGGTTGAGATGGAGAGTGAGGTGTTGCAGAAAGGGTAGGTGTTGTGGTGTGGAGGCTTACATGGGAATTGCAGAGGCAAAGAGTTTCCGAGAGAGATGGAGAAGAAGATGATGAAGAAGGTGTTGAGGAAACAGATCAATATCCATTTGTTAGACATTATGTGGAATTTTCTTTGATCATGGAGGCTTTGGTTTCCTCAATCTGTTCTTATATTTAAAGGTAAGAAGTCCTTAGATATGTATTGTTGATCAGTCTTTACAATTTTAAAATTGGTGAAGTAATGATCAAACCAATACATGTTCATTTGATATGGATCCCCTGAATTAGCCACCTGTACAATCTAATGTCAGTCTCAATGTCGGTGCATGCACCCAAAACGTGATTGGTGCAGACCACTTTAAAAAAAAATTAATTTAAAATTTTCAAAACTTGAATATTTTAAAGTAAACCAATCAATCACGTCCCCGAACGTGAATTAGCGCACACCCACTTTGGGCGTGGGACTGGGGACACCACGTGATTAAGACCAGAAAAAAAAAAAAATCTCCTATCAATGAATGGTCCTTAGGTTTTAACTCCCTTGAGGTATGTACTAATAACACATACCTCCCTTATCCTTTCTAAAACACCAATTTACCCCCTTGTCAGAAAACGTTCGTTTGAGAGATTAATGATTGATTTTGGTTTTACTGAAATACCCTTATTTATGAGGAAGTATTAGACGAAGATAAAAGTAAAATATTAAAAGATAAAAATAACCTTTTAATCAGCTTCGTTGAAGAAAGGAGTTTTTGATCGGGGTTTGGGAAAAACCTTTCAATGGCAAGCAAGACAGTAGCATTCTTCGTTATTCTCCGACCACATCGCCCGTCAAAGACCATAGAAATCTCCAACATTCTTTGACCACATCGCCAATATTCTCTTTTCTTTTGGATGTATACGTTTTCTAGTTCTCATCGGTATACTCTTCTTTTTACCCTTTTTACTGAGAATTCCTTCGTGTCCATTTGTTCAAGCTTAATATACTTTATGTTGATTTGTTTCTCCTCTATATGTTCAAGGTTAATGTTCCTTCATTCTATTTTTAATATGATGACCTTGGCAATTGTTTTTTTTTTTTTTCCTTTCTTTAATCTGTTCTAAACCTTAAAACAGATTAAAGAGGAGAGAGATGCAGAAAATTTACAGATTCAAGTCACAGAACCAGGCTCACTAAGCCTGAGACAGAATGAAACTATACAAGCCCGTTTCATAAGCTTTTGTATTTAACTTGGTTTCTACAACTCAAATTAATAATTTACAATTTTTGATTATAACTGTACGTGGTTGCTTACAGCATGTCATAAACACAGTTGCAATTCACAGCAATTACAGGTTTGAGTACCCCTTAGCTTTAATGGTGATCTACCAGTAATATCTTGACTACCCAGTGAGCAATGGTTGGTAGATGTCTTACCTTCCTCATAACTTCCAGGAAATTTTGCAATTGAATCACCAAGTGGAATGAATTGCAGTAAAAGAGCATTTCAAATTGAACATAAGTTTTTTTTGTTTTTTTTTTTTTTGAGAAAAATAGAAGTGTAGCTTAAGCCTATGCAATCTTTATTTCTTACTTCTGCTTGAGATCAAATTAGGATCGAAGACCAGCTAGTTTTTGACAAGGTGTAAAGATTTAGATTGCACGGGAGAAATGTTTACATGTATAAGAGGCATTTATCTTTATTCTTAAGATATAGTTCTACAGAGATAATATCAGGTGGACATATGGTCACAGCAATGTTAGGCACAAGTGCCTTGTCTTAGACTTTTGAAGGCAGTAGTGCAGTTATTTATTTAGTTTTTTAAATGTATATTCTCTTCTTGACCCAACTGCATGCGTCTTTGGCTTTGCTTATTTGATTCTATTATAGTCCAATGCAATATGTAGAATAGTCTTCAGTGTTTGGGTACTCAACACTAAATAAACAACCCACTTATTGCCTTCAAATGGTGATAGATCAGATGGTTATGGTTTATTGATTCATGTTGTTTTCTTCAACCTAGAAGATCTCAATGTGTGATCAATCCATAGCTGAAATAACAATGTTGTACACCTAATATGAAAATGGAGGCAAACTACACAACAAGTCAACAAGTGGTCCGACTAATGGATCTCACTTATGACGGACGGCATATGTACAAAAGAAGAAGACATGATTTTTAACTATCTGGGTTTTGAAATCCTTCTTCAAAAGTTCTGCAACCATCATCCAAAGAAGCCGAAAGAAATCAATCAAATGTCTAAAATCATTATATAAATCTGATTTTTAACCCACATTTATTACATAATTACAACACTTATCATCTAAGTATCATGTATCCCAGCATTCAGATTCTGGATTTCTACTTCTTGCAAAATCACCAAGCAATTGTTTGGTACTGATCAACTTCCACATATATCCTCGGAAATCTAGATTTTTATTGAACATCATACGTTAAAAAGAAATCAGAAAATGGCGATCCGACGTTTTTGAAAGGGAATCACTTGCAAACTGTTTTCCTCCATTCCTCTAGATCTTGGAAGGGAATGATATGATTGAGTTGGGAGCTCTCACATTAGCAAGATTAGAATCACCTCATCGTTTTATGAGACCTGACGATCTGGTGGTTGTGCGTCGACGTTTCTTAGTGTTGCTTTGGCGTGGTTATGAGGCTGCTCTTGTGATGAGAACAAAGGCAAAGAAATCAGAAAATGACAAGGAGAAAGAAGAGGTGGTCATTTAACCTAAGGAAGAAAGGAGAAAAGGGTATATTTAGAATACATATTGTTGTTCAGGCGGGCTAATTAAACACCACTTTACACGCGGCGCTTGATTACGAGCGCTTGTACGCATTTTGGGTATAGCCGCACACACTGAATCATTCCATAAAGCTGTAACGACTGTACAACCGTCCCTGCCACGTACCAGCTGTCAGCGGCTGTGTACGATGATTAGACCGTTTTGGTGAAAAGCAAGATTTGAAATGGCAGGATATCTAACCGTTCTTATCACCCATTAATGCAATAGCTTCTCAAGGAAGCCATTCATTTAAACTTCAGCCCACAGGGGAATGACACGTGTCCCAAACCCAACAAACACGTTCCTTCTTCCCTTTTGAAATATC
>JAUPMG010000014.1:11302811-11316520 GCA_031762675.1 Pachysandra terminalis | reverse complement strand
AAGGCTTATTTTAGGGTAGACAAGGCAAAAAAAAAAACAATGGTGGCGGCAAAACCAATTTTTTTTTGACAGGAAGTCAAAAAAGGAGAGAGGAAAAAAAATTTTAAGAAAAAAAGTTATTTAACGCCGTTACGTTATGTATTTATTTTGCCAAAAAATAGCCTTGGGTACCCCTTTTACCTTGGTACCCCCTTCTATAACAATGATACCCCTTACCTATGCACGTGGCAGCGATCCAACGACGTTGTATGGATCGCTGTAAGCCCTTTGCTGTAGAGGATGCGGAACAAGGGCTTTGGTACTGTGAAAAAGGAACCCCGTTTGGTCCCAAGGGTCAGGAAGTCCTTCCTAAATTTAAAAGGGCTTTTTATCCAATGCTCGAGTATTTGGTGATATTTTTAAAAGCTGTTTTAGATGGAAGGGCTTCTTCAGGAAGCCTGTTTTAGAGAAGCAAGTGTGGGAATGCTTTTAAAAATTGCATTTGCGGAAAGCACAGTGTTATAAATTTAAGCAAAACTTATAAATGATAAAATTATCCTTTAATTTCTATTACATATTCTTTAAAAAGACAAAAATATCCATCAAGCCAAAAACCATGTACATGGTATCTTTTTTAATAATTTTTCTCACAAAATGTAACCAATGGCTTTGATTCAAAGCCCTTCACAATGAAGCCTTTCCATTTGTATGAAGCCACGGCAAACAGGTCCAAATCAATTTTGCTAAAAATTATGTATTGTTAGAAAAATAGTATATAAAAGAATGTTCTTGTACTTAATTTTAGGTTAGATGAATATTTTTGTCTTTCTAAAGATTGTATATCATATATAAAAAAATATTTTTAGCCCCGTTTGGCCTAGCTTCTTAAGGGTCAGGAAACCCTTCTCAAATGTAAAAGGGTTTCTTACCCAATGTTTGGGTGTTTGGTGACACTTCTAAAAGTTGCTTCGGAGACAAGCACTTTTTTAAGAAGCTCATTTAGTAGATGAATCACCAATATGTGTCACATGTTTTGGGTGACTCAACTAGATATGTTATTTAATGGTATAAAGGTGACACATGTTAATCATTCCTCCACTTCCTTAAAAATAAAGTTTGCTTGAATGTCAACTTGACTTAGAAGTTAAGAAAAAAGACAAAGTCTATAAAAGAACAGAAGCTCAGAAGGACGACAAAAGACAGAGAACACACAACAATAGAAGGACAATACATAAGAGAGTGAAGAGTCTATATGTTGAGAGACTACATGTATCCGAGGGAAACCTCTCTCTCTCTCTCTCTCTCTCTCTCTCTCTTTCTCATTTCTTTTTTATTTCATTATTTATCCTTATGTGTTGAGGTTATTTATTTGTATTCCCTACGTTTCTAAATAATGAAAAACTCGTTTGTGAGGTAACATCTATGGACGTAGACATATTGTCAAATCACATAAAAAGCTTGTGTTCTCTACTTGACTTTCTTTCATTAATTCTATACATGTTTTATCGATGATTAGTGTAGCATCGTCCATACGGCTGCATGATGATTTAGGCAGACGGTTTGGATGCTCCATGTGCCTAAACAAGACCATATCCAATTTCAGGCAAGACAGAAGTAGCTGATGTACGACATGATAAATATCAACATCGTCACATGCTTACATTTATCTCCATTAAAACAGCTCAATTCATTATAAGCAACTCAATTGTTACATAACAATTACCTACTAACTAACTAGGGGTAATTACATTTCCTATAGGTTTCATTGAGTTTCATATTCCTTCTTATTTTTATGTGAATTTTCTCCAAATCACAATTTTGGTATATCCCCCTTATTGCTATATTAAGTTGTTCTAAGTTCGTCAATGCCATATACATTTATTGGATTAAAAACATAAACCCTAACGTACCCAAATGTCAGTCAGGTTTTGGATGGATTGATGGGTCAAGTCAAATTTTGCCGCCCTAATTAGGTAGATAGAAGGATTGACCATGTGTCCTATCTAGAGGATCCCCTATTACGTAGTAGAAAACTCCAAGGATAAACCAAAAAACCTTTTCCTGATTAACGATAACAAATCAAAAGTATGTGTGAAAGAACATTGCCCTGACTTGTATTTCTCATGCTCTCAGGTTATGATAGATCATTTGAAGGTCGCGAACTCAAAAACAATGTTCAGAAAACCACTTGAAATCTGGTAGCCAATAACAGGTTACATTTCATTCTATCTTGAGCTTTAACAAAGATTACATTTCATTCTGATCAATGAACAACAATTGTGTTTATTTGGAACTCAGGGCTCCATGGCCTAATTTAAATTATAAACACTTCAAAAGGTCTTATTAAATTCCAATAGAAATAGAATGCTCTGAACCTTCTAACATCAGAATATGATCACCCAATGGCAACACCCTTGTTCCATGTTCATTTGCAATGCTTAGATGCTTGCATGGATCTATTAAGATGCTTGCTTCAATAGAACTGTAGGATGTTGTGTATACGCGCGTAAATCCGATCAACTGTTTCTGTGGAGCACCTGCAAACATTGTTGGAACCCTAGAGAACAACATCACAACATACCCCCCATTCATATCTCCATTGTTCTTCACAGAGATATGTGCATAGAAACTCAAGGCATCACAGGATGAAACCTCATCAATGTGAATATAATCCATTTCATCTCCTCTCCTTGGTAGTGGTTTCTTAATGAGACTCGCCTTGATTGAACCCGATAAACTTATTTTGTTGGGAACGGATAATAATCTGGAAGTATAATTGGTATAGCTCAAGCCATGCCCGAATCCGTATACTCTATCTCCGGTGTAAAACCGGTAGGTTCTTCCAGGATAGCCGCGCGAAGGATCAGCCCTCATACCCATATCATTCATCGGCACTTTGGTGAATGATTCTGGATACCAAGTCATGGGCAGTCTCCCACCTGTTTTCCTTCAAATACCAAATCAAACAACTGAACAGAAAAATCGGTCTTAACCAAAGGTTTCATTTGAGGTACTAGCCTGGATTAAATTCTCCAAAAATGATTTCTGCAAGTGCCTTCCCGCCAGCCTCACCGGGGTATCCAACCCAGAGAATGCTCGCAATCCTTTGATCGTCTTCGGCAAATGACACGTCAAGTGGTCCACCACCCGTAAGGACAAGCACCACCGGTCTTTTACTAGCATTGGCGATCGCAGATACAAGGGCCATCTGTTTACCTGGTAAGAGGAGGCTCACCCGGTCATGGTCTTCGGTTTCTTGGGACAAATCAAGCCCAGCAACAACAATGATAAAATCAGCTTCTTTTGCAACCTCAAGAGCTTCAGCAAATCCATCATCAGATTGGCATGGTATGTCAAGACAACCAGCAGCATAATATGTCTGATGTATGTAAGCCTTAAATCCCTTGACATAGCTCTTTGGGTTGCAAGGATAACCTACAAAATCAAGAAACACCTCCAATCACATAATCAAGTTGTTAGAGATAGTGGGTGGCTCATATTCACTAGTCTCTAGATCCAAGGGGGAGGGTACTGAGAGGTCTCATGGGGTGGAGCGAAGCACCATGGGGAGAGGTCCCTCCCCAGATCACGGGTAACTCATAGTGCCGGGTCAGCACCATAGGGTTGGGGGGTGCAGAGGCTCCGCTCCGCGCGATATGGTAAGGGTATATTGGGGATTTACCCTATACATGGGATAGGAGTATAAGTTGTAACCCTAATTCATTTTTGACATAGTGGAAAACTTCTTATCTCCCGTGGATATAGGCTTTGCTGAACCACGTATATCTGTGTGCATTGTTTTGATCTTCGTATTATTGTGTTTATTATTATGGCTTGATCCCCATCAACTCCCAGTGAACCTAATCCATCAACTACATGTTGTTCTGGAAATCAAACCTGAGTATCCACCACCCATAGTGCTTGAATTTATTGCTGCTGGACCGATAATAGCTAATGATGCAACACCCTTCTTATTTAGAGGTAAGAACTTCTCATTGTTCTTCAGCATGACAATGCCTTGCCTCGCTGCTTCCAGTGCTAATATCATGTGTTCTGGTGTACAAACATCCCGGGGTCCGAACTTTCCGAACTGCCCCTTTGCAGGGTCTCCGTCGAAAAGTCCAAGACGCAATTGAACTGAAAACAAATTGAAGAGAGCTCGGTCTATGTCCTCTTCTTGGACCTTCCCTTGTTTAATAGCCGACAGAGTATGTCGAACCATATAAGATCCACAATTGATATCCATTCCTGCACACAGAACACAACAGTAATTCTTGTATGACTTCTACAAATATTTGCAGGAGCTTAAATATCAACCCGAGAACAACCAAAAACCTGCTTTAAGAACGTCGGCAACTGCATCTTCAGGAGTCTTTACGTACGCCTGGTATTCGTATATTGTGGCCACGGCATCACAGTCGGAGGCGATATATCTGCATTTATGCCATTGAGAATTCATATGCCAGTTTCATGATCAATTTAGAATGAAGGGAAACAACTGATTAATCCCTTTTAACTGAACAGTGAATAGCTCCTGAAAGTATTGTTATTACCCTTTGAATCCCCAATCAGTTCGAGCTCTCTGGAAGAGATCTTGCCGAGCACATGAAGGGATCCCATTTATGGCATTGTAGGAACACATCAAACAGCTTGCTTTACCTTCTTGGATACAGCTCCTGAATGGTGGCTGATAAGTGTCCTCCAAATCTTGCTCTGAAACCTGAAATAAATGTGAATTAGCTTTAAAAGAAGCCTGACATAATAGAACTTGATCAACATGTGATAACAAAATACAAAACTTGGTTCTGAACTTCTGATATATCAGGAGAAGAGAACTCACCATTGAAGCTGTATCTAGAGAAATTTTTGTTAGAGATAGTGGGTGGCTCATATTCACTAGTCTCTAGATCCAAGGGGGAGGGACCTAAGAGGCCTCATGAGGGTCACAGGTAACTCATTGTGCCGGGTCAGTACCATGGGGTTGGGGGGAAGTCCCCCCGCGGTATGGTAAGAGTATATTGGGGATTTACCCTATATACCGGGTAGGAGTGTAAGTTGTAACCCTAATTCGTTTTTGACATAGTGGAAAACTTTTTCTCTCCTGTGGACGTAGGCGTTGCACATATATCTGTGCATTGTTCGGATCTTTGTTTTATTGTATTTATTATTATTGCTTGATCCCGATCAACAATTGGTATGAGAGCGTGGGTTGCTCATAGCAATAGTGTTGAACACTTTGAATGCCAAGTACGATCTAGAGATCTTAGATGGAACAAGAAACTTCAGACTTTGGCAGCAAAGAGTGAAAGATCTATTGGTGCATCAGGGTTTGATTATAGAAATAATAGAACTCGATCAATACTTAAATAACGTAAACAAAACTTGGTTCTGATATATCAGGAGAAGAGAACTCACCACAGCATTGAAGCTATATCTAGAGAAATTCCCCCACTTCTCAAGATCATAGGCAATGAAATGCTTGCAGCACGCAGAGAGCATCATTCGATCACCACTACTACTATCACCAGACCCTTTTAAAACTCTCTTCTTCCCAAGCACATCTCTTCTACTACTACTACTACCACCATCACTATTACTCCAACTCTCTCCCTGGAAACCCTCCACAAACTGGATGGAATAAGCAGAAGCAACCATTGGATCTTCTCCAGGGGTCTCTTGGCCTCTCCCCCATCTGGGGTCTCGGAAAATGTTGATATTAGGCGCCCAAAACGTCAACCCAGACTGACCCACATTGTACATGGCTCTGGCTTCGACTGCGATCACCGACGCAATTGAGAACCAGAGACTCCGGTTGAAAGACGCAGCAGTAACAAGCACTTGAGGGAAGCTGGTGGCAGAGAGAATGGGGCCATTGAAGGAAACTCCGGGGCCATTGGTGGCGATCCCATGGAGTGATTCCGACCACCACTCATAGGCAGGGATGCCAAGTCTGGGGATTTTTGTGGCGTTATCGCTTAGCTGCTCGATCTTTTCATCGAGGGTAAGGTGGGAGATGAGAGATTGAGCTCTGGTTGAGATGGGGAGTGAGGTGTTGCAGAAGGAATAGGAGCTGTGATGTGGAGGCTTACATGGGAATTGGGGATTCGGGTTTTGGAGTGTTGGGGAGAGAGAGATAGACGATAAGAACACGAAGGTCTTGAGCAGATTGAGCAATCTCCATTGGGTAGACATTATTGGAGACTTGATTGATCTCTTCAGATCAGCTTTAAAGAGGAAAAAAAAAATCCATCCTTGCACTTGCGATTTTCATCGAGCAGTTCCTGTCCTTGTCTATTGCCATGGTAGGTACAGACGGCCTACTCGTCCTTTCCTATATCTTCTTTCAAAGATGCTTGGGAGTAGAAAGCTTCTACTGAATGACGATAGCAAGTCATGGTGATGCATAAGCCACGATATGAACATTGTCTTATTCTTTTTTCAGTTATGGCTACGGTTTCAATCAGGCTTCCTTAGTTCAGGTTATGATCGAAGTGGTGTTGGGGCTTCAACCAATTAAGAACGGCTTCCACCCAGATAGCCTCGTTAAGTAGAGATTAGAGAAATTCTTGCTATGTTGTAAAGAGATGGTGATGCGTATTCTTTCTCTTTACTCCTTTCCTTTTGGAGAGAATGGCACTGTAACAACTAACAACCGGCTTCCTCGACATATCACCACTTCCTTGTGTGGCTTCTCTTGATTAGCTACCATTCTGGATAGGTGTCAATTGGTTCGGTTTAAATTGAACAAACCAAACTGGAAAAAATCTGGGTTTTATTTTATTTTTTTATTTTGGTTTGATTATGGTTTAGAAAATAACAAAATCGAATTAATTCGGTTTGGTTTTCGGTTAAGGCTTTGACTAAATCTAACTGAACCAAAAAAAACTTAAGTAGATTAACAGAATCGAAAACCGAAGTTTTTGGTTTGGTTCGATTTTCGGTTTTATTCATTATAGTTCATTATAGTTTGGTTTGGTTTTCAATTTTTGGTTTGGTGTAATATAATTCAGTTTGATTTAGGTTTGACCATTAAACCAAATAAAATCAATCGAATTACACTCCTAATTCTAGATCAAGAACTCATTCCAGGAACCAGAGTTCCTTTAAATTCATTATAGGAACTAATTTTGAAGGCTTATTGGTGGTGTTTGATTAGCATGTAAACAAAATGAGTTTTTGACAAAATATAGATGTTTGGGCCTTGTTTGGCTGTCATTATGGATCAGGAACTCATTCCTTCAATGAGTTCCCTAAATTCAGAATGAGTTCCCTAAATTCATCCAAGGAATTAATAGTGAAGTCTTTTTGGTTGTGTTTGGTTAGCATTTAACAAAATGAGTTCCGACCTCATATAAATGTTTGGTTAACATGTATTAAAACGAGTTTTGACCAAAGTTCTTAATATTTTCTTTAGCTATATTTATATTCATATAATCCCATACCCACACATAAGCTTTACATACTTATATCCTTTTTAAATATGATAATAACACTCCAAAATAATCTACAATAAAAACAATGTATTTATAAGTTGGCCACTGTTCACTTTATTTCCAAATTTTCTACTGCTAAAACTCAAAACACATTCCTACAATCTAAAATCAAGGTTAGAGGTGATTCTATGACGAAGGGTATTTTCTCATTCTCGTTTTAAGAAAAATCATTCTGCCTTTGCAACCAAACGACAATTTATCTGTGACAACTCATTCCATCGACTATAACTCATTCCAAGCCATGAAATGCATTCTCAAAATAACAGCCAAACGAACACCTTATAATGTTAGATATAGCAAAACAAAGAACAGTGATTCATCGTCATCAATTGTTTAACATGCCATCAAGGTTTAAAGTCTCGGGGGATCGGGGATCGTACCAATCTAGGCCGATCCCGATTTGAACCGGAAATGCCAGCCGGTACTGATCCAGTACAAAAACAAATCGCCCAATTAAAAAAAAAAATGGATTGGCCAGACTGGTCGTCGAAATGGCGGTATTGGCTGCTAGACTGTTGGTACCAGTCGATAGCATACCGATCCAAATCAATACCGATCTTGGATCGGTTGGACCGGTCACTAAATCGTTTGTATCGGCCGGTCCGTACTGGTATTAGTTGGATCGGTCCGATCCAAAGCCATACGATACAACTATTGGATCGTAGCTTGGTATTGGACTGTTCTTGGCCGATCCCAATATAGATCGGGCAATACGGAACGGATCATCCTTGAAACCTTGCATTCCATCACATACTATATCCCTGACTTCACAATTTGTGAATCTTACAATCCAGGGGTTACCTGAATCACAAATCTGATCAATTGTTATAGAGTTAATAACTCTTTTCAGTTAAACTTTAACGCACCTAATCAATTGTCTGGGTGGTGTAGTTGGTTATCACGCTAGTCTCACACACTAGAGGTCCCCAGTTCGAACCTGGGCTCAGACACCAACCATGATTTTGTTTTTAATCTATATCCCATTTATAATTTTTTTTTTAATATTTATAACAAAAAAAAAAAAAAAAAAAAAAACAATTATTACTAATTAACTTTCCAAAGGTTGCTAAACAGAGAAGGACATTTTTGAATTTCAACTAGCATAGAGGGGATTTGTAAAGATCTCAGGATTGAAATATACACAGTTCATCAACATAAAACCATTAAAAGAATAAAGAACAAAGATACTACAAGTTTGATTCATGTAAAAGAACAGAGGAAGGACTCTCCATGATCTGTTTTGTTTGCTTGGGAAGAACAGTCATATGAGCTCTGATAATTGATTTAACCTTCTCAACTGTCTTGACAATACCCAAGAACACGAGTCTATATAGAACCACCATACCTAACAAGATACCCAGATCAACCCACTTAGTATGACCCATCTCCACTTGCCATATCTCTCAGAATATGTTCACCATCAATGGTTGAATCCCATCCTGCTTGATTATTAGGGAATGTTAACCCTTCAAATGCATTCTTGTGGACGATCGTTCGGCAACCGAAAGAATCCGCCGTTCAACATCATAACTCCTTGAATTCCAGCGCCAGTTATTATACCCATTAGGAAATCCGGCACAATACTCGCGACCATCATCATTAGGCTCTCAACCAACATCATACAGACGAAGAGCAGCAAAGCGAAGTACACGAAGTGTTCGAATCCTCATTTAAGGTGGACGAGGTAGTAAGCAATTGCCCCAGGAACTAAAGAGATGATAAACAAGTAAGGTACTGAAGAAAATATGTTGCCGATCAAGAATGCAGCTACGCCGTAATGCCCATTCAATCTTTCTCTTCCGGAAATCTGAGTTTGTAAGCAGAAAAATGAAGTAACAATCAATATAAGGGCGAGCTTGGCATTGCTTCTTTGGGTCTTGGAAGTGATTCTTATGCCCATACACATTAAAGGCCCTGTTTAGCGTACAAATGGAAGGGCTGTAGTGTGAAGGGCTTTGAATCAAAGTCATTGATCAAAAATTTCGTTTGGTAAGAAAGTTTATATAAAAGGATGTGCCTATAAATAATTTTAGGTTTGATGGATATTTTTGTCTTTTTAATGAATGTGTCAATTAAAAGTTTTATTTAAATCTAGAACATGACTAACTACTTCCCACAAACACAGTTTTTAAAAACAACACCACACCTGCTCCAAAATGGGTTTCCTAAAGAAGCCCTTCCATCTAAAGCAACTTTCAGAAGTATCACCAAACACTCAAGTATTGGGTAGAAATCCCTTTTAGGTCTAGGAAGGGCTTCTTGGCCCTTAAGAAGCTAGACCAAACAGGGTCTTAGCGTTTGGTAAACATATCTGAGAAGCAATTCTAAATGAAGCGCTTTATTGAAACGCTGATTCTATTGAAGCAATCGCTCCCTGCTTCTCCAAATTGCTTTTGAGAGAATCAGTTTAGTCATTTAAATGAGATTTTTATTGAGACTATTCTATCTTCATATGATTTTATAGTACCCATTTTGCCCCTTCTTAACTTCTAGACCTAAAAGCACGTCCTAAATAGGCATTTACCAAACACTATCTTTTAACCTGAAACAGTCTTTACAAAGCGCTTCATAAGAATCAATTCTGAAGGAATCGCTTCTCCTTTTAGGAAGCAATGCATAGAAATGTATTCCTGTGATTGAATTTATCTTATGGTCTTATAGGATACTAACATTCATGTCCTCCACAAATGAAGGGAATCCCCCTATTGCCATGAAAGTCAAGAATGCAGCTACAAACATGAGCATGGAGCCTCTGGCCTGTGAAATTCAGAACCAAAGAAGTTCAAAATTTGCTTTTCATAACATATTCATATGGAATTTATCTTTCTATTTCAGATCTCTTACCTGAATAGAACCAAAACTGGTTCCAATGTTATAAAAGATAGTGCCTACACAAACACAACGCGATATAAATCGCGAGGCGCAACCAGTAATAGCTGAGATAGCCGTTGAACTTGTTGGCAGGTCTCGGACTACTTGTACGACCGGACAAGAATGTCGATTGCTTCTTCTGTTGTTGTCTTTCCACCAAGGCCTTGTTTAAACATGGTAAACATAAATTTCTAGGAGTTACAAAAATATTTGATACAGAGAAAATCATAGAAACTCTCTCATGAACATGGAATTTTTGAATGAAAGGACTAGTTCTTACTGAATCGAAATCTTTGTTGATTGTTCTAAGGTAGTGATCTGATTGATTCCTCAGAATTGGGCATGGGAAGCCATTTAAAGCAAAAAACTACAAGAAAATTGCATTAATTAGCAAGTATATTCAATATATTTTTTGGAAAAATTATGTATAATTACCTCTTTTGCTGCAGAAGCAGGAACAAAGTATACTGTTCTACCTGAAGACAGAAGACAGGTTATGTAAAAGCTCAAAGACTTCACTACTAGGCTGATGGATGGATGCAATGACAGTCCTTCGATCTTGTCGAGCAGGCCTACGATTCGGTTCATGACATGATAAGATGCCGCGCTGTCCAAGCCACTGGTGGGCTCATCTAGAAAGAGGAGCTTCGGGCCCGTCAAGATCTCAATGCAAATGCTCACTCTTCGCTTCTCCCCGCCGCTAAGGCTTTTGCTGCTCCACCCTCCTATTCTTGTATTCATGGCATCTTGCAGGCCCATCTCCCTTATCGTCATCTCCTCGCTTCCTCTTTTCGGATCTTGACATGGAATCAGGCAATTGGAGTTGAGCAGAGTAGTACACTGCTTCTCCAACTGTTAATGTTGTCATTAGAGTATCATCTTGAGTCACATAAGCCTAAAATTAACAAAAAAAATAACAGAAAGAATCATTTGTTGTAAACCCAGAAAAGAATCATTTCTAGCAGTTAATTAGCCGCTTAGTCTTTTTAGGAGACATGCCATGGCTAGTGTTTTCCAAACCCCACTTGGGTAAAAAAAAATTTAATTTTGATACAAATTGTGTATTGGTGATGTATAGTTTGTAACAGATGATAAACTCCAAGGCATTTGATAAATATGATAAAAGTTCACTAATACAATTGCATCAATAAGATATAGTTCAGAAAGTCTGTCTCAAGATAGCCTAAATTAACCGTTGCGCAACCGTTCTATTAAGAGTGTTCTTTTCAGATGAGATCTGTAGATCAGACAAAAAAAAGAGTAGAGACGTCAATTTGTAACAGATGATAAGCTCCAAGGCATTTGATAAATATGATAAAAGTTCACTAATACAATTGCATCAATAAGATATAGTCTAGAAAGTCTGTCTCAAGATAGCCTAAATTAAGCGTTGTGCAACCGTTCTATTAAGAGTATTCTTTTCAGATGAGATCTGTAGATCAGACAAAGAAAATAGTAGAGACCATGAGGTCCTTCTCCATTGTATCTAGAGACTAGTGAATATGAGCCGCCCACTATCTCTAATAAATTCATTTGAAGTCAGTAAGTTTTTAATCAAGTTTTTTGAGAGTGACAAACTCAGAACTTGTCCTTCGAAGGGAGACAAACCCTTTGTCAAGTCCTTTGAGGATGACTAGTCCTTAGATGAGTTGACCCTGTGAACGAATTGACCATCTTAGGGTGGTTGGTCCCATATTAGGTGAATAATGACTGTTCTATTCTTCAAAATGATACTTTATGAAGAAGTAATTCTTATAGGATAAGAACATTGGAGATTCTGATCAGGCCGAAAGATTATTAGGATATGATGTAGCCCAATAAAACGGTGGATGCCGCTCGAAGTTCACACATATAAATTAATAGGAAAGCAATTGTATTACTTTTTAAATGATCCGAAGCTATAGGTCACATCTTATAAACGAGTTTATATCCTTCGTTAAGATTATGACGCATGTCCGAAGTGATTAATCGGACTGCCTCATCATCAATATCAAACATATAAACTCGATCCAATCCTCTTTTTTTAATTTGGGTCAGAGAGAAGACTAAAATTAATTCATAATTAAGATTCTATATTTCTCATACCGACGTCCCGAAAGCTAGCGGCTGTTTGCGACCATTGATTAGGACATCTCCAGACTGCCTTGTGCTTGAACCTAATCTACCTGTAATTTGTAATTAGTTTTTGAACCAAGTCATTTACAAAACTCAAGAGCTTCTCTATATTTTAAGATAGAAAACAAACTTTGACTTGAATGAAGGCAATTTGAATTTGAGTACAGATTAATGGAAATTAGAATTAGATTACCTGCTAATGCATCAAGAAGGGTTGACTTGCCAGAACCAGAAGGACACAAATGGCCAAGACCTGACCTGGTTGAGCGTACCCGGTGAGCCCCTGAAGGATCGACTGGTCGCCGTTCTTCCCAGCTGAAACGGTGACCCAGAGATCCTCCCAAGTCAAGAAAACACCATCTTGCTGCGACTTAGTTGCATCACATGTAACAGTTTCCATTTCTATTGAAGTGTTGAACATAGCTTGAGGAGGAGGAAATGAAGAGCTAGTGCTAAATGGGAAAAATGGTTCATGGCTATAGGAAATGCCATCTTCTTCAGAGACTAAGCTATCGTTTCTCCCCCTGGGCAGGGGCTCTTGCCTAAGTGATCTTGTCGAGCTTGGACTTGGGGTCCATCTTGGGACTTCCATTGGAGAAGAATCCATGGTAACCTCAACGCAAAATTATTGCAGGAGAGACTGGTTTGAATCGTTCGATCGATCAAGAGAGAGAGAGAGAATGAATTGCACCAAGAGTAGTAGTAGGATTCTCAACAAAAAAACAAATAGTAGTAGTAAGATAATAAATTTATAAGGTGGCGTGAGGAAGCGAACTATAATATTATTTTCTCTTTTAGTGTACAAATCTGACGGCTAGCTTGAAGTCCAAATTTATAATCAAATCCAACAAAATTCGAAGTAATGGCTAACAGATCCGCTCCCGTCTGGGTGAGGAGCGGATCCTCTATTAGATGGCTAACAGGTACCGGCCCTGTGATGTGAGACAAGTAAGGGGTGTCAACGGTTCGGTTTAGAGTTCAAACCTAAATCAAACCGACTTTGAAGTGAGCAATCTGAAAATCAAACCAAATCGAATTTTTTTGACTAAATTGTAAACTGAACCAAACCGTAAACCGAACCAAACCGATTAGACCAAAAATAACATTACTTATTATTATTATCTTTTAAAAATTAATAATAAAAATAAAATTTAATATTTAAATAGGTTAGACTGAAGGAAAAACCGATCCGGTTAACCTTCAGAGGTCAGACCAATATTGGTAGTCCACCTCTAACAATATCACTCCTAT
>JAUPMG010000014.1:11290411-11302711 GCA_031762675.1 Pachysandra terminalis | reverse complement strand
TGTAATGAGGAAGGGATAAACCTCTCCCCCTAACAATTCTCTCCCACATTCACAAGGCACTGCCACATTGCACACCACGTTCCCCACCCTTCCCTGTAAAACAAAATATGGAATGCGTTGCATCATCACCTTAGTAAGACTTGTCAAGAATTATAGTATATGGGGTATTGAACTCATCTGCCCATAGCTTAGGCTGATGAATTGGATGCATTATCCAGGTGCTTTGCATTAGTAACATCACTTGGAGCATCAGGGCCACCGGGAATCTTTCCAGGATAATTCGTGGTTGACAAATCTGACCCTATCATACTGCATATTAGAGAAAATAATCAGAATCAGCAATCCTGAAAAGTTTGAATAGAAAATTCTCAGATGTCTAGTATGTCACGCTCACACCTTCTGTCAGCGATGACCATTGAACGTAACTCACAGTTGGCAAAGCTGTAAAAAGATGGGAAAAAAAACATTGATCAGTTTTAGAATTCAAACTTATAAAAATATAGCAAAATGTATGTGCACGTGTGTGTGCACACACTGGAATCAATTTCTTTTCAGTTACTCGAGCTCAGATGCACCCCAGTTGGGTATCATTCTTTACTCTTCTATTTACCCTTCCATTTTTCCTTTTTTTATTATTATTACGAATTACCCTTCCATTTGTCAGAGACAGGACCCTTCACTAGATTCATTTTTTCTCATTGTAACTATTAATAATTGATATTATAAAAAGCTTTCAATAAATAAAAAGAATATAACATATAAATCTGGTGTTTTGAAAGTTTGTTCACGTTGACTTTCGGTAAACATGAAGGAAATCCGATACAAAACAGATACAGAGAGCATAAAATCAGCATGTCACCCTTTAAATTCAGTATGGCATCAAGTATGATGCACAAATGAATGTATTGAAAAGTAAAATAAGCTGTTACCTTTGATGTTTGGTACCTAGTTCCATTTAAATTATTGGAGAAAAAAGAAGGAACTACTCAAAATAAAAGAACATCTATATGTCCACGTGAGTATCGAAGAGAGTAATTTAATGAAAATAAACAACTAAAACTATAAAAAACGAGAAAAGAGGGAATGTGAGAGGGAGCATTATACTAAAACACTAGAATTAAATTGCATAATCAACAAGGAGCTTGTCTCATCTAGCAAACCAAGACTTTCTAGTAAAAACAAATATTGTGTATACTAAAACAAAATTCATTGCCAAACACTTACTGCTTGCAAATTTCTTTTTTAACCAATGGATGGCAATCATTTCCAAATGCGCTTAAAGTATGATATAAAAATCCACTATGGGTAACAACTGCAATCTCCTTCTCTTTCCGTGTCCACAACCTGGATAAAAAAAAAGGTTAAGTTCATTAAGCGCCATTTGAAAATAATTTTTCACATAGTGAACATTTAAGTATGTAACACCTGTCAAATAGTTTAGGAGTACTAACCATCCGAAAGGATAGTATAAAATAGAGATATATTAACCAGTCAGAAGTTTGTCTCGCTACAATTTCCTTGGAAGCTATTGATTCATCCAGTACATGGCAAATATCAAGTTGAAACAGTAAGGAAGTCCATACAAGGATGTCTAGATTCAATGATTAGTTCTGGAGAAGTGTAAAAATGTATGTATTGAAAGAAGCTACAAAAGAAAAGATGAATCAAAGTAGGAAAGAGAACTGAATAAGACATTCTTTTTCTAGAAGACGAGGAAGGTTATGAAAAAAAGCTGCATTGGTGGTAGCACATTAAGAAATACATTAAACTTATACCAGTACTATAGCCAGTCATTGAGTTGAAGTTGGTAAGCAAATCCAGAAAAAGAGGCAGGTTGAATCCATGCAGTCGTACCAGAAATTGATCCCATTTTAATTCGATATTACATCATAAATTAATATAATTAATAGATCTATTTACTTCTTTAATAAGCACATTGCACAAGTCCAGCTAGTTCATGGAGAATCAATGAGCTAAACTGTTTCACAAATCAATTTCTATACTTTCCGATTTCTGGTGCAAGTGCTGATCAAGTCTGGAACAGAATCTTTAACGAACTTTCTATTTATTTATTTAGTGATATTATTATTATCATTATTATTGTTATTATTATTATTATTATTATTATTTGATGAATGTCTGTTTATTTAATTGGTCGATTCAACCATTTGTCTAGCTTGGGTTATAAGACTTAAGGCCAATTAACGAAACACCATGCTAATCCTTAAAATGAATCACTGACATAGTGGCTGATACCCCAGGATGTACCTGAAATCAGTACACTAATAAATGATATGACCACCTAGTCCGCTTTGAGTTACAGAACATGAAACCAGTAGCCGTTAATGAAACATCATGTCTCATTTGCATCTTAATCACCTATTGTGATTTGTGCCACTTTAGATGCTTGAGTTGAAGAATTAACTAAACTGATATCAGGCCATATCACATCATTCAAGGAGGGTGATATGACACAAGATCACCTCCAGCTGATTCAGGAAAGCAATTAATTGGATGCATTGATCAGCAATCAGGTCGTTCTTTAGGAAGTGTGGAAAGAAATATAAAGTAGAGTACCAAGTATCGACACACTACTGTTATTATCAGTATCCTTCAAGATAATTGGATTGAACTTCTATAGGACTATGGGGCACAAGCATTTTCAGCAGTAAAGATTTGATTTGTATAAGTTAGATAAAAAAAAATCATTTTAATTTTTTTTAAGGAAGTTATTTCAGATTATTACTTTACACTGTCCCTTGTTTCACTGTATGGTGGGTTAACTACTTTCCTAGAAGTTTTTATTGCAGTCAAAATATAAGCCCAACAGGTAAGGATAAGTTAGTAATGTGATGAGTTTAGATTTTTTTTTTTTTTTTTTAATTGAATAAAGAAAAAAAAAAAAAAGCATACTGAGCATACAGATAATACAGATATTACTAATATCTTTTGTAATATAGAAGTTTCTTTCTGAAGAAAGCCAATTGAAAATATAACCATTTGAGTTATATTCTTTTCAACTTGCTTCTTCCTTGTGATCAAATTTCGAAGATGTTTCCTGAAATAGAATGATTTTTCTTAGATTCTTTTGAATTCATTGCTGCTTATTGAATTATTCTTGGTGAAAACTAAAGCAGCAAAATTATACATTGATTTTCGTTCTTCAAAATTTCTGAGTGGATATTTGAGGCCTTTCTTGGTCCATCCTATGTCAAACAATGAGAGTTAATTGTGACAAATGTCAAGTGTTTCTAAAAACTAAGCTGTAAAGTGACCAAAACATGAGGCAAAAGCATGCATTTAGATTGAATAAACAAAAAACATGCAATACGTAATATATCAATAAATAAGAGACATATAAAAAGGCTTACAAGAAAAAAAGAGACATATATAAAGGTTATACGAGTCATGAAAAGGATATTGCAAATTAGTCGTCAAATATCCTTATTTTCATACTCCTCTGTTTATTAGCTGTTTATCTTAATAATACCTGTGCGTTAATTATTAAAAAAAAATGTCCTCAAATCCCTTCAACTCTCACAAGGGGGCACAGTTGATAAGAAATGGAGACTCGGAATGTTTTAAGAACCATAAATACATTTACTTAATTATGAGTTGTCAGTTTAAACCATAAAAATAAAATGATTTATTTCTCCATTTTTGTGAAGGTAACCCAAATTTTAGGTAATGTATAAGGAGGAAGCCTCAGGCATAAGACAATCTCAAGACTAGATGCTTGAGCCTCATTTAAATCTTACACTTGAAGGGTATCATGGGAAAGGCCCTAAACGAGTATCATGGAATAAGCCTCGAAGGCATAAACCTCACACTAAAGCATTGATGCGTTTTTCTTGAGTCACGCCTTGAGACGAGCCTCATACGCTTTTTAAAACAATGCGGCAAAAGAACCTGATTTCCATACATCTCTAATTTTTATAGTACATAATATGTTCAACATGCATCCACTTAATACAATGAATTTCTGTCAAAAGGCTCAATCCTGCATTAAAATGGTAAAAAGTCATTTACCAGTTTAAAAACTTCATCCCCCTAGCTGCAACTTCGTCATTTAATTCTCTAATGTCGGCCTTCCACAAAATGTCATCATCATTTTCTATCTGAACATAAATTCAAACATCACTTGGAGAATTTCCATTAAGATAAACTAGAGCCTAAGTTCAGCAACCATCGGATAATATTATAAAAAATGAACTAAAAACCATTAGTTGTCCCTAGGCTATATACAAGTATAAAAGAATACTTGCCAGTGAAAAATCAATTGCTGGAAAAAGAGGCTGATACTCGCTAACGCTTCTTCTCTTATCACATGGGTGAACTCCCTGTAGTCAAAACCAACATTAGAAGCAATTAAACAGTTTACAACCGGAAATTTTTATATGTCATAACTTCTCCTATTTCTTCTATTAAAAAACGGATGCAACACGAGGAACAGTTTCCAAGCCTAGAAAGAGCTCAGATAAAACTAAATCTAGTATACAAGTAAGGAAAGACAGTCCTTTATTATCAATGTTTCAAGGATACTCAGAGATTTCCAACCAAGGTTTGCCATGTCGATGTTGCCTGGCATGTCGCCAAGTGGCATCGGCAACATGTCACCAAGTGGCATTGGCGACATGTCGCCGACATGGCGTAAAAAAGGGGGAACTGTCGGTATAAAAAAATTGAAAAATTTCCCCCATGTCCCCGACATGTCGCCCATGTCGAGAGACATGGGGGAAATATCGAAAAAATTTTGATTTTTCCCCCATGTCACTGAAACCAGGGTAAAATGACTTATACCCTGGTTTCGTGTCGCCTACCTCCGAAATGGCGACATGTCACCCCGACATGGGTGACTTGTCGCTGACATTGTATACACTGTTTCCAGCAAAGCATAATGCATTGAATAAGGCAAGCTTAATCAACTTGCATTAGTTTAAAAGAAACAATCTGAGAGTGACATAGAAATTCAAGCAATTACACCGATTCTGAGTGTTGATATGCATGCACAGAACTTGTACGGGTAGGCATCTTTGCATTTACTTCACTACAAATTTGTATTTTTGAATAGGAATTTTAGTACAAATGTTCCCATATATGCCACTTTACATGATCAAAAAAGCCCACGATGAGCATACAAAAAAAAATTAAAAAATAAGAAAGAAATTTACAAGAACTTGTATAAGAAAAAAAAAAACATCCAGATGCTTGTATAAGGACTTTACTGATATATCCCCTTAAGGATCACTAACCCAGACTCTTCTGTCACACCTATTCAAGGAAATTAGGAGATTCACCTAACCCTGACAAGCAGAATGACACATTCTCAACATCTCCACAAAAAAAAAAAAAAAAAAAGAGGCAATAATTGACAGGTTACACATGGGGGAACTGGGGATCACAAAACCCAGAATCTCCTATTATTCCTACCCAAGGGAATTGGGATATTCTACAACTACTGGCAAACGCTGGAAAACACCACAAAATTCTATTACCTATTCAGCTGGAAAAAAAAAGGCAATAATTGACAGGTTTCATATGGAGGAACTGGGGATCACAAAACCCAGACTCTCCTATTATTCCTATCCAAGGGAATTGGGATATCCCACAACTACTGGCACGCAGAATGATACAAAGGGGGTGCCATGCAACTTACTTGGACAACACCATTAGTCTTCTAAATAGAGAGTGACATTCAATTATATTACCCCTTCTACTGGAAAAATCAATAATTGATAGGTTTCATATGGGAACTAACCTATACATTTGCGGAGAAAAATCACTTTGCTTGGACAACGCCATTCACCTTTTAAACCTAATCCTAGCTCAATTCCAAACTGAGAATTTGACACCTTGGAGAAATTCATCATGGACTTTCCCAAATAACATTCCCATTGCCCATGCCATAGTATCCCATCACCACATTAGAGCTCCAATTTTGCCCACAAGACCACGAATTCGTAGTAATAATTCTTCCTAAAATCTAATCCTATCTCAATTCAAAACTGAGAATTTGACACCTCAGAGAAATTCATCATGGACTTTCCGATGGCCAATACCATTCCACACCCCCATGCAATAGGATCCCATCACCGTTAAGAGTCCCGATTCCCATATAAGAGCTCGAATTTGTAGAAATAACCTTTCCAAAAAGCATCAATTTTCACATCAGACCTCCACAAGCACTTACCCAACAAATCCTTGTTCATCCAGGTAATTTTCTGATTCCAGGACCACCGCAACTTTTCAGTTTGCACGTATAATTTCACTTAGTAACTTTTCATGTGCGTCACAACCTACACTAGCATCTTGAAAATGTACACAATATAGAAGGTTGATGTATCAATTGCCTACTTCATCTGTTTACACCTTCTTGGATGGCTCACATAGTCTTCTGGGTTTAATTTTCTGTTCAATTTAACCTAGAGGCTGTCAGTTTTCGAGTTGAGCACAAGTAAATCATTTCAATCATTCAGTCCGGGTCCAGTTTTTAAAACATTGGTTTTGGCTTCGGCTTCTGAATTTCACACACAGTATGAGGTGATTTATATCAACAAGAGAAGCAAAAATGATGAACTCCAACAATGTGGCAGCATTTTTCCGGAAAAATGGCTGCTCCTGGTCAAAAAATTAATAAAGAAGGGATGAAGGGATGATCATGATATTAAATTTATCTAAACTTACAAAAGCCAAGAAACAGATTTAGCATTGGTCATTGGGGTGGGCCGGGCTGGTTAAAACCGCGCAACTCGGCCCTAATGAAGACCCAATTGGACCAAGGTTTAAATGGGTTGGGTTCAGGTTGGAAGTTGGTCTGGCCTAAATCAACCAAAGTACATGTACCAAAATTATCATATTTACAGATAGTATTTACTTATTTATTCATAATGGACATCTAAACCATTGATAATCTTTTAGTCCAGTAACTCTTATCATATTGATTATAGAGAAGTTACAAGTAAACATAGAACTTTTAAACCAACCACCTCCCAGATATAAATAAATAATAAATAAAAATGAACACGAAGTTTCTTTCTAACTTCTGTCTATAAGTTCTTATATCTTGTGATCTGTCACGACGTAGTTTAAAATTTATCTATCTATTGCAGATGCACAAATTAAAATTTATTGAAAACTAACATTAATGCAAGATGATTAACTCTCGAGTTCTGGCCGATTCAGGCATGGCCCAATTAGTTTGAGTTGGATTTGGACTAAATTCTTTGGGTGGAATTGGGCTCAGGCCCAGTAGTTTAACTGGGCCAGATTCAAACTGATCAACCCAGCTTAACCTGCCTGATTTACACCCCTAAACAGAATCGATAATAACTAGTAATGAAGGAGATTTCTGGATCCAAGTTTAGCAATGTGGAAAGGATATTACACATATTATATATGTGTATATGTGTGTTTGCATGTGTGTGTTTATATATATAATGTGTGTATGTGTGTGTTTGCGTGTGTGTGTATATATATATATATAATGTGTGTATATACACACACATATATCATCTGTTTGTGTCTGTGACTGTTTGAATAATCATATTGTCCATTTTGCATGAATAAATACTGAGTTGAGTAAGCTCCATATACAACAAAAACTAGAAAAAATAAGTGAGAAATCTATTACTCCCCACTAATAAGAAAACATTATTTCAAGAACAGATTACAGAATGTACTCTTCAATGGCATAGATTGACAGAGCCAATAAGCAAAAGCATAGCTATGCCCACCACTAATTGGAAAAAAATAATTATAAAGGGTAAATAATGTCATACCAAATGTTCTCGACAAAGCTCTACTGCTATAAAAGGTGGAGAGTTAAAACTTGAAATTGCAGAGCGATCAGAATTCCCTGCATTTGCCACCATTAGAGGTGGTACATCCATCCCGTCTGTGTACGCCTCACCACCAAACACTCCAACTGCCGTCTGTATAGTCCTGCAAAGCAATTGTACATCTACAGACATTAGATTATGTTCCATAGATGACAAGTTCAACAAACAAACCCAGAAGCATGAAGCAACATGTATAGTTTCCAACTGAAACTATAATAGTTTCCAACTGAAACTATAATTTAAGAGGCTTTTTGGAAATGTTTCTAGAAACGGTTTTTCCGTTTCTCTCTTTTAGATTTCAAAATCATTTGCTTCTGTCAATGTGAAAACCCTTCATCTCTGTCACTGAGGGGGATGGGTACACCTGCATCCCCATCTCACATGAACATAAATCCTACCACTAACCCTCATTCACGTAAATAACTAAAAACCCAACTTCTTGAAGTGTCCATACCCCATCCCACCTCTCAATCTCTAACCTCCATTTAAGTTAATGTTAGTAGAAAACATTGCAAGGGGGAAGTGTTATTCTGATTTGAGAATAAGAAGATGGGCAGTGTCCAGGCACTTGTTTGTGTAAAGCAAGTGAACCAAGATGTGCTGGCCAAGTGGTATGCGACCATGGCATTGTCTGGAGACATCATTGAAAGGAGACTGAGGAAGATGGTAAAGAGTTATTCATGCCAATCAAGACAAGGTCAGAGCCTAGCTCTCTGTTAGGGAAGCTTAACCGACAAGAAAAAGGTGATATTAGTCATGGTTAGGAGGGATGAGAACACTTGACTATGGGCTTGCTTTGTGCTGGAAAAGGTATCCACGTTTCAGAGAAGTTTTACTATTACAGCCAACTCCGATGACAGACATGTTGCAATCTTAGGGGAACTCACCTTAGAACAGTGCACCGAGCTATAGGGTTGGTGTCTCACTGTTTTCTTGAAAAGAAATCAATGCTCATTTTCTTCTGGTCATAAAATGCCTATAAACATGGAATGAAAAGTCCGGTTGACTGGTAAGTAGTAGCTGTTGGAGTAAAGGGTTTTATTCATCACAACCTTGTATCAAAGCGTAAAGAGATAATCTGTAGAAGCAGAAAATATGGCTTAGGCACCAAGGAACACTCCATGCTCATCAAGTAGAGGAATAAACCTTAAAGACAATGGAAAAGCAAAAGCCCAGAATAACAATGAAAAAATTGTATCACATTGGCTGAGCCTGCCCAGTCATTTCATGGGGCAAATTCTGACTACGACCAGAAGACCTTGAACTTGTTATACTGATCAAGACTTAACAATGTTGATCGGTAAGCATAAATTATACAACGACTACAAATTTAGGAATTTTCTAATGTTAAAGATTAGTTGAAGAGATGTAATGTTATCAATCTTATTTAACAGACCACAGACTATCAAAGATAATGTATTTAGTTTCAAATTAATTGATCAAAGATAGATACTAAATAGATAAGCCCAAACCCTGTATTTCAAATGAACAAACTTACAACTAAGGGTGTCAAAAGGGTATTTTCGTCTCCTTTCAAAAAATAACTAACTCCTTTTTCTAATGATTTATCGGTGGTGAAAAGCAGCTATGTCATGGTCATTTTGCAATGAAACATCTTACAACTAAGGGTGTTAAAAGGGGTATTTTCGTCTCCTTTCGAAAATAACTGACTCCTTTTTCTAATGATTTAACGGTGGTGAAAAGCAGCTATGTCATGGTCATTTTGCAACTTTTAAGCAGCAGAAAGTCAACAAATTTTAAACGAAGTAGCTGGTGATAATTTTCCCTTACTTTGATTACTAGATTGAAATATAGTCACGTTCTGAAGGTTGACCAGATGGTTAGATCATTGAACCATGAATTAAAGCTTTTTCTAAGGTTTAAAACTTCGATTTCAATCTAAGTGTCAATCCCTATGGAAGTGGGATTATTTTGTGGAAGTTCGAGGAAGTCAATGAAAGACTTGTAAGAGTTTCAGAAGTCTAAATATAAGAAAACATTGAATTTCTTGCTTAAAACTCTAGAACTTAAATAAGCACAAAACAACAATTAGGACTCATTATATGATTAAAAAAAAAACTTTAGAAAACTTATTCTTAGGCTTGAGTGGTTTCCCTGATTTTTCAGGAACTCTAGTCTCAACAAAGTTAGCCTTGGTGAAGAAATCGTGAGACAGGTCTATCTTGCCTGTTGGACTCTTCTATTCAGATGTGGATAATAAGGTCCTCCAAAGACATTTTCCTCTTATGTTTCAAAGAGTTTCTATATTTTTTCCAGGATGGTGGCAGTTTCTCTATAAGAGCTGCTGCCTGAAAGGTTTCATCAATTACCACGTTCAATCACAATGTCATGCATAAGGATTAGGTAATCATGTACCTGATCCATTACAGGTTTGTCATTTATCATTTTGAAATCTAGAAATCTCCTCACTACATACTATTAGGACAATCAACAATCCCAACTGACACTCATAATATATGATTAACATATTAATTGAATAAAAACTAGAGCTTTTGAGTTTAGAACCCACACATTTCAAATATTCTAGAGATAAGGTGAGATAAGAGAATATTGTTCTTGTAAATAACAAGAAAAGCTTTTAAAGAATATTGATAAACATTAAAGAGAAAGTAAACGAGATTGAGACTGATAAACAAACATTCAAACAAATGTAACAGCAATTTAAGAGATAGAGAAACGACCGATCAAAAAAAAAACTAAAAAACTAAGAGAGAGAGAGAGAGAGAGAGAGAGAGAGAGAGATTGAGATGGATGGAGTTTCTACACACACACAGTCACTGGAAAAGTGTTGTCAGAGTTTCCGAAGTCAAAATAATTATAAGAAATGTTGATGCTAGTGAGTTCATGGAAAAGATGAAGATTTTATGAGGATAGGAATGAAGACTAATTTTCTTCACCCTCAACAAAACAACTTCCATCAAAATTTTCAAGAACCATTTTCCAGCCACGTGGATTAAAATGGATAGATTTTGGAAAAGCTTCCACTAAAATAAAATATTCAATTACGCTAAAAAACTTTACAAAAAGGAAAACTAATAAAGCACAAATTTTATGTGACTGAACTTTCAAATCTCCACAAGTCAGTCTATAAGAGAATCCTTGAGCACGACACACTACAAGATCCTAATATTTAAGATTAAAAACCCTCGTCTCAAAAAAAAAAATGATAGGAACTAAGAGTCTAATGAATTTGATTGGGAACAGAAAAAATCATCTTGGTGGCATTAAAATTTACAAGAAATAATCAAAAAAAAAAAAAAAAAAAAGCACCTAGCTGTAGAAAAACTTCATTGATGACTTTGAAATTCCACTACTTAAACAATGAATGGAGTATATTCTAAAAACACCTGGATCTTAAATATAATAATCCACCAGGATTTAAACTTCGTCAAGAGAGTCATAACAGATAAAAAGACAAGTTTAAGATGAACCTACATTTACGTTATGCAGTATTATCATGTGCACAAGAAAATAAAAGGCGGAAAAAAAAAAGGATTCTGTGGATGCAAAAGGCTAATAAGAAGAATCTGAAACGATGGTACTTAAATACCTTAGCAAAGGAGATGCAATGACCAATTCAATCCTCTTGGAAAGTCCACATGCATGAACATGATTACGCAAATTATCAACCTGTTACAGTACCAGGGATTCTTTTGAGCGTTTTTCTTTAGTAGGAAAACATTAATTGTTATTCAGGAGTCAGGACTACCCATTACATAATAAAGTTCCTAGACATGGAAATGCTGCATGAGGCCATAGAAGAGACCCTAAGACTGTAAAAATGACTGCCTATTACCTGCTGCCAGCCAAGAGGCGTAAGATGTGCATCAAAAAGCTCTGGTGATAAGTAAGCTTTGTGATCCTTTTCCCCTTCTACATTGTGAATTCCTTGTGCATGCCTCACCTGAATGGATGACTCTATTAACAATGCAATGCTTTTGGACATCGTAAAGAAAGAAGGCAATCTTAACATCCTTCATATAAAATACATAATTGCCTCTAATCAACTAGTTGTGCAACTTATTACATTGAAATAAAAGAACAATTGAAGCAACAAAAAAAGGATATACACATACCAAGTGCAGGGTTTTACAACGGTGCAAAGGAAACAGACTTGAACCTACATTGCTATCCATATCTGCAAACAAACCAAGCAGGATAATTAGGTTTCCGAAGAAAGGAAAGCCATGGTTTTGAACAAGTGTTTTAATATCATCGGCAAGACTTAAGATGTCATTTAACCTGCAAAATTAGTTGGACTTATGAAATGCATCCATGGATCATATATATGATATATTAACCAGTACTGACAAGTTCAATAAGGTAAATCTCTGCGAATAATTCAACTTCTTGTCTCTTTGATAAATTCAATGAAAGCTTGTTGGAGGTCTTTAAATTTCTCTAGCACAAGATTAGTGTTACACATAATGTAATTATATAT
>JAUPMG010000014.1:11266443-11279636 GCA_031762675.1 Pachysandra terminalis | reverse complement strand
ATTAATAAAAAAAAAAAAAAAAAAAAAAAAAAAAAAAGCTTTTGATAAATACATTTATTTAAATGCTTATAAAAATTTAGGAATAAAATAAATACTATAAAAATATTAATAAAATTTAGAAATAACATTTATTTAAGTGTTTAAGAGAGTTTAGGAATAAAATAGGTATTATAAAAATATTAGTAAAATATAAAAATAGCTTTTTGCATAAGAGATAAGAGAAGCTGTTGAGTCCTTATGGGTAGCCTTTCTCCACTACTTATGAGTATTTTTATTTATTTATTTTTTTTTTGGTAGAACCATTATTTATACATATGTGATTTCAAGGTCTGACTGAATCTGCCCACTTCAAGTATGACTTGGAAAACACTATGTGATTTGATTTGAGATTAATGACTCACGTGGGATTCAAAGGAGAAATGAGAAAAAGATCATAACAAGATGTTGCTGGGTTATAATGTTCTAGGGTTGCTCCCCAAAACGATAATTAAACAAATTTAATTAATACAAGAGACAATGACAAGTGCACCCGAAAAACTTACAAATTTTGAGTTGAATCGATTCGTTTACTTGTTTCACACTGGCCTAAACTACGGAATGATCGTTCCACAATGAAGTTTCACTTACGGGCCTAAAAGAGTGCCAAAGAAAAGATGAAGACCGGGGTTGGAGAAAGGACCTTAGGAATGTTTCAGAGAGACCAAGTTGCAGAGCTTTAATGGCTACCTCAGAGAGAGGTTTCAAGGATCTCTTGCTTTGAAGTAACTTTTGTCCCCAGAAAAAGTTACCTTTACTCCTCGAGGTAAAGGCTTTTATAGCCCCTGTCTTGGGTCAACGCCTCTCACCCAAGTGACAAGCGTCGCACATTCGAGACGCTGCCAAATACACTTGGTACCTTTGGAGAGGTAGGTAGCTCATCCTGCAACTTAGTCGGCCCCAAGATACCGTCTATGTGGATTCGTGCCGTCCACCTGGGTCAACGGGACTAAATCTCTGAGCCTCCATTCCTAAAAGGGTTTTTCGATCCCCCCTCATTTTTGCTTGGACTAAAACATGCAATCTTTAGGAATGCTACCTGGTTCGCGTGGTATAGCCTGCGATTTGTGTAGGTCCAATTTCCTCCAGGACGCAAGTCCTCTTCACGAGAATTTTATAAGGTAAGCCCATTTCAAAGAACAAGGTAAGGCTAACAGTTCTACCGGATAACGAGGTAAGACTAACCCCCTTACTGGATATAAGGTAAGCCTCTTTCAAAGGCCGAGGTGGGGCTAATCCCCTCACCGGATCAGACTGACCCCCTTTTAAAGGGTCCGGATAAAGTAAGCCACTTTCAAAGGCCAAGGTAAGGCTAATCTTCTCACCTGATTAGACTGACCCGCTATAAAGGGTCCGAATAAGGTAAACCCCTTTCAAATGCCAAGGTAGGGCTAACCCTCTCATCGGATTAGACTGACTCCCTTTAAAGAGTCCGGATGAGGTAGACTCTTTCCAAAAGTCGAGGTGGGACAAACTGTCCCAGAATGACGATTCAAAGGGGAACAAGTTTCCCAAGGTTGGATGGACCATGTTCAGTCCTCGGAATACACAGGTCACCACTCTCTCCCTTTAAGGCCAGATACATGGCTCCTTCCCATCAAAAGGAAGGACTGCTTCTGGCAGCCTCCCAAGATAAAATGCCTAAGTGCTCTATTTCGGGGGCACGGTTTAGAAACTGATGCTAACTTGAGCTTACCGGCTATCACAAGGGTGTGATTCCCAAGGATCGCAACAAGCCTCGTTGATGTGAATATTGACACAACTTAAATTTACAAAAAAATGAGATCATCATTAGTATACGGTGGTAGTGATGACTCCGGTTTTGTATGCATATACGCGGCACCATATCATTGCTAACGTACATGACACCCCTTTATTTGAAACACATTATAGTGCTTTTTTTAACCAATTTTGGGTATGTATACTGTTCACCGGTACTATTCATGCCAATCCCGGGGTTACTGTTCACGGGCACTATTCAGGCCAACTCCCGGGTTACTGTTCACGGGCACTATTCATGCCAATCCCCGGGGTTACTGTTCACGGACACTATTCATGTCAATCCCGGGTTACCGTTCATCGGCACTATTCATGCCAATCCTGGGTTACCGTTCACGGGCACTATTCATGCCAATCCCGGGTACTATTCACTAGCACTATTCATGTCAATTCCGAGTTACTGTTCACTAGCACTATTCATGCCAATCTCGGGTTACTGTTCACCGGCACTATTCATGCTAATCCCGGGTTACTATTCACGAGCACTATTCATGTCAATCCCGAGTTATTGTTCACCGGCACTGTTCATGCTGACCTTGCATTTTTTGCTCAATTTTTACCCGCTTCTTGTGATGTGACAGAACAGGGGAGGTCTTGTCAAGTCCTTCAAAATAGCAGACCTTGGGGTTCTAATAAACTTGACTCCTTTTTTTAGAGAAAAATGAGAAGTCTTGTCAAGTCTTTCAAAGGGACAGATCTTGGGACTCTCATAAAATAAAACTGATTTCCTTTCAGAGAAGGGAGGGAGTCTCGACAAGTCTTTAAAAGGAGAAGGAATAGAGAGGGAAAAGGGGGGGACTCCTAGCTGGAGAAGAAAGGAGACACAGAAGGGGGGACTGCAGGAAAAAGAAGAGACACAGAGGGAGGGTCTCTTAACCATGAAAAAACAGAGGAGGAGATTTTCCTTTTTTGTTCTAGTCTCCCTTCTTATTCTTAGATCTTGTAACATTTTTCATCATGTAAATCTCCATATTTTAATGAGAAGGAAAACGCTCAAAGGGCAACCCATGGACGTAAGCGCATTGGCCGAACTATGTAAATCGTGTATTCATATTTTTTTTCTCATTTTTGCTTGTTAGATTGACATATTGCCGTCCGTACGACCAGTTTTCCAGTTTAGGCAAGCGGTTGGAACGACTCGAATCTAGAAAACCTTATCCACTTCAATTTTAACCAAAATCAAACGATTATTGACTCAATCGGCTTAAATATGTTTAAATGCTAATTATCTACTATTTTACTTGTAAACACTAGTGTAAAGTTTAAATCGTTAGTTCGATCATTACACAACTTTTAAGATCTTTTTGGGTTCCCTCGTTTTCTTGTGATTGATTAGACTCATGAGAGACGTCAGGAGCACACTCACAGCCAAGGCCAAAGGCCAAACGCTAAGGCGGCTAAGAAAGGGCCATCAACCATTTTTTGTTTTAGTCTCCCTTCTTATTCTTAGATCTTGTAATATTTTTCATCATGTAAATCTCTATATTTTAATAGGAAGGAAAACGTTCAAAGGGCAACCCATGGATGTAAGTGCATTGGCCGAACTATGTAAATCATGTATTCATCTTTTTTTTCTTTTATTTTGGCTTGTTAGATTGACATATTGCCGTCCATACGACCAGTTTTTCAATTTAGGCGAGCAGTTAGAACGACTCAAATTTAGAAGATTTTATTCACTTCAATTTTAACCAAAATTAAATAATTATCGACTCAATCGTCCTAAATATATTTAAATGTCAATTATCTATTATTTCACCTACAAGCTGTAAAGTTTAAATCGTTGGTCGGATCGTTACACAACTTTTAAAATCTTTTTAAGTTCCCTCGTTTTCTTGTGATTGATTAGACTCATGAGAGACGTTAGACGCACACTCACAGCCAAGGCCATAGGCCAAACGCCAAGGCGGCTAAGAAAGGGCCAACAGCAAAGATTAGCGTCATCTACGGAACGAAAGAAGACCGAAGGCGTAGTCAGTGTCAGTCTCACTCTTTCATGTCTTCTCTGTTTTTAAAAAATAAACAAAGACGTCGTACTCTGTTACTACTACGAAGGCTGTTTTCAACAGTACCTCTTTAGCCTCTCTAATGGGTGTTTTGCCTAAAAAACAAAACGAAACGGGACAAGGTGAGACCCTGAAAAGCGGTTTTGGAGGTACCCTACCCTAACTCGATGATATTGTGGGCGTCTGGGAGAGAGAGAGAGAGAGAAACACAGAAACCCCTTTTGAGATAAACCGCTGTCGGGAGTTGGGGGAAACCGCAGCTGAGTTTTCCACTTCTTGTTTTGTCCGTACACTCGTGGTCTTGTCACGAGCTTTTTTGGGCTTTTCCTTTCTCTATCATAGATTATAGGACATGGATATCAGCTTTTGTTTTTTGAGGAGAGAGTTTAAATTGCTATAAAGAATTATAAATTGCTATAAAGAATTATGTTAATAACTTAAAAATAGTTAAATTAATATTTATTTTTTGATAAAAAGGGATAATGAAAAAGAATAATTTTTATCTAAACCTATAATATCAGATTCTTCTTCCTACCAAAAATTTCATTGTAGAAATATAATATAAATCTTTTGCACTAACATAGGTTGGCCCGAGTGGAAGGGGCTCGGGTCGCTTAAGCAAGTGGTTTTGATATCGAGTTGTTGTGGATGTAGCAAATTTTGTTGGGAGAAGTCCTCGCTTTGGCGCCAGAATCGTACTTCAGACGAATAGTCCTGAGCGAAGTCTGGGGATACCTTGGGAAACCAAAAAAAAAAAATATAAATCTTTTGCCAGTGACTAAAGAGTTAAAATATCCATTCTCAATGACTTTGAAGCATAACTATGAAACCATTCAATGGTAAAGAATTCCACCCTAAAGACAAAAAGGTTAACAATGGGCAAGGCAGCATACGTGGCAAAGATTAAGCTGAGGTGCCCGCAAAGATAAGAAAAAGGATAAAAAAAGGTAGATTTATGTGTAGGCCTAAATTACTACGATGCAACAGCCGTTTGTACAATGTCATTCGAATCGAGTTGGAGAAACCAGGTCAATACAATGTGGTAGGTTGTGATTGGAAAAAAAAATGACAATAAAAATGTACAAACAAGTAAAAATGACAAAGAACACTTAACTTATCGATCCAAAAAAGGTTTCTTACCTAGAGATTTTCTCTACAAGGAATCTTTAATTCAGTATGGAATTCTTTCCAAGTCTCCAAGCCACCACTCCATTTTTTTCATTTTGTAACTCATTTCACATAATGAAAGGAGTTACTTACTTTTTGCAACTCACATCATAATGGGAGAAAGGTTTAATCACTTCTTTAATTCTCTTGTAACTCTAATCATAATGAAAGATATCACTTTAACTTAAATTAATGAAATCCTTTGACTGGTCTGGTAATGTGACTCTTCACATTTTGGCATGCCGATTCGAACCACTAAAAACTCATTTGTTTGTCAGTTGTCAGCTTCTTGATTGACGTATCGGACTCAAAATCGATTGTTGACGACACCCATGTCCTTAGTCGCCATACCTTAAAGACCACGTAAATAATTTAAAAGTAGGCTTTCACCCGTGATGGAGATCTCATTTTCGACGAATCTAATTTTAGATAACAACTCATTTAATCAACATTCACTGAAAAAATCAGTTGGTTAGATGCCTTATGTCAAGGTAATATCTTTTTTAAATTAATTAATATCATGCCAGACACTTGCACCGAGCATCGATGTATCCAAGCCCTTTTGGTGTAACTGTTGTCTTCTAGTGTAAAGCAAGTATTTTCAATTTGGCGAGTTTCAAGTCTCAAAATTTTGTAGTAACTACTCCCATGAGATAGAACACATCGAAAAACGACCAATATATAGGAACTTACAAACTCAAACTGCACTTGAATCTTCTCGAGAGCTTCTGATGTAAATGGTGGTTTACACCAGAACTTTTGGCGGGCATTGGGAGGGCACCTAGCCCATTTGGGCACCCCTGTATGGACCCCGGCTCCTCGATCGGTGGACTTACTAGGAGTCCAACACATCCCTGATAATGGGGGGACATACTGCTTTTCCAATTTTGAGTCTTCCTTCGCTGTTTTTAGTAGTTTTTTTCTTTACTCCAAAACTTCTGTCACGACGTGATTGTTTTGTTCAATGGTATGGTTAATGGTCCAATGATCCAGTACAATTATGCCAGAAGCTCTGGTTTGACTCAAAATGATCAAATCCCACAAGTGTCACATCAATTGAACGATAATAATGATGCTAACATGGCAAAAAATACCGCAACATCATCACCTTTGATGATATGATATACTTTTAAAAAATGACCATCAACAATTTTAAATACCAAAATAGACAAAAAAATTATATGATTATACTAAGTTATATTTAATTGATGAAGAGTGTTACATAATTATAATTAAAAGAGGATCAGTTTTCTAGTCTTGTTCAATGAGAGTTCTAGAGTCGCTGATTTTATAACAATAGCAGTTGAGATGGCAACTCAATAGAGGAAGATAGCCCATACCCCTTATACGAGGAACTAGGCTCCTAAACATTAGCAATACTTTAAAAATAATATTTTTATTTCTAAATTTTAAAATGATTTTTATCAATGTATTATATTAAAATATTTAATTTACACGTATTTATAGAATATATGTTTTTTAAATCAAATAACTTATGGATGTTGTGAATAAGTGCTTCCATTGAGTCACTTATCCAATTATGTTTATCGAGAAGCACAAATCAGACCAAACCTAGACGAAGGGCCTATTTGGCATATCATAGCTTCTATAAATAGAAGGGCTTCAATATGAATGGCTTCGTTAAAAAAAACTTTGAATCAAAGTTATTGGTTGAAAATTACGTTTGGTGAGAAAAATTATATAAAAGGATGCTCGGTGTATAATTTTAGATTTACTGGATAATTTTATCATTTTAAAGAATGTGTAATTGAAAAGAAAGGATAATTTTATCATTTAAAGTTTTACTTAAATTTAGAACACAAATTTAGTTTTTTTAGAAGCAGTCCCACATGCTTCAATAAAATGAGCTTCTTGAAAAAAGCACTTCCACTTAAAATAACTTTGAAAAGTATCACCAAACACCCAAACATTAGATAAAAACCCCCTTTAGGTCTAGAAAGGGCTTCCTCATACTTGGGAGCAGCGGCAAACGAAGCATAAGTTTTAAAGATTAAAATCTTCATGAGCTTTGAAGCATCATCAGTCACCTCTCCTCAAAAGTAAGACCTCTTTCCATCCAATGATCAGACATTTGAAGAAGAAAGAATTCTAGCAATTTTAAAATATTTCCAACATGCTCTATTTTCCAAACAAAATCAATAAATAAATAAATAGTTTACGCTGTTTTCGTGGAGACTAAACATTCTGCTACGTGTCCAGCTGTGACATTCACGAGTTCTTAGGAATGTGGTCGGCTATTTTATATTCTCATCGAGATTTGTGCCTTGCGCGATTTACGCTTTACATGTATAATAACCATGTCTGACGTGTAAGATCTACTCACCCGGATGGTCGAGATTGAGAAGAATGTGTTTAGTTACCCATTAATTGGATGGTCAAGATTGAAAAGAATGTGGACTAGGATACACCTAATCATTTCTCCCCCTCCCCCCCCTCCTCTCTCTAATCCATAGACTGAGCCCCACGTGTTGATTTCCTCTCGTTCCTCTTTCATTTTTATATTCCTGTCCCAACTCCTAACTAGGTTCCAAGTGGATTTGATTTAATTACCAAATTACCCTCAACTAACCATGGGTTTGGATGGTGGGTTTAAGTTGCATTGTGCCCTTTCTTTGCTAAAATAGAAATGATAGGAAATGACTTGACGTTGGAATGCCAACATCAGCATTTCATATATATAGAGAGAGAGAGAGAGAAGCATGTAATGCCAGTATTAATATTATTTGTAATATCATTTGATAAAAAAAAAAAAAGATAAACAGAGATGAAGAAGAAAGCAAGCACACACAAGAGACATGGATTTTCGACAATAGTACCTACGTCTATGGATACACACCCAATTCGAGTTGTATAATATTAGTATATTCATGAGTCAAATATACGTATACCAACAGTATTCTCTATTATTTTCTAGATGAGGTAAAGAACAAGGAGAGACTATCTCCTCTACCCTACTCACTAAGGAACAAACAAAAGAAAAATGGAATGGATTGATTAATGAGAGACATTAGAAACAAAACTAAGACAAATTATTTTATGCTTAGTAATAAGAAAGTTGAGGAAAGAACAAAAGACTCATCAACCCATTTGAATTTGTGAGCTAAGCAGAAGTCTAAAAGCTTTGAGCAATGAGACCCAGTTCAGCCATTTCTTCCATATCCAAGAGAGAAGAGAGAGAGAGAGAGAGAGAGGGAGGTTGTTTTAGCCAATTAATGTTTCAGAGTATACGAGGGACCTGACAAGGTCTATGATGCTTCATCATTTTCCAATCAGACAGATGTGTGGATCAAAGCGTCAGAGTATGACAATTAAAAATTAAGTTTGTGTGGTTGCAGATTTCGGTGAAAGGACATGAAATCACACACAAACACAGAGAGAGAGAGAAGATTCCATCTCATACTTAGGTTCTAGCTACCAGTAAACATAAACATACCATAATACATACTATAATTCATTTATTATGAAAACCCATTTCCTGTGTACTAGCCAAGCCTACTAGCAAGCAACATCTTGTCTCTTGTCTTGATCATATATATATATATATATATTCACCTTCAACTTGGTGCAAACGTCTTATTATCAAGGTTCCTTCTTGGATTAGCATTATTTGAGGAGTTTAAGAGAGAGAGAGAGAGTCAATGAGTGATGGAGCTTCATGAACATGGTTCCTTAGAGGAGTTACTAGCTCTCAGAAGTGAGACTTGGGAAGCAATGCCTACAGGGATGAGTGATTTCTTCTCTAATGGCTGTAACTTTGGTTGTTTTGATGAGAACCCAGGTCTGGCTATGCCAAAGTCTTCTTCATTTGAAGGACTGGTTATGGCTGCCCAACCCAATTTCAGTTCTTCCTTCAATGATTTCTACTGCCCATTTGGAGATGGATTCTCAATACCTGCAGAGAACGATTCACCCTACAACAACCACCACACACTCCCTTTCCTGACTCAAGAAGATTACCCATCAATGTTGGAGGATGATGAACCAGGTCTACTTACGGATGATCTCCACAATTTGAAGGAGAAACAGAGTATTTGCAAAGTGGAACTAGTTCAAGCTACTGAAACTCCTGATTCCAATACTGGGTTGTGTTCAGAGAGGAAGAACAGAGCAAAGAAATTGGGGGGTCAGCCGTCAAAGAATCTAATGGCGGAGAGAAGACGAAGGAAGCGACTGAATGATCGTCTTTCGATGCTCAGATCAGTAGTTCCAAAGATTAGCAAGGTAATGGGTCACTGGATCAATAATTTGCTTCTTTAAATTTAACATTCTTGAAGGTTTGTTTCTACTGAAAATAGAAACAGAGTAGTTGATCAAATTGGCTATATTTAACAGATGGACAGAACATCTATACTTGGAGATACCATAGATTACATGAAAGAGCTACTGGAGAGAATCAACCTGCAAGATGAAATTGAAGTGGGTTCAGGTTCAAATCAGTTGAGCCTAATGGAAATCTTCAAGGAGCTCAAACCAAATGAAATTCTGGTGAGAAATTCACCCAAGGTATGGTTTTTCTGCACTGGTGATGAAGACCCTTTGAATCATCCAAACACTACAAAAAAATACCCAATTCCTGAATCTAATCTCTGTTACTAATGTCTTTGCAGTTTGATGTGGAAAGGAGGAATGTGGATACCCGGATCGAGATTTGTTGTGCAGGGAAGCCAGGATTGTTGCAAACAACATTAAACACTCTAGAAGCATTAGGCCTTGAGATTCAACAGTGTGTTATAAGCTGCTTCAATGATTTTGCCCTTCAAGCTTCATGCTCAGAGGTGATATATGTGTGTGTGTGTGTGTGTGTGTGTGTGTGTGTGTATTTTGGCTTTTATTTTTTCTTTTCTTATATTTTTTTTTCTTCCCTATAATGGGATATAAATCACCCTAATGTCTCCTCCTACCTTCTTCTCATGGTGATTACAGGAACTTGAGAAGAGAAGGATAATAAGCTCTGAAGAAATAAAGCAAGCATTATTCAGAAATGCAGGTTATGGTGGGAAATGTCTGTAGAAATGGAAAATAGAAAGATCAAGAAGCCTTATGAGATGGAATTCCAAGTTCTATATTTTAAGGAACTTTTTACAAGAGAGTAGTTGTAATACTTTTGGTCTTTTAAATAAGATGTTTCTATCCATCAAAGCCAGCTCTCTATGTAATATTATCTGCAGCAACTAGAGATGTTAATTGATGTAAGGGTGTGCCTTGTTCCTCCACACACCCAAGAAAAGCAAAGTACATAGTTTAATTGTTTTAATTGGGTAAGAATGTTTTTGGAATTCTTGGGGGTGACAAGTTAAGCTATTGACTTGAGTACCCTTCTAGAAAGTATTACCAAACAATTCTTATCACTACCTCTCAGATCCAAACCCCACACCAATAATCAACCAATTCTATCATGTAAAGGTTGGATTCCTTGACAATAATGGAGGAACAAAATACATGGAATTGAAAATTGCCTTCCAATGATTAATTACTGTCTCTTAATCTTCTATTTATTTCTAAACCATCTCATTTTGGTGAAATAGGTGACATATAAGATTTTTTTTTTCCTTCACTTTGTGTTCATATGCAACTAAACTTAGGGCTATCAACGAGCCCAGCTAGCTCGGCTCATTTTTTGGCTCAGCTCCTCTACAATTAGGTTCGTGAGCGGACTTGAAACCAAAAAAAAGCTCATTATCTTAACGAGATTGAGCCGCGCTTGGGTAGCCTTGGCTGGGTATGAGATTTTACATACATATTCCTATATCTTATTTTATATATTAATATTAAACATACATATAAATATATTATATCATTTTAATTTACTGATAAAATATATTATATAATTTATAATAAAAACCATCAACTATAACATTAATGCATTTGTACTAAGCTAACCTTTTTTTGCAATTCAAGCCCTCTACGAGCCGAGCTTTTTATGAGTCGAGCTTTTGCGAGCCGAGCCTGAGCCTTGCTCAAGGTTTACGATCCCAAGTCAAGATGGGCAAAGCTCGGTTCGTTTACAGCCCTAACTAAACTAACAGTTAATTTCACCTATTTTTGTTTTCCAGTAAATAATTTGCCAACAGTAGGCTCTAAACCCTTTTTCCCTAAATAGTTTTACCTGTTTCCTCTGAAGTGGTAAAAAGATGGGAAACAGACCCACAAGGTCAAGGTTGTGAAACTTTACAATCCAAATGCAGTAAAAGATTCAACATCACAAGCTGGCATGTGAGGTGTTTTGTTTTGAATCCTAGTCAGTACAAGGTAATCAGAATATTTTAAATTCATTTACTGAGAACAAATATTCTCCCACAAAATTTGCAACAGATGGAAATATCAAAGTGTAGATATCACATCAATATTCATAAATTAGATTTACATACTTCACATTAATAAAAAAAAAAAAAAGCAAGAAAGAAAGAATCAAATCGCTTTCACAAGGGACTGATTGTATGTCGATCACAGACCAAGTAGTGAAGTGTTAAAAGTGCTTGTGACAGCAACATGTTTCTATTTGGTACAAGAACCAACACAATGTCTCAAAATATCATTATGACAATATGCAATGAATCCACAAAATTATTAAGGTTCACTATCACCTTCATCATCTTCACCATCATCATCAAAATCATCACAGATACCCGCGGTGTTGGCCTGCAGATGTTGGAATTGATTGATCACATTTCTGGCATCGGAAACAAGAGCATTCTTTGCAGCTTTAACCATCTTCATCTCCTGCAGAAGATCACCCTCTTTGTCGGTGACGGATTTTGCAGCTCGATACAATGCTGCCTTTTTTCTTCTCGCCTCCCTGGAATGTAGCTGGTCGATATACTTCTCATGTAAAGCCGTGTTTTTTACCTGCTTAAGAACCGGGGGACTAGTAAGAGTTGTTTGAGACAGGTTCCCGAAGCTTGAGAGGGGCTTCTTATGGCCTGACAATGACCTGTCGCACCATTGCTTAAGGATACAAGGTTTTGCCAATACATGTTCGGGGGTTGAGGGTGTTTCTATCTTCTGAAAATCTTGGGTTTGTGGATTTGTGGTGGGCTCGAGAATGGAGAATAAATCTGCTTCATAATCTTGGTCAACTAGATATTGCTTTTGTACTAATTGTCTCACGGTTTTCTGTGCAAGACGATTCTTCTGTTTGCTGAAACTTGGCCTTTTGATATTTAGCAACGAGGGATTGAGCAGTTTACTTGCAGAGAGTGAGAAATGACCAAGAGGAGATGAATTGGTTTTCTTTTTCCTTGAACGACGTTGGGGTTGAGGTGGGGTAACAAGGTCGGAATGGATTCTATCAAAGCATTCCTGTGCAGACTTTCCTGGCACCTGCAAACAATTTTATATTTTCAAACATTCGATTCTTTACTGATGCAATTTGGTATGCATAAATTCAAACAGTTGATTCATCTGAGACAATACAGTCAGGATAAAAGTATAGTAAAAAGGAGATTAAATTATAATAATAAGCAATAGCTCTATAAAAATGATTGATCTGGAATTGAGACACACCCTGAACTATATGACCTGAAGTAGCGGCACTTGATACAAAGTGTACAATCCTGAAAAGCAATAATTCTATTACTGCTTAACCAACTCAGATCTGTTAAAAGTGATCTGTATTCAAGAATCATAAGTTTAATGTCGTTTATGCTGTACCACATGCATGCCACAACTACAAAATCACCTGAGGATCAATCAAGCAATAGGCCAACTCAGGGATGAACCATAGAAAAATTCAATTCAAACAATAAGCAGATTCCCAAGCTTACAAACAATTTGGTATTTTCTTCTGTGTTGAATAGCTTGTCCTACCTCCATGCTTCTGCTGGTTTGTACTACCTGATACAGAGACTAGATAGCCAATGTAATGATTCTATTTTGTCTTTTTATTTTATTGGGATAAAGGATACCTAGTCAAGGGGTGGCACTCATCTAGACTCCACAACCCTTTATGACTAGTCAACTTCGAGAAGCTAGAAGGGAATCAAACGTGCTTCAATCATAGTTCAAAATATCATATCGAGTGGGTCGGCACGATACATGCATATAAAATACGAAACACCAAAAAAAGCAGCGTATCGCGCGATACGTTGTCGATACAGTCTCGATACGCTCGATACTATCTCGATACGCTGGATACAGATAAAAAAAGACAATGAAAACTAAATAAGGATCAAAAAAAGGGAAAAAAAA
>JAUPMG010000014.1:11239108-11258182 GCA_031762675.1 Pachysandra terminalis | reverse complement strand
GAGAGAGAGAGAGAGATTGTTTTCTGTTCATTGCCAATTAATGTTTCAGAGTATACAAGGAACCTGACAAGGTCTATGATGCTAACTCATCATTTTCCGATCAGACAGATGTGTGGGTCAAAGCTTCAGAGTATGACAATCAAACATCAAGTCTGCGTGGTTGCAAATTTTCGTGAAAGGACATGAAATCACATAGAGAGAGAGAGAGAGAGAGAGAAATTCCATCTCATACTTGGGTTCTAGGTGCCAGTAAACATAAACATACCATAATACATTCTATAATTTATTTATTATGAAAACCCATTTCATGTGTACTAGCCTAGCCTACTAGCAAGCAACATCTTGTCTCGTCTCTTGTCTTGATCTTATATATATATTCACCTTCAACTTGGTGCAAACTTATTATTATCAAGGTTCCTTCTTGGATTAGAATTATTTGAGGAGTTTAATAGCTAGAGAGAGAGAAAGAGAGACGGAGAGAGAGAGAGAGTGAATGAGAGATGGAGCTTCATGAACATGGTTCCTTAGAGGAGTTCCTAGCTCTCAGAAGTGAGACTTGGGAAGCAATGCCTACAGGAATGAGTGATTTCTACTCTAATGGCTGTAACTTTGGTTGTTTTGATGAGAACACAAGTATGGCTATGCCAAAGTCTTCTTCATTTGAAGGACTGGCTATGCCTGCCCAACCTAGTCTCAGCTCTTCCTTCAATGACTTCTACTGCCCCTTTGGAGATGGATTCTCAGTACCTGCAGAGAATGATTCATCCTACAACCACCACCACACAGTCCCTTTCCTGACTCGAGAAGAATACCCATCAATGTTGGAGGAGGATGAACAAGGTCTACTTGCTGATGATCTCCACAATTTGAAGGAGAAACAGAGTATTTGCAAAGTGGAACTAGTACAAGCTACTGAAACTCCAGATTCCAATTCTGGGTTGTGCTCGGAGAGGAAGAACAGAGCAAAGAAATTGGGGGGTCAGCCGTCGAAGAATCTAATGGCCGAGAGAAGACGAAGGAAGCGACTGAATGATCGACTTTCAATGCTCAGATCAGTAGTTCCAAAGATTAGCAAGGTAATGGTTCACTGGATCACTAATTTGCTTATTTAAAAATTTAACATTGTTGAAGATTTGTTTTTACTGAAAATAGAAACATAGTAAATCAAATTGGCTTATATTTAACAGATGGACAGAACATCTATACTTGGAGATACTATAGATTACATGAAAGAGCTACTGGAGAGAATCAAAAACCTGCAAGATGAAATTGAAGTGGGTTCAGATTCAAATCAGTTGAACCTAATGGAAATCTTCAAGGAGCTCAAACCAAATGAAATTCTAGTGAGAAATTCTCCCAAGGTATGGCTTTTCTGCACTAAGTCATTAAGACCCTTTAAATCATTCAAACACTAGAAGAAGAAAAAAAATACCCAATTCCTGAATCTAATCTCTGTTTCCATATGCCTTAACAGTTTGATGTGGAAAGGAGGAATGTGGATACCCGGATAGAGATTTGTTGTGCAGGGAAGCCAGGATTGTTGCAAACAACATTAAACACTCTAGAAGTATTAGGCCTTGAGATTCAACAGTGTGTTATAAGCTGCTTCAATGATTTTGCCCTTCAAGCTTCATGCTCAGAGGTTATATATATGTGTGTGTGTGTGTGTATTTTGGCTTTTATTTTTCTTTTCTTATCTTTTTTTTTTTCTCCCTATAATGGGATATAAATCACCCTAATGTCTCATCTTCTCATGGTGATTACAGGTTTTTTTCTTCCCTATAATGGGATATAAATGACCCTAATGTCTCCTCATCTTCTCATGGTGTTTACAGGAACTGGAGCAGAGAAGGATAATAAGCTCCGAAGAAATAAAGCAGGCATTATTCAGAAATGCAGGTTATGGTGGGAAGTGTCTATAGAAATGGAAGCAAGAAAGATCAAGAAGCCTTATGAGATGGAATTCAAAGTATATACTATAAGGAACATTTAACAAGTGAGACTTGTAGTACTTTTGTCTTTTAAAATAAGATGTTTCTATTCATCAAAACCAGGTAGCTCTATGTAATATCTGCAGCAACTAGGGATGTTTATTGATGTAAGGGTGGCCTTGTTCCTCCACACACCCAAGAAAAGCCAAGTACATAGTTTAATTGTTTTAATTGGGTAAGAATGATTGTTGGAATTCTTGGGGGGACAATTTTAGCTATTGACTAAAGTAACTTCTAGAAAGTTATACCAAACAATTCTTATCACTACCTCTCAGATCCAAACCCCACACCAATAATCAACCAATTCTATCATGTAAAGGTTGGATTCCTTGACAATAATGGAGGAACAAAATACAAGGAATTGAAAATTGCCTTCCAATGACCAATTACTGTCGCTAAATCTTCTATTTATATCTAAACCATCTCATTTTGGTGAAATAGGTGACATAAAAAAAAAATTTCCTTCACTTTGTGTTCATATGCAACTAAACTTAATGCTGTCAACGAGTCGAGATAGCTCGGCTCATATGAGCCAAGCTTGAGCTCTATAATTAGGCTCATGAGCGGACCTGAGACCAAAAAAAAGCTCAATATCTTAACGAGCTTGAGCCAAGCTTGGGTAGGCTTGGCTGGCTTTGTATATGAGATTTTACATCCATATTCCTATATCTTATATTATATATTAATATTAAACATACATATAAATATATTATATCATTTTAATTTACCGATCAAAATATATATATATATCATATAATTTATAATAAAAATCATCAACTATAATATTAATGCATTTGTACTAAGCTAAGCGTTTTTTGGAAGTGGTAAAAAGATGGGAAACAGACCCACAAGGCCAGGGTTGTGAAACTTTACAATCCAAATGCAGTAAAAGATTCAACATCACAAGCTGGCATGTGAGGTGTTTTGTAACTTTTGTTTTGAATCCTATTCAATACAAGGTAATCAGAATATTTTAAAATCATTTACTGAGAACAAATATTCTCCTAAAAATTTTGCAACAGATGGAAGTATCAAAGTGTAGATATCACATCAATATTCATAAATTAGATTTACATGCTTCACATTAATAAAAAGAAAGAATCAAATCGCTTTCATAAGAAAGGGACTGATTGTATGTAGATCGCAGAAGTGTTAAAAGTGCTTGTGACAGCAACATGTTTCTATTTGGTACAAGAACCACCACAATGTCTCAAAATCATTATGACAATATGCAATGAATACACAAAATTATTAAGGTTTGCTATCACCTTCATCATCTTCACCATCATCATCAAAATCATCACAGATACTCGTGGCTTTGGTCTGCAGATGTTGGAATTGATTGATCACATTTCTAGCATTGGAAACAAGAGCATTCTTGGCAGCTTTAACCATCTCCATCTCCTGCAGACGATCACCCTCTTTGTTGGTGAGGGATTTTGCAGCTCTATTCAATGCTGCCTTTTTCCTTCTCGCCTCCCTGGAATGTAGCTGGTCGATATATTTCTCATGTAGAGCCGTGTTTTTGACCTGCTTAAGAACCGGGGGACTAGTAAGAGTAGTTTGAGATGGGTTCCCGAACCTTGAGAGGGGCTTCTTACGGCCTGACAATGACCTGTCATGCCATTGCTCAAGAATACAAGGTTTTTCCATTACATGTTCGGGGGTTGAGGGCATTTCTGTCTTCTGAATATCTTGGGTTTGTGGATTTGTGGTGGGCTCGAGAACGGAGAATAAATCTGCTTCGTAATCTTGGTCAACTAGATATTGCTTTTGTACTAATTGTCTCACGGTTTTCTGTGCAAGACAATTCTTCTGTTTGCTGAAACTTGCCCTTTTAATATTTAGCACCGAGGGATCGAGCAGTTTACTTGCAGAGAGTCAGAAATGACCAAGAGGAGATGAATTGGTTTTCTTTGTCCTTGAACGACGTTGGGGTTGAGGTGGGGTAACGAGGTCGGAATGGACTTTATCAAAGCATTCCTGTGTGGACTTTCCTGGCACCTGCAAACAATTTTATATTTTCAAACATTGGATGATTCTACTGATGCAGTTTTGTATGCATAAATTCAAAGAGTTGATTCATCTGAGACATAACAGTCAGGGTAAAATTATAATCATAAGCAATACCTCTATGGAAAATTATTGATTTGGAATTGAGACACCCTAAACTATGACCTGAAGTAGTGGCACTCGATACAAAGTGTACAACACTTCCTGAAAAGTAATAATTCTATTACTGCCTAACCAACCCAGATCTGTTAAAAGTGATCTGTATTCAAGAAGCATAAGTTTAATGTCATTCATGATGTACCACATACATGCCGCAACTACAAATTCACCTGAGGATCAATCAAGCAATACACTGTATCGAGATCAAGCAATAATAATAAACACAGTAAAAACGAAGATCAAAACAATGCACACAGATATACATGGTTCGGCAAAGCCTACGTCCACGGGAGAGAAGAAGTTTCCACTGTCAAAAACGATTTAAGGTAACAACTTTTACTCCTACCCGATATATAGGGAAAATTCCCAATATACCCTTACTGTACCGTGGGGGATCCACCCCCCCAATCCCGTGATACAGACCTGGTATTTGCTCCGCCCCATGGGGCCTCTCAGGGTCCCTCCCCTTGGATCTAGAGACTAGTGACTATGAACCACCCATTATCTCTAACAATTTTTTTCAAAAAAGGGACAAACCATAGAAAAATTCCAAATCAAACAATACTCAGATTCCTAAGCGTACAAACAATTTGGTATTTTCTTCAGTGTTGAATAGCTTGTCATTTACCTCCATGCTTCTGCTGATTTATACTAACTGATACAGAGATTAAATAGCCAATGTAATTATTCTATTTTATTGGGATAGAGGATACCTAGTCAAGAGGTGGCTCTCATGTATAATCAAACAAATGACAGTGTTGATCGGACAGTTAGAATAGTGATCCTTTTGCTATGATTCAAGAGTAAGCCTTGCATTTGAATATTCCAACTGATGAACACCCATGCCACACAAAAGCCCTCGAAAGGTGAAAATAGGAAAATGCTAAGATGTCACACCACATATATTATATACTACCCAATGGCTGATTCAGACTATGACAGAGGTTGAGGAAATAGATGCTTAAATTTTATGAAGATACTCCTAGAACTAATTCATAGGTTGCAGGTTCAACTCCGAGAGAACTTGAAAAAAGCTGTAAGTGTTGTTAGTGGAGAATGACGCTACTGAGGCATTCGGGAAGTACTGATGATCCAGCCATCAATTCCACCGGTCGAGCTCGGCATTGAACTTGCGGGGATTGCAGGGAGCATCGTCCCCTGACCGAATTTTTTGGGGGTCTAGGGGTATAATAGTAATTTTAGTTACTGTTATGTTTAATTCTAATTACAGGGTATTTATCATACTATTGTGGCTGCTCTTTGTAACACTTTTTTCTGGGCTTTGGAGAATAGTAGAATCTAGGGTGCACCTGTGGACGTAGGCACTATTTGCCGAACCAAGTAAATCTGTGTCTTGTGCATGCTTGATTTCTTCATCTTGTTTATCTTTCTTTCTTAGCAATAAGAAGGGATAACGTTTCCTTTCTATTAGTGTAAAATGAGCTAACATTTCTATCAGGTCAAAATTGAGCTACTAAAATGTTCCATCCTGAAGATCCTTTCTCATTAGGACTGTAAATAGGGCGAGTTGGGCCGGGCTCAACCCATACTAAAATCATCTAGCTTGAACCCAGGCCGACCCAAACTCAAACTTAACCTATTGAGCCCGAACCCAACCAAAACTCAATTTGTTGAGTTAGAGCTGGGTTTGGGTTGGCCCAAATTAAATGAAAAGGCTAAGAAAAATTAAAAAATAGAAAAGATGAAGAAAAATTCAAATTGTGTATTCTTTATATAAATTGATCCGGGCCATGTTGAAAAGGCTAAAAAAGTGAAAAAAATAAAAATAAAAGAAGAAAATATTATATTTTTGTAAAGCAGTGTAACAAAATATATATATTAATTATATTCTTTGTATATGTCAAGGCGGGCCAGACTTTTCGGGCTGTCCAACCATCAGCCCGAACCCAATCCGAACTCAACTTGGGGCTCAAAATTGAGCTTGACCTGAACCCAAACCTAAACTAATTCATGTGTTCGGGCTCTTATTTGGATTGGGTTGGGCGGGCTCTTGGTGGGTCCGGCGGAACTTACAGCCATACTTCTCATACCATGCCATGGATGTAAAAGTAATAAACTCAGAAATCTAAGTTAAATGCCTATTTTACCCTTGAGCGGTTGAACCTCGTTCTTTTCTCTATCCAAACACTTTATCTCCTTGTAAATACTTGAAACTTCCTCAAATCTATAAAGCTTCATGTAAAATGGAAGCAAAGTGTTATTAAAAATGCCAACACAACCAAGACCGACAAACCTCATCTGGTTAGAAAGATTCAGTGCTTGAACTAATATTCCTGCCTTGGCATACCTCTCGATCACAGCACATTAGGCCGTTCATTCTTCTTGGATATCTTGGACATTATCTCAAAGCCAACCATAGGCTCTCATCTTGAAACAGCATTTAAAAGTATACAAATTATTGCAAATATCCCTATCAACCATCTATGAACCATCGCATTGAACAAATCTCATCTAGACTCCCATCTCTCACCATCTCATCAAATATCTTTACTCCACAAATTAAATTCTAATCCCCTTCTTCACACGCATAGATCGGGTTCAAATCCACATCTTCCGACCTAAGCCAAAAAAAGATAAAAGTGCATTCCATACTTCTCTCCGTGTTTGCTGTCATAAACACTTTTTGCAAGATCAAGTTGTTAAAACGTACAATGAATATAGCGATTCAGCTCACCAATTTCCTCTGCTCATTCTACTTTTCCCCCCTCCAAATTGCAAAACTCAAGCTAATGAATCGCTTAGAGCTGCCCTACAATTTCCATGCTCCTGAAGCAAGAGGAAATCAATTGAACTAGATAACTTCAATTCAAAACTTAAGACAAAAAAAATTGAAATTAGTACTTAGGTTTCTATTGTATTAATCAGTTATCTTGTTGCATAGTTTCTCTAAGAGGTGAACCAGTTAATTCGTTGCAGTTTTCAAGCAGCTGAAATGCTTTTCAAATATGGATCGAGTCTAACTCCAACTACAAAAAAAAAAAAACTTCCAAATCCTAATATGAAGCTGCATTTGGAAGGGTAAACCCTTTTTGCTACATAAGGCATGCAACACATTATTTTGAGAATAAATGCAAGACTGAGATTTTACAAACACCCATACTCAAAGTTTAGGAAAGACTCCTCTTTTTGGTGATGTTAAGACTCCTCTTGAAGGGTTAGTAATGAGATTCTTAACATTGTTTCATCCAGATAGGTGAAACAATATTCTAAATCAATGTTCTAGCAGTGTACTCTTATTAGACTTATCCTTGTAGTCTCCTTCATCTTTCTCCTACTGTCTTTTCTATTCTCCTTTATACAGTCCTAATTGTGATTGTTCAACATCATCCCTTGGCTAAATTCTAGCTCAGCATTCAAAACAAACCAAGATTCTGTCATCAGTCAAAGAGATAGCATGGGCATTTATTAAAGCTCTAAGTTATGCTTTGTTTAATACAAAACCTATATTTATGCATAAGTATGATTGATTACTAACTTGTTTTTTTTTTAGTATAGGAAAATTATTTATGTATCTTCTGGTGCGCTAGAAATGATTACAAGACAGTGGTGTGTAGGATAGAAGACCTAGAAATTGTAGAATTGGTAGTTAAAATTGGAACTCAAATGTTTGTGCTGCTAGAAAACAAAATTTCTGTCGCAGGCTTTTAAGATTCAATAGGACGACCTCCTTGTACTGAAGCTAAATTTCAGTAAATAGAATAAATTTAGTGAAGCAGCTTTTGTAAGATAGTAAGAATGCTCTGGTCTAGTCACTATTTTATGCCTTTGATCATAGAATAACTAACACTAGCTCTTTTTTTGATAAGTAAAGTTATGATATTGTATTACTAATTTACTATACGAAGGAGAAAAGATTACATGTCAATGTACAGGTATAGTTATCCAAACTAAAAATCAAAACACCCTCCCCTACCTCAGTTAGTAACTCATCTCTAGTTACCCCCGCCTATTTACAAAATCTCTAAAATCAACTTCACAAATTTCTGGTAGCACCCTTGCCCAAAGAAAAAGAAGGGCAACAGCTCTCTTTATAAGCACACCCACCTGTACCGCTTTATCTTCAAACACTCTATAGTTTCTTTCTTTCCAGATAGACCAACAAATAACATGAGGGGATAAGTTCCATAAAATATTCCGTCTTGTCTTCTTCTTCCTCCAACCCAACGCCAACAATAAGCTTTTCAAGTCCTCCGGTAGCACCCACAAAACACCGAAACCACATAAAAAGAAAGACCATAGCTCCTTGGCCACCTCACAATGAATGAGAAGATGATTAACTGATTCAGCATTCTTCTTACACATTACACACCGATTAGAAAGATACCAATTTCTGGAGATTAGATGGTTGACAAACCAAACAAAAAAAGACACTTAGAAGGGCTATGAACCTTCCAAATCGACCTATCGGCCGCCTCTCCGGTGTATCTAGGAGAAATAGCTCCAAAAAGTGACTTCACTGTGAACAAACCATTCTCCCCGCCTCTCCAGCACCTTCTGTCCGGACAGTCAATAGACCTGAAACTATCTAACTCCAACATGAGAGTTCCAGCATCTTCCACCTCCCCATCAAAAAGCACTTGTCTAAATCTTAAATTCCACCCAACTTTATTTCATTCCTTCTGAATAATATTGCAGATCCACTCCCCTTAACTCAAAGCTACCGAATAAAGAGCATAATATTTTGTAGCAAAAGGAACCTCGTCGCACTAACAATCTTCCCAAAACTTTACCCGATTCCCCTAACCCACTTTGAAATAGATACCTTCCCTAAGCCCTTTTGATACAGACCCAATGGCCTTCCACAAACTTACCTCGTAAGAGGATCTAATAGGCTCCCACCCCCAGGTCGGCAACCATACTTTTTCCCAATCACTTCTCTCCAAAGGCTTCCCCCTTCTTCCCCAAACCTCCACAGCCACTTTCCCAATAGCCTTATTAAAATCCCTCAGTCTTCTAATTCCGATACCCCCCTTTCTCTAGGTCTGCAAACCTGATCCCATTGAGCTAAATGGTAGTTCTTTTTTTCCTTCTAACCCGCTCCAGAGAAAGTTCCTTTGTAGCTGTTCAATTCTTTCCGCCACAGTAGATGGAATGATCAAGATAGACATCAAATAAGAAAGTAAACATGTACATGCTAAAGTGTAGCGCATTAATGTAACTTTACCCCCTTTGGAGAGAAATTTCCCTTTCCAAGATGTAAGTCTTATCTCCATTCTTTCCACCACATCATTCCAAACCGAAGTCGCCTTAAATCCAGCCCCAGAGGGAATACCTAAATAAGTAGTAGGCAATTTTCCCACCTTACATCCAATGTTTCTAGCAAGAACATCGATATTGTGAACTTTACCCACAAAAGATCTCTCTCTTTCCCAAGTTTATCTTCAGTCCAGAAACCGCCTCAAAACAAACCAAAACACATCTCAAAACTCTCAACTGATCCACGTTAGCGTCACAGAATATTAACATCCGCAAACTGGAGATGATTGATGGCGAAGTCACCCTTGCCCACCATAAAACCTCTCTGCAAATCCCCTTCCTTAGCTCCAAGGATCATTCTGTTCAACGCTTCCACCACCAACACAAAAAGAAAGGGGGAAAGCGGACTTCCTTGCTTCAAGCCTCTCGAGGCACCAAAGAACTCGGTAGACATACCATTCACAAGAATTGAGAAAGATACTGACTCAATACAAGCCTTGATCCATCCCCTCCATTTCTCCCCAAAACCCATGCAACTCATTATGTAAGATAGAAAATTCCAGTTAACATGATCATATGCCTTCTCCATATCCAACTTACAAATTAAACCTTGAACTCCTTCTCTAATCCGAGAATCCAAGCATTCAATGGCAATTAAAACCCCGTCTCAAATCTGCCTTCCCCCAACAAAAGCACTTTGGGAGTGAGATATGATGTTCGGAAGAACCTTCTTTAACCTATTAGCAAGGATTTTAGACAAAATTTTGTAAAAGCTACTCACCAAGCTATGGGGCGGAAGTCCTTGATGTTTAGAGCCTCCTCCTTATTCGGAATTAAAGAAATGAAAGTCACATTAGCGCATTTGACGAAAGGGAAATCAAGAAAGAATTCAGCAACAGCAGCTAGGAGATCGTCCTTGATCACCACCCAGCAATTTTTAGAAAAAGCAAGAGAGAACCCGTCGGGACCCGGTGCATTATCACCCTTTAGTTCTTGAATAGCAGTCCATACTTCCTCTTCCTGGACAGCCCTCTCAAGGATCTCAATATCATGGGTAGAGAGGGTAGAGATCGAATCGAAATGTAAACCATCCAACTTAGGTCTAAAATATTCTTCCTCAACAAACAACTTCGACTAGAAATTCACAATTTCAGCTCTAATCTTCAACTCATCCTCTAAAAGAGTCCTATTCACTTCAAGCTTCTTGATAATACTAACCCGGTTTCTAACATTAGCCATTTGATTGAAAAACATAGTATTCTTGTCTCCCGCTTTGAGCCAAAGCGCTCTAGACTTTTGTCTCCAAGATATCTCCTCACACTTCGCCAATCTTTTGAAATCCATCTTCAAGCTTTCTCTATCCACCCAATCTTCGGTATTCAATGGAGCTGTCTCCTCTTTCCTATCCAACTCTTCAATCGACTTAAGCACTTCACTCAACTTTGTCTCGACTTTCCCAAAACTCTGCTTATTCCAGTCCTTCAAAGCATTCTTCAATGCTTTAAGTTTTCCGCAAAAAATGAAATTAGGGGTATGACTAACTTTATAATTTGCCTACCGGGTTTTAACAAAAGGCACGAATCCCGCATCTTCCAACCACATGTTTTCAAATCGAAACGGGGCCCCACGTCTACAAACAGGCCAACCCTCCAACAAAATAGGAATATGATCAGACGTTGGGCATGGCAAGGAAGAGGCCTGCACAAGATTGTACTCATCAATCCAACTCTGCGAAACCAAAAATCTCTCCAGCTTGGAAAGAGAGGGATTCTCTTGATGACTTGACCAAGTAAAAGAACAACCATGAAGAGGGATGTCCACCAACTCGTTGGAGTTAATAAAATCTGAGAACTCCCTCATATAACTAGATACATGGTTACACCGCAATTTTTCAGAACAGAATCTAATGATGTTAAAATCCCCGCCTACGCACCAAGGGATGGACCACATGCTTTTCACCCTATCCAACTCAGATCAAACCTTTTGAAGGTCACCCTTATTTGTAGGCCCATAAACACCCGAAATCACCCATTCTTCGTCAGAAGATATATCCTTAAACAAAAAAGATATAGAGAAATCTTCTTACAGTTATCTTACTTATTAAATAGTTTTTGGTTGTCCATGCAATAGTCGTACAATGCTGTAAATCCATATCGAAGTGAAATACATTAGTCATATAATACTCCAGCAGCACCTATTTTTAAGCCTTGCCCAGCTCTAATTCTATGTGCAGCATTGTCCTCAATATCTCAGGCCTTATATAATTGATCCTCGACAACAGAAGTGATCACTTTTGGGAATCTCCTTGTTCTAATTCTTACAAGTGCTTTAGGCTCATCCCATTCACATACAAGTTTTATCTCCCATCCACTCAATTGTAATTCAACCAAATTTGAAACCCTCCAATTCCAAAATATCCCTCTTCAGTTCTAGTTTTGCATTTACTCTTATTTCCAGTTTGGTCCACCAATCACATCATCAAAAACTAACATATACCAAGGCACCTCCCCTTGAATATGAATCATAAATTCATCCATGATCAATGCAAATAATAAGGGCAGTGGTGTAATTCTGTTATAACTATAAAGTTAGAACTCATTGATCACAAGCTAATTGTTCTTACACCATGTTTGTATATGGGCCTATGGGCCAAGATCATCAGCATGATGCTTAGGCTACTCTTCTCATGCTTAACCACGTCAACGACAACAACAACAACAATAAAATGCCGTATCTCAATTCTCAACTAGTTGAGGTCGACAACATGAATCTCATTCCTCCATTCCTACCTATCAAAAAAAATATCCTCAATCAGATTATGAGTATCCAAATTTTCAAACTAACTCTATCCATGTTCTTTCTGGTCTTCCACTTGCCCTCTTACATCCTTCAATGAGCACCCCCTCACACCATCTCACAACTGCCTCCTTACATTTTGCTTTATTTGCCCAAACTATCTTAACCTATTTTCTTTTATCTTTTTTCCTATTTGGCAAACACCTGAGACTCTCAAAAAAATTCATTCCTTACCTATCTTTCCTAGTCTTACCACACATCCATCTCAATATCCTTATCTCAACAAAGTTCATCCTATGCATGTGTTGTTTCTTTGTTGTCCAACGTTCTGACCCATACATCAAAGCAGGCCTAATGGCTATTCTATAAAAATTTCTTTTTAGTTCGAGTGGAATACATTGATCACATAACACTCAGCACGTAAATACTTTCTTCAAGTAAGCCCATTGTTCAGGGTGGAGCTCTTCCTGGTACCTCATATGCAGAGCACATGGATAAAAAAATGTGCAGATGCAACCCCAGGAGTTCAGATGACAACATCATGAACCCTCCCGATCACTACCGGATTGAAATTCTCCCAAATGGCATCTATCACTAAACTTATTCTTTACATGTTGTCATCTGAACTCCTCCCAGTCACTACCAGATTGAACTTCTCCCAAATGGCATCTATTATTAAGCTTATTCTTTACATCCAGTGCTACATCTTCAATGAGTTCCATTTGCTATTCTTCACTTCTGTTAGCCTAAAGTTCCAACAATCCTAAACTGAACTAGCCAGTTGCACTGAGGCATTGAATCCAAGCATCCAATACCTGAATAACATATTCAACTCTTCCCAAAAGTCATTCTTGATTGATCATTTCCAAAAATTAACCATTTGAAGTAGACATTATTAACATGTTATAGACGACGAAAATTCTTTGCAACTCCATTCCGCCCACTGCAGAAAACAGTGTTTATATTTTGCAAATCCCTGTGTTTTGCTAATCAAGTGATTACCTTTTTATGTGCATTAAGAGATCAAATGCCGTCAGTTTACATCCTCAGTTCCAAATAAAATTTCTTAATATGGTTCAATATGTTTCGATTGGATTATTGTGAACTGAGATATGAGATTGATGAACGGGAACAAGGAAAATTGCTGACTATTGCATTAAATATTGCCTTCTAAAGAACATCCACAATTCCCACATGATTGCTTCCAAAAACAAAACAAGAAAAGAAAAAAAATTGAACGACCTATTTTCTTTATGTAAAATACTATAAGAAAATTCACATCTAGCCCAAGATTTTAAATTTTGATTTCGCCAAATATAGCCGAAATGAGGGAATATCGCCGAAATATCACTCCCATAATTCGTGTCTCCAGACTAGAAAATGACGACATTTCGCTTAAAACCTTGATCTGGCCACATAAATGCAGTAACCCAATTTTTTTTTTTTTTAATGTTTTTGCATCTTAGAAATTATAAGAAAGCAAGCCACGAATATTAGAAAGTAAGCCATGAATAGAACTGAAGAGTAGCAAAATACCAGTTTGGAAACCTTCTTCCAGAAATGGGGCGAAGGCTTTGCGGCAAAGTAAGCTATCTGCAGAGCCATTTCTTGTTCCTCTGTCCACCCTTGAAGACCGCAACCTTCCCTGCATTGCTTTCTTTTTCTCTTAATCCCTCTCTTTTCATTTCCTTCATCAATCTCTCTCAAATTCTTCTCTTCCCCTTTCTTCAGTTTCATCCCTGGAGACATGAAACAATTACCCCTTCTGCAACCCTCTTCAATCTTCCTCGCAGATTTGTGTGAAGCCACGTCCTCTTCAGCTTTTCCTACCCATTCCCTTGAACCCATTACTCCAAGTGATCTTGTTTGTCTTTTCCCCAAATCTGCAACGTGGATTAACTTCGAGGAAACCCCTTTACCTGAACATTCAGTTAAACAACAGCAACGGAGTTGAACCGATTCGATCTCTCCGGTGTTAACTTCTAGGGCTTTTCCCTGATTAAGGAACCTCGGGGATCGTCTAAGATGTTGATACACAACCACACCATTGATTGAGCTCGCAGATTTTCTAGACCCATTAACCGAATTAACGGATTCTTTGGACCCAACAATTGATCTAACCGATTTTTTCGAGGATTCTTCGTGGGATTTGTTCAGAAAAACGTGTTCCTTCTAACTAAGATGAGAATCCCATTGGGTGTGTTCATAAGAAGAGATTGGAGTAGCTTTTTCTGGTGAATTTATATGATGAAGAAATCCGGGAGATCTTCTGAGATTCGTGGGCTTTTTGCATATGTTGGAATTTCGATTGGGCATTTTCACAAACACCTGGTGTTCGCGGTCACAGTTCAGTTCACACACTGTGATTATAGAGAGGGAAAACATGCGTCTCTGAATTTCAACTTCGAAGGCATTTTATGTAATTATATCGATTTGTAAAAAAATAAAAGTTTATAAATAAAGGCAAATTATTTTTTATGCTAACCCAAATTATACCTATAATTTTAGATTCTACCCTATATTATCACTCTTTTTAACCGTACCCACGAAACCCAACTTTTATTTCAATATCTCTCTTGTTCTTTAAAAGACCGATTTACCCTTTTTGCAAACTTATAAACGTTGTGTTGTCTCTTTATTATCATCTAGGCTGTAAGTTTGGACCAGCCCGCCCGACCCAACCCTTATATAAGAACCTGAACTCATGAGTTAGTTTGGGTTTGGATTCCAACCAGGCTCAATTTTGAGCCCGAAGTTAGGTTTGGGTTGAAGGCCATCCAGTTCGAAAAACGCCCGACCCACCGGACCCACAAAACCCAACTTTCATTTCAATATCTCCCTTGATCTTTAAAAGACTAATTTACCCTCTTTGCAAACTTATAAACGATGTGTTCTCTATCTATTATCATATATCTACAGTACGGCTGTAAGGTTGGACCAGCCCACCCGACCCAACCCAAATTAGAGCCTGAACTCATGAGTTAGTTTGAGTTTGGGTTCGGGCCGGGCTCAATTTTGAGTCCAAAGTTGGTTTGAGTTGAAGGTCATCTAGTCCAAAACGCCCAGCCCGAACCGTATACAAAGAATATATAAATATAATGTTTTGTTACTTTATAAATGTATAAGTTTCTTTCTCTTCTTTTTTCTGTTATAACATTTTTTAGTCTATTCAATACGATCCGGATCAATATATATAAAAATATAAAAATTATATGTAATGTTATATGAACTTTATAAAAATATATCTTTCTTCTTCTTCTTTTTATCTTTTTCAGTTTTCTATAGCCTTCTCATTCAATTTGGGCCGACCCAAACTCAACAAATTGAGTTCAGCATGGGTTTAGGCTCAATAGCTCTAGTTTGAGTTTGGATTGGGTTGGATTCAGGTCAGCAAATTTTAGTTTGGATGGAGCCCAAATTGTGTAGAACGCGGCCCAGCCCGTCCTATTTACAGCCCCTAATCCACAGTGCAAAATTATCAGACTTTTAGGCTCTGATAAGCCTGGCTTCTATAAGTACTTATTGCAACTTATAGCTCATATAAGCACTTTTTAAAATTAAATATGTGTTTGGTAGAGCTTATGGGTAAGTGCTTACCTATAAGCAATAGAGGAACGCTACCCATAACGAGAAGGTGATGAGAGCAGCTTCTCCCAAGCTCTTATGCTTTAAGCTAGTTCACAACTTTAGTAACATTTTTAAAATACATAGTTTACCCCTAAAATTTCATAAGCACTTAAATAAATATTATATCTAAACTTTAATAATACTTTTATAATACTTATTTTACCCCTAAACTTTTATAAACAGTTAGGTTGGGTTTGACTCGGCTTGTGCTTATGGATAAGCACTCATTCGATAAGTTGCTCAATGGGAGCACTTATCTACAGCAACAATAAACTGCTTATTTGAAGAAAATAACTGGTAAATACATTTACTTAAGTGCTTATGAAAGTCTAGGGGTAAAATAGGTATTATAAAAATATTATTAAAGTTTAGAAATAACATCTATTTAAGTATTTATGAAAGTTTAGAGATAAAATAAGTATTTTAAAAATACTATTAAAGTTGTGAGATAGCTTAACGCATAAGAGCTTGGGCGAAGTTGCTGAGCAACTTCTCCTTATGGGCAGCCTTCCTCTAGTGCTTATGGGTAAGCACTTACCCATAAGCACTACCAAACACATATTTAATTTTAAAAAGTACTTGTATAAGCTATAAGCTGCAATAAGTAATTATAGAAGCCAAGCCAAACATAGTCTTAAATAGATGTATTTACCAAACGCTATTTTCTTCAAATAAGCAATTTATTGTTGTTGTGGATAAGTGCTCTCATTGAGCAACTTATCCAATAAGTGCCAGGACAAACGCAACCTTAGAGTTCTTTCACTAACTATGATCCATAGTTTCTAATAACGTGGCTTGACATAGTAATAAACCACTTTCTAATAACAAACTATAAGATCCATAGTTTCTGCAATATCTTAGGATAACTCTTGTGGTAAGCATCCCACTCTTGCACCTCAGTGGATGGTTATATTATTCATAAAACCCTTATCCTCTTTATTCCATCATTGATTCCACAACTAGTTAATCTTAAATCACTAAAATAAAGCCAACATATTATTAAACTAAGTATCTATTCTTATAAAGCTTATATAAAAGATTCCATATGAATATCATTTTACTATTCTTATTGTACAGTATACTTACAAGTAAAACACTTGCAATAAATATTACTATAATAAGTATACTTTTCTTTGCGCATTTAAGGCTGTGTTTGGCTCGGCTTCTATAAGTATTTATTGCAGCTTATAGCTTATATAAGCACTTTTTAAATTAAATATGTGTTTGGTAGCGCTTATGGGTAGGTGCTTACCCATAAGCACTAGAGGAAGGCTACCCATAAGGAGAAGCTGCTCTCAGCAGCTCAGCAGGTTTTCCCAAAGCTCTTATGCGTTAAGCTATTTCACGACTTTAATAATATTTTTAAAATACCTATTTTATCCCCAAACTTTCATAAACACTTAAATAGATGTCCTTTATAAACTTTAATAATATTTTTATAATACCTATTTTACCCATAAATTTTCATAATCACTTAAATAAATGTATTGATCAAATGTTATTTTCTTCAAATAAGCAATTTATTGTCGATGTAGATAAGTGCACCGGACCCATTGAGCAACTTATCCAATGAGTGCTTATCCAAAAGCACAAGCCGTGACTCATTTATGGAGAACAATGGTGTTTTCAAAACCAAAGAAAAAGGATAGAAAATTATTGAACTGCTTTAATAAAAATTGAATTACGATAGAATTGTATATGAACTCCTTGAAGTACTGGCTTCATTTATATTTTATGACTAAGGTCACGTTTGCATTGCTTGTGTTTTCAAACTTTTGGACAAGTGACTCGATGAGAGCAGTTATCCACGGTTGCAATAAGCAGCTTAATTATCCTTAAAAAATGATACTATTTGGTAAATACATATAGTTAAGTGCTTTGTCGAAAAAATGATAGGCACTATTTCAAAAAGTTTGGGGTTAAAATGACATTTTTAAAGTTTTACTAATATATGTATGTTAAAAATGTTATTTTCAAAGTTTTAGACCGTCCTTGGGCTGTTATTCTGGATTAAGAACTCATTCCAGTAACCAGTTTTCTAAATTCAATCTAAGAACTAATTTTGAAGGTGTTTTGGTCGCGTTTGGTTAGCATGTAACAAAATGAGTTCCGGACTAATATAGATGTTTGGCTAACATGTATTAAAATGAGTTCTTAACATATATTTTTAATTTTTTCCTTTTAAGTATAATTATTTTCATAAAAACCCCATAGCCACACTTTATCTTTACACAGTTATATCCTTTTAAATGTGATAATTACACTCCAAAACAATTTATAATAAAAATATGTATTTACAAGTTTGCCACTGCTCCCTTTATTTTTAAGTTTGCAAAAACTCAAAATCTAAAATTAGGGCTGGAGTGATTATGTGATGAAAGGTATCTTCCCATTCTCATTATGGGAAAACTCATTCTGCCTTTACTACTAAAGAACCATTTCTCGGTGAACTCATTGCAAGTCTTGGAATGCATTCCCAAAATGACAGCCAAACAAAATCTTAATAATGTTTACAAAACAACTTTTCACACACGTAAAAATGATAAGGTACATGAAGTTGTTCTCAACTATTTTTATTTATGGGTAATGTCTGTCTACTGCTTATAGGTAAGAACTTACCTGTTTAATATTATCAAGCGCACATTTGACTTGAAAAAGTGCTTTTATACGTTAAAAAGTATAAATAAGTACTTAACTAAATCATGGGGATCAGCATTAGTCAATGAACTCCATTTATAATGTGACTTAAGATATTGCTCCACTTCTTACATGCATGGTGTAGAATTCTTGAGACAATTACACATTCACCAAGTCAAAATGACCTAAAGAATGATTATTCATTGATCTCATTGTATGATTTGATTTTGTTTTCCACTCCCAGTTAGTCAAAGCTTGGTAAAAAAAACTCCCGTGAAATCTGCTAAACAACATCTCGATCGATCGATGCGAAACAGTCACATACTGCTGTTTTGAGAACCACACAAAGCTGTTCTAGAAAAAGAAACTCATTGTCACATAGAAGAGCGGAACATGAAAGTGAGTCAAATATTCTAAGGCTACGTTTGGCCCAGCTTGTGCTTATCGATAAGCACTCATTGGATAAGTTGCTCAAAGGGAGCACTTATCCACAGCAACAATCAACTGCTTATCTGAAGAAAATAGCATTTGGTAAGTACATTCATTTAAGTGCTTATGAAAGTTTATGGGGTAAAATAGGTATTATAAAAATATTATTAAAGTTTAGAAATAACATTTATTTAAGTGCTTATGA
>JAUPMG010000014.1:11212321-11232339 GCA_031762675.1 Pachysandra terminalis | reverse complement strand
TTTTGCATACTTGCTCAATGCTACATTCAGCTCCTTTTGTGACCCTTCTAGCTGATCAAGTGGACCAAGCTCATTTAACTTGGTTTTAAGCTCAGCAAGGACCAACTTTTGATCAATTGGGAAACCAGTATCAACGGCTGACCGTATTTTTGTCAACCTTTGTTCTATTTCTTGGACAATCTGATCAATTACTTCCCGGGACTTTGAAGAAGACAGTTTTTGCTTCTTGGCAACACGGTCAAATGCATCTTTTATTGTACTCAGCTCCATTTTCTGGTGGTCAACTATGATATCTTAGCGTCCTAACCTGCACAGGCATAACAGTCAAAAGGACTAGTTTCTGCAAGAATGTGAAGTTGCAAACTCATTGTTTTACAGTTCATGTAAAAGAACTTCCATGCATGAAAAATGCCATGCTATAAATAACGAAATCCTCTCTCTAATTATCATAATAAAGGAACTCTTTGAATAAGATGATTTTGCCTACCATGATTACCAGGAGAGTTTGAAAAAAATCCTATACTGATATAATAAAACTATATAATTGCCTCCAAAGAAAAAAGGATGAGTAAAAACAATGAAGAATTTTTTTTATTTTTTGTATCAGTAACTATTAGATTTCTATTAATATGGCCCTAAAGCCAAAACATTACCGTAAGAGAGTAAAAATACAGGATATAAACCCAAACCAAGCTTACATCTATAACTATCTATGTGAATCCCATCTCAATCCCCAATTACCATCAAATTCAGTATATAGCTACACCTCCCAAATTCTGTATAATTAAATGTCCAAAAAATAGTAATAATAAAATACTAACAATAATCTAGTGGGTTTCCTTTTCCCGTCCTTTGAAAATCCTCTGGTTTCTTTCATGTCATACAGTCCATGTAATTGCTGCCGGGCACAGGTTCCATGAGATGCAGCTCCTACATCTTCCATTCCTCTTCTTTTTCCAACCTCAACTGCTCAGCGGCTGACTTGAATTGGTTTTGCATAACCCACTCTAATCTGAATATTCTGATGAAGGAATACCAAATCCTCCTAGTCTCCTCACAGTGAAGCAAGTGAGAAACTGTATCCTCCATTTTACACAAGACAGCATCTCGAAGCCATAGACCACCCTCTCCTCTTGAGATTATCGCGCATAAGGATTTTGTCTAACGTTGCTGCCCACAAAAAGGACACCTTAGATGGAATTCCCACATACCAAATAATCTTCCAAGGTCCCCCCTCCCCATCTACATCCTCTGACATAGAGTTGTACACAACTTTACCGAGAAACCAACTTCTTCTCCCCCATTCCACTCTCTAATAACATCACTATCTATTATTTTCATTTTTTGAATTTCCTCCAACGATGTTACCTCTGCCCATCCCCAATTTTATTTAACTAAATGACCCTTCACCCAACCGTCCAGGTTACTAGATATAGCCGCCGCCTACGGGAATGCATGAATCAAAGGTTCCACACAACACCAAACATCTTTTCATAATTTTACTCTAGCACCCTCCCCCACTCTAAGTCTCACTCCTTTGTTAAACAACTCCATTGCTGAACATATGGCCTTCCAAACTCTCACCCCAAACGAATCTCTGCATCTCTTGGTAGTCCACCCCCCTACCTCTACCCCATATTTTGCGCCTACCACTTCTCTCCACAAACCATCCTCCTCTTTACCATACCTCCATAACCACTTAGCCAAAAGAGCCATATTGAATTGGGTTAGATTTCTCAAACCCAAACCCCCTTCTTCCTTCCTAGCGCACAATTTCGACCACTTCACGAGGTGATATTTCTGCACTTCTTCATTTCCTACCCACAAGAAGTCCCTTTGAAGTTTTCCTAGTTTCCCAGCCACCAATGTTGGGATCTTAAGAATCGACATGTAGTACGTTGGTAAATTTGGCAAAGAATTCTTGGTAAGAACTAATCTGCCCCCTTTAGATAGATATCTAGCTTTCCACTTTTCCAGCTTCCTTTCCAACCTTTCTAACACCTTATTCCACACACCACTTGCCTTGTAGGGAGCCCCCAAAGGTAGACACAACTACTCTGATGGTAAAGAACCAATCTTACAGCCCAACCATTTCACTAAATTAATCAAGTTACCAGTAGCCCCAACCCCTAAAATCTCTGATTTTGCCAAATTAATATGCAGCCCCAACACCGCTTCAAAACATACGAGGATGCACCTCAGCGCCCAGGTCAGATTGCTTGTCTCTACAGAGAATCAATGTAACATCAGCAAATTGGAGATGCGTACTAGGAGCCACCTCCTTCTCCTTCACTCCTTTAATCAAACCAAACTCTTCAGTTCTGATTATTATTTTACCCAAACATTCAGTCAACATTAAGAATAGGAAAGGGGATAACTGATCCGCCTGTCTAAGGCCTTTGAAGGTCTTGAAGAAGCCCACCGCTGTTCAATTCACCAAAACAGATATAGATGTTGTCGGGATGCAACTATTTATCCATCTAATGCACTTTTCCCCAAAGCCCGTCCTCCTCATGACATAATACAAGAAAGCCCAATTCACATTGTCATAGGCCTTTTCCAAATCAACTTGGCAAATTAGAGCACTCTTCCTGTCTTTCAAAATTGAATCTGTGCATTCATTGGCTAACAGAACACCATCCAATATTTGCCGACTTCTCACAAAAGTACTTTGGGTGCTGGAGATCACTCTACCAACAATCTTTTTAATCCATTCGCAAATACCTTAGCAATTATCTTATATAAGCTCCCCACCAAACTGATTGGACAGAAATCTATGCAGTCATTGGCTAATAGAACACCATCCAATATTTGCTGACTTCCCACAAATGCATTTTGGGTGCTGGAGATCACTCTCCCCACAATCTTTTTAATTCGTTCGCAAGTACCTTAGCAATTATCTTATATAAGCTCCCTTCCAAACTGATTGGACGGAAATCTTTAACATTTGATGCCCCCTCTCTTAGGGATAAGCATGAGAAATGTTGCATTTGCACTTCTTTCAAAGTGTCCCTTCTCAAATAGCTCAATGAAGACATGCATAACATCCTCCTTCACCACCTCCTAACAGTTTTTGTACAAAGCCAAGATAAATTCATCCGGACCAGGTGCTTTATCACCATTCAATTCCTTAATTGCTCTCAAAACCTCACTTTCGGAAAAAGCCAACTCTAATCCTTCCGATTCCGAAGTGTGTAGACTCTCAAACTCCATTCCTTCTAAAAGGGGTCTATGGTTACAATCTTCCTTAAAGATATTTTTATAATATTCTTCTATAGCTTCCTTAATCTCCTCCTCTACCATTACCCCATTCACTTCAATTATTCTAATTGTGTTCACCCTATTCCTTGCGTCGGCCATCTTATGAAAGAACTTGGTGTTTTTATCTCCTTCCTTAAGCGAAATTGCCCTTGATCTGCCACCAACAATTTTCCTCCATCTTTGCTACCTTGACAAGATCCTTTTTATATTGTTCCCTCTTCCTTCTCGCCTCTCTCCCCATTTCCCCCTTATCTTCCAATACATCCAACTTCTGAATTTTTTCCAGCAGAATTCCCATCCTATTTTCCATTCTACCCATTTTTTCTTTATTCCACTTCTCAAGTTCTCCTCTTAATAACTTAAGTTATCAGCAAATCACAAAGCTCGGGGAGCCACTTACATCAAAACCTTTCCACCACTCACTCACCATTAAAACAAAAGTTTCTTCCTCCAACCACATGTTTTCGAAACGAAAAGGACACTTTTTGACAAATTTGTCTTCCCAAATTAGCATAATTGGGTACATAGTGATTAAACTCGGATCACAACTCGGGATCGTTCTCGGCCGAGACGGAGCATATTAAATTAATTAAAAAAAACCACGACTCGGTCCGATCCGTCTCGGGATCGGACCGAGTCGTACCTTTGTTGTTTAATAGTGTCTCGGGATCAACTCGGGGATCGTCCCGGTCCGATCTCGAGTTGGATCAGACAATCCCTAACACTATGATTGGGTATGATCAGATGTTGCTTTAGGTAATGAAAAAGCTTGCACACTAGCATAGGCTTCTATCCATTCGAGAGACATTAGGAATCTGTCCAGCTTAGAACTTGACTGATTTTCCAGATTGTTTGACCAAGTGTATTCAGCACCTATTAACGGCACTTCAATCAATTCATTCTGCTCTATGAAGTCCGTGAAACCCTGCACATAAGAACTCATTGTACTGCAACCTGTCCTCTGCGGACAAAATCTTATAATGTTAAAGTCCCCGCCTACACTCAAGGGTATGTTCCAATTCTTACGACATGACCTGCAACATACTGTGGTCATTGGAGCCATAAACTGTTGACGCAATCCTTTGTCCACCACCACTGTCTCCCCCTTTTCTAACAAGACCACTGAAACAGTAAAAACCCCAACTTCAGAGTGAACCAGTTCAAACAAATCTTCTTTCCAGGCCATCAGTATTCCTCCTGATGCACCAACTGCTGGTCTCTGAACCAGCCCTACATTCCTACACCCCCAAAGATGAGCTAACACCTCCTTATTCACCACCTCTAATTTTGTTTCTTGAAACATAATTATATCTGGACTCCACTCATTCAAAGCCATCTTAATAATCTTCCTTTTATCCCTGTTCCCCACACCCCTAACATTCGAGCATTTACCGAAGTTCATAGACGAATCAAAAACATCTTGTTGGGTGCCTTTCTGACATAATTGCCCACTCAGCTGATTCAATTCAAAGAAGTGCCTTCACCAATCCAAACAATCGAAAATGTGGCAAAAAGTTAACTTAATGATTTAGGGACAAGCCTCAACATCCAGCATTCACCAGATGGTTTGAACTACTGAGACCTCATTTGGCATTCATTCTGGATCAATAACTCGTTCCAGGAACCAGTTCTTTAGCATGAACTCGTTTGGGGAATTAATGTTGAAGGTCTTTTGTGTTTGGGTAACATAGAAAAATCAGTTGAAGCTTAAAACTGATGTTTCGTTGGCAAATAAATCAAATGAGTTTTGAACAAATTTGATATCTTTACAAGTTTGCAACCGTATAAAAGAGGATCATATTTACAAGTTTGCAAGAGAGAATTCATATTTACGAGTTTGCCACCACAAAAAGAAAAGATTGTCTCACAAGTTTGCTACCGAAAAAAATTAAAACTTGTTACAAAAACTAAAATCGGGGTCGGGGCTGATTAATATCTGTGAGCTTTTACTTATTCTCATTCCATGAGAATTTATACTCCCATTGCTAACCAAATGCTTGACTATCTATAAGAACTCATTCCACCGTCCGGAACTCATTCCAAGCAGTGTAATGAGTTTCCCAAATGAACACCAAACAGATCCCTGTTGCTTGTTGGTCCTCAACCACTCCAAACATTAAGCAAGTACACGAGCATTTCAGATTGATGTTGTATGTCCCACATTTTAAAGAATTTTTGCAAGCCGAAAAAAGAAATAATTAATTAGTTGGGAGGCAATTCTTGCAAAACTTCTGTTGTTTGCAGACAACCATGTTTAGTGTTATATCTCCAGTGGCCACTAGAACCTGAAGCCAAATCTCCATGATAAGACAATTTTTTCTACATCAGAAAGCTAACAAACTTCCTCAGAAAATCAATGAAAATCCAGTAGTGCTCTTACAATTGTATCTTAGCAGGAAGTCTCTAAATCTGAACCAGTTATACATAAACAGAGAGGCTAATCCTATCCATGTGCTTATCCAAAATCAATCGATATGCAAAGCATACTAGAATAGTATCAGTAATATTTGATTAACATGTGGTGAAGGATAATTGGAGTACCAAAGTTGCCTACTGAACCGGCAACACCGAGAAAAGAATGGAAATCATTCATATACCAGGTCAGTTTTAGCATAACATGAGAAGAATTACGTATAGTATACCATGAGAAGAATTGATTTCTAAGGAGATACCATACCTTTATATTCCTACGGAAATCTGGCAATAAATTCCTAATTAGGAATAAAATTGTTCTTAAAAATCATGTAGGATCAGATGATATGGTACAGGCCCACTACATGATACTTGTAAATCAAAATCTGGATGGCAAAGATAAGATTGGTCGATCTACTATGCCATTAATAATGCCACTCTACTTACCTTACCTTAGTTGAGTTGCATTACATCGTCTCCACCCCCCCCCCCACCACACCAAAATCTTTTATTTTAGTTTTTTAAATTACAATCTTACACTTATATTTTTTTTAAATTACAATCTTTCCACTATCTCAAAAAGAAAATTATCTCCATTTTACTTTTTTAAAATTACTAGTTTAGACTCGAAGATTTCACAATTACATCCTTATACTCATTTTCATACATTTTAAAATTACAATCTTATACCCATTTCTATTTGTTTTTATATACACCCATTTTAATACTTTTAAATTACAACTTTATACATTTTTTTTAAATTAGTCTTATATCCATTTATTTTTATATATACTAATTTTTATCTGCATTTACAATACACACACACACACACACACACTCTCTCTCTCTCTGTTTTTCTTGTTTTTAGTCTTTTTTCTTTAAAATTTTATTCCTCTATGTTTTAATATACTTTTAATTTTTTATTGATAGAAATATTTCTATTTATATCCATTTATTTTTATATATACTAATTTTCATATGTATTTACATATATATAATCTCTTTCTCTTTCTTTTTCTTTTCTTGTTTTTAGTCTTTTTTTCCTTAAAATTTTATTCCTCTATGTTTTAATATATTTTCAACTTTTTATTGATAGAAATATTTCTATTTATATCTTAAATTATTATATTTTGTCTTTATATTTTACATTTTAAAAAATCCCTTGTAATCATATTCTTATAGTTAAAAAGCTTGACTTTACCCTAAAAATAGATATGACAAAAACACCTTTGATCTCATCTTGATCAATTCAAACATTAAGATTATATAATATTTATTTAAGAAATAATAAAATTGTATTTATTTATTATTTATTTTAATTTTTACATTCTAAACTCTATTCAAAGGAAGATCTTATCTACTAAAAAGTGGCCAAATAGAAGAATGAAAATTTCAATAGACCTTTTCAAATTAATTGACCAAAAGATATTATTTTTTTATTTACTGATTTTGCATAATGCTGTGTATTTTCCTAGCATCCCCCATTTTGGGGTTTTTGGATCTAAAACTTAGGTATGTGACCTGAGTGCAGGTTGAAGGGCACATTATACACATCGGGTTTGCCAAATCAATTCAACCATGCATAAAATATACTAATCTTATAGTCTAGTTGTTCTCTTAAAATTTTGTAGAAATATTTTTTTGGATTGTTTTAGGAAACATTCTTAACTTAGAAACTTTGTGAAAGAAATTTCAAGTGTAACAGCTTATTTGAAAAATCACACATGTCCTATGTACAATGAATTTTTACTCAAATACCAAATTTCGTTGATTTCTTTTTATTTTGTCTAGGTAGGCAATAATCCTAAAATTTTGCTCTAAAAGAATTCAAATAATTTTGACAAATTTTAAAAATTACCAAAATAATTAATTTTGATTAACTTAATAATTTAAAAATCAAATCATTTTGTTAATTTCGTCGAAATTTTGATGAAATTTTGTTATTTATTTTATTTAAATAAAGAAAAAATAGAAAAGTTTCCTATCAAAATTTCATTTCGGTTATCCACACCGAAATCATCTAGCAATAAGTAGTGAAGCACACTGAGTTTTTTTTTCGTTTGTAATTATATTTGGCCCCCCAATAAAAAATTTCTGACTCCGCCCCTACATACAGGCATGTATTATAGTAGTCCCTGAACTACCACACCTCTGGTAAAACAAGCTCCTATTACATGTGCATTAAATATCAATAATCAAAATCGATGATCTTGTAGGCCCCACCAACAATATTTTCAATCCCAAAAATTAGCTGAAATTGATAAAAAAAAAAAATACACATGAACTATTGGATATTCTAAGACAACTACATTCACAGGAGCAATAGTCCTCAGAGAAGGCCCATTTATCTAATGGCTAAAATCGTTCAATCAATATTTTTTCATAAAAGACTCCAAATATGGGTCCCAATTGTTGAATATAGATATGAATGATTATGCACCAATTGACTAATATATAATCATATAAGTATAGGAATTACTGAGCAGTTCTCCTTATATAAATATCATGCTATTTGTACATATATACTCAAAAGCATCAGGAAAGATAATGTGAAGAAACAATTATCCATGAGAACACATATGTAGTTAAACAACAATCAAAAAAAAACAACAAAATACCATATAATCCAACTAGAGATGAACCAAACTTAACTAGTAATCATCCATTCCAAATGACTAACGACATAGAAAAACGGAAGTAAAACTGAGGAAATAGATAAGCACCCAAAGCAATAAAAAGGATTCTAAAGAATCTAAGCATACTTACTGGCTCAAAAGCAAATATTATGATGCCCAAGACTAATTTAATGAACACCAGAATTGATATATAAAATGCTCCGTGCACCCTGATATGCTACTGCAAGAAACACATGAAGGTTACAGTGAATTAAAAACAAATTAGAATTGAACTAGAAATTCATCAGTATTGTGCATGCAGTTCTAAACTGTGGACTTGAAAGTTCATAATAGGGGCACCACAACCCGGACCATGAGCGACAATCCAGGTTGAGACTCTCAGGTTAAGGGTTCCACAATAGCCTATGAATAAACCCAATCAATCAAAAATGCCTTGCCAAACTACTTGGGCTCCACCGAACATATCCAGTACCATCGTTCCAAGGTAGCAACCCAGACCATGAGAAACAGCCCAGGTCAATACCTTCAGCTTTATTACAACTAACAGTACTACAACAGCCTATCAATCAATCAATTAATAATGCCTTCTTTCTTTTTTCTTTTTTGGTTGTTGCTACTGTTGTTGTTGTTGTTGTTGCTGTTGTTGTTATCGTTGTTGTGGGTATACCATCTGCAATTAGATTATGTGCCTTCAAGAACTTATCTAACAGGCTCCTTCCAGATGCTTGTCGAACTTCCACTAGCATTTTTGGTCCGTGGACTCTTATTTTAGTTGTTTTAATAGTAATTGTTTTCTTACCAGTTGCTCCAGAATTAGGAAATCCTTTTTTTTTTGGATAATTAACCAGCATTTCATTAATCATCAAAAGCAAAGGTATATACAAAGATCATAATATATGATCAAAGGCTAGATAAAGAGATAGCAACTAAGATAACATAATAATAAGGATTAAAAAAACGAAACCCCTGCCAATTCCTCCTCACTCTATGTTTGTCTCCACACTGGGAGGGACCGAATATAACACCACCTTCGCTACACCCCCTCTTGCCAGCCTATCAGCCTCCTCATTTGCTGTATGGGGTATATGTCCATAGGAATAGACCAAGTCCTCACCCCAAGACAAGGCAGTCGGACCAAGTGAACCAACCTCCAAGGACATGTCTGGGCAGACCCTATCCAAGATATGACTGATGAGGAATCCCCTTCTACCTTCAAAGGACCAAAAACCCGATACTGGGCCTCTTTTAGCCCAGTGATTAACCCCACAAGTTCTGCACAGGTAGAGTCCCCCTTGCCAATGGGACCCAAGAAAACCTGAAAAATTCTTCCTGCTCCAGACGGTCCCGGATTTTCTTGGGATGACCCATCGAAGTTCATCTTGATGATTTCCTCGCCCAGGGTTGCCAAACAGCCCTGTAACTTGCATGCCAAGGTGATGATGAGCTGATATTTAGCCACTCCCTAGATATTTCATCAACAGAAAAGTCCCTAAATTTCAGTAACACCACCATCCATGAGGCCACCAAAAATACACGTCTCAATCAAAATCAGTAGTCTCGTCTCTGTACATTCAAAATTTCCTTTGTTTCTCTCCCCCCAAATCGTCCAAAGGATAGCCTGAAAAGCTGTCATATACATCATTTCGCCCTGCTTCCCTAATCTAGGAGAACTCAAATAATCTAGAAGTGGCTGCAAGCTCTGAGGCATAACCCACTCCACGTCCATCTTATGAAGAAAATATAGCCAAATCTGCCAGGCCACCTCACAGTGTAGGAACATGTGGTCAACTGATTTACCGCCCTTACACATCATACACATGTTAGGAGAGAGAGCTTAGTTCCTCCATTTCCTCTAAAGCAAATCACAGATGTTAATTTTATACAGCATGGTGGTCCAAACAAAGACTCTAACCCTAGGAAGTAAGCAGGGTTTCCAAACCTTGTGAGGGTGAAAAGAAACAAAATGATTATCATAATGAGAAGAGAACTTTCCATTGACCTCAAGGGTCAAAATGCAACAATCAGGAATGGAGGGGGTGGATAAACACAAACTTCAGGAACTCGAATAAACCAGCTAACTCCCCAATCTTCGCTAACCTCAGATCATGTCTAAGGTCAAGGTTCCACTCCAACCCCAAGGGGAACCACAAAAGAATATCACACTAAAGAACCCTTATTTCTCACCAAATTGGACACACGAAGAAATTTGACAGCCAAAGGAAGGCCCCCCTCAACCAGATATCCGGCCAAAAACAGGCTCAAGATCCATTACAAACACAGAAACGAGTGTGCTGATAGAATATTGGAGAAAGAACCAAAATTGCTCTCCAAGGACTGGCAGATGAAATTCGAGCACGGGAATTCAAATCTCACCCATTCTCATGAATACCATATTTGCTGGATGGCACTTTGAACCATAAAAAATTGGTATTCAAACTGAACTTCCATAGCCACTTTCCTAACATGGCCCGGTTGCGCATGCAATTGTTTCCCAAATAGAGACTGCCTTCCTGTTTACTTTTGCCCAACAATAACCACTTAAACAAATCGTCCCCCCCCCCAAAAAAAAAAAAGAATCTCTCTCTAAAGTCTTTCAATAGTCCTAACAGCTTCCACTGGGATTTGGAACATCAACAAGAAATAGTTAGGTGAAGTAGAGAAGCTTGGATCAAGGTAATCCTCCTTCCTAAGGATAGATAAGATTTCTTCCATGAAGTTGGTCTCTTCTCCATTTTTTCAACTATTGGATCCCAAAAATCAAGCCTACGAGGGCTATCACCTATAGGCATACCTAAGTATTTAATAGGCCACTCCTCCACATGACACCCAAGAACCCTTCCAAACACCTCCACTCACTCTATAACCATCTGGATACCCAAAAGACAACTCTTCTCCATGTTTACTCTCAGACCATACACTATTTCAAAGCGCCTAATTAGGGGCAGCATCCAATAAACTTGTACCTCATCTGCCTCAAAAAAACAAAATTGTGTCATCTGCAAATTGGAGGTGAGACAAACTGACTTGGTCCCTTCCTATCCTAAAACTTGACACCAAACCCAACTCTTCTGCCTTCACTAAAAATCTACTAAATACATCACCTATCAATGAAAACAATAGGGGGAGAGTGGGTCACCCTAACAAAGGCCTCTTGTAGAGGTAAATTTTCCTTGGACACTGCAATTAAGAATAAAGGAGAAAGACACATTCATTAGACAACCCCCAATCCACTTCCTTCATTTTGTTCCAAACCCTTTCCACTATAGGACGGCATACAGGAATTGCCATTCCACCCTGTCAAGCACATTTTCCAAATCCAATTTCCACACAAGCCCCTCCCGCCCACTCTGCTTCCTCTTCTCAACTACCTCTTTTTCCAATAACACACAATCCAAAATGTGTCCCAGAGATGAAAGAACTTTGAGAGGAAGACACAACGTCACTCATGACCGCTCTAACCCTCAAAGCCAAGATTTTTTCTATGATTTTATACAGTCTTGAAATTAAACTGATTGGCCTAAAATCTTTGATTTCCTTGGCACCTTTCTCTTTGGATTAGCACTAAAAAGGTCGCATTAGTGATTTTGTTAATGATTCCATCCTCAAAGAATTCCCGTAAAGACCTTGATTAGCTCCAATTTAATTGCTTCCCAATTTTCTTGAAAAAAGGTCATAGTACCAATCTCCCAAAGTACCTTCTTGATCTCTTCCTCCTCAAAACCCCTCTCCAACCACCCTTTCTGATCCTCTGATAACCTGTTCCCACCAACATTACCAACTTTAAACTTCATATCCATTTCATATTTATAGAGATTGGAGTAGACGATAGGGCCTCCACGATACGCTCATTTTCCCATACAAGCTCTCCATTAATCAATATATGAGACAAGGATTTTGCTCTAGCCCTATCGTTTGCAATTTTATGGGAAAAAGCTATGTTCCCATCCTCCTCCTTAATCCATGTAGCTCTTGACTTTTGTCTCCAACGTATTTCTTCTTGCCACAAAATCAGCTCCAATTCACTTTTCTTTGATTTCCTTTCCACCCCTCAAGTCTATTGAGATTCCTAGCCTGCTCCAAGTCATCAAGTCTTTCAATTTCCAGCATGCATTCCTGATTTGAGTACTATAATGCTAGTTCAGAAAATTGGAAGACCACTAGCATTCCTCCTCCTTCGACTGATCTGAAACAATGGCTTCCTTCCTATCCTTATTGTTGGGAGACTCGTTGTGCGAGTTCTAGTTTCCTCTTAGTTGGACACCATCACTGTGATCTCTGATAACGGATGTGAGGTCTTCTATCTTGGATTCTAGCAGAAGCATTCTTCTGTTGAAAAGAGACTGAAGCAGAGGCCCAATCCTCGTGTAAGACCAGGTTTAGCTGCCTGAGGCAGACTGGGGCAAGGGCCAGCTGTTGGCAGGACTGCTCTAGGCCCAAGTCCAGGATCTATATTCTCTTGAACAATGGAAGTTGGGCTGGGGCAAGGGCCAGCTGCCCTGAAAGCATGGGATTGTATTGGTGCGGAAAGGCAGACTGACTCTTTTTGAAGCCCACATAAAATCTTATCTTTACACAATTTGAACTAACATCCTTATTGGTTTCTCATCCCATATCTTCCTCCCAAGTCTTGGGATTTCAGTATGACATCGATGGCCTGGGCAATGGGCCTCTCTCGACCGGTTTGGGTTCGCCCACCTACCGGGTCTGGCATCGTGGTATGTCACTAAACCGATAATACCATTTGGATTTAAGCCGCCCCTAAAAGAATTCAAATTTGAATTAACTTCTACAACAGGAATAAAAACACTGGAGATCGTGGCCACGTGTTTCTCATGCGGCCTATTCTTGCACCCATAAACTGGCCCCATGGTTAAGTTTGAATCCTGATTACCCTGAGCAAGTGATTCCCTGGAAAGTGTGACCCCACATGCCACAACATCATCATCTTCCATCTGTAACCCGCATACAAGCCTCTCAGAGATTATCACCTGAACCGTAGCACCAGCCTGCTTCAGCTTGATGTGGAGGAGGAATGTATCATCTTCAGTCCTAATAGTTATGGCTCTAGGAATCAATAACGGGTTCTTCTCTTTCACCCGAATAGCTTCAAAGTTCGTCCCGTTCTTGGTGTCTTCCCCAATAGCATTGAAACCTCCACACGATTGCCCGATGACATCAAACATCTTCTCCAACCAATATTCTGGTGGCTAACCATGGATACGAACCCAGTGACCATCCTGGTTTTTAATGGTTGGGGATTTTACTGCCATTTCCGACCATCACATCCTTTTTTCTCTTTTTTTTTTTGGTGACGTGGAAACCCCGACCCCACTTAGTGGGGAAAGGGTAAACCCTGAATACATGAACCCACACACAAGGCCCGTATAACAGGTAAGCCTAGGGACTCGAACCTGGGGACCTCCAATTCTTGAGCTGGAGAGCCTACCAGTTGAGCTAACCCGTGTGGGTTTAATCACAATTTTTTTTTAAAAAAAAGATAAAAGGTGATGGCTGATGTCTAACGATGTGGGGGAAAATCACTTTGTCTTGAGAAATTTTAAAGAGGGACGGAATACTGCACAACCCAAAGAACTTAGCCAGTTCATAATCCACCTCCAACCATTGAACTTCACCGTTTTATGCCCATAGAACCAAAGCACGCTCCCATTGTTCCCCAAAAGTATTGCTGCCCCTATCCACCTCAACCCAAGCAATGGAACCCCGATGCTTCACTTCAGCAGTGATTTCGTTGGTGAGACTGAAACCCTTGTCACCAGATAGAGTTGATTGGTTTTTCGCTATAACCTTCTGGCACAAATTTTCTTCCGTAACACTTGTCATCCATAGCCTAATCTTCTTGGTGAAGAGGTTCCAGCCCCAACACCCTCGGCCTTTTTTGAATATAAATCCAAAATGACCTAGATCCCACCAGTATTAGGATTCTAATGAAATCACCTCCCAGGTTTGCTTTCACCAAAATGAAGCAGGCATGATTACCTACCGTGCGATTCCAGATATTCTCCTTCTCTGTCCCAATACAAGGTGCTTCTTCTCACCGGCAAGCCATCCATCCCAGAAACTCTTCATCTACCACCATGGAACTCCGACAACCTTTGCTGATTTTGGTTATCTTAGCAGTTTGCAAAAAGCAATGATCTTCCAATATGAATGTTTTGGCTTTAATAGCGAATACACAACTCCAACCACTGTTCTGAACCAGAATCTTCCTACTGGTTTCCCGATCATCTTCTTTCCATTGTAGGACATCGCTACCGAAGAAACTACCTCTAAGAAAGACCTGCAATTCTTCTCCTTCGTCTTTTGATTATAGCTGATGTTCGAAGCTTCTTCTATCTCCTTGCTTTATCCAGCAAGCAGAAGATCACGACCCGATGAAACTACAATAAAAAATTCCAGCCCATGCTCTTATCCAAAATCTGTCCCCTAAGAAACCTAACCCCATCCAAACCTATATATTTGTTGAACCATCACTTCTGCTTACCAAAGTTGCCTAGGTGCAATTATCAGAAGCTAACACATGCGAGGTGTCAGACTTGACAAGCCATAGATAATGGATTTGAGAACTCGGGTATATTTACTAAAGTGTTTCTCTTGAAGATAGGGTTTTAAGATTATCATCAAGGAGAATTTTGAAATAGTGAACTAATATTTGCTCTGATTTCAATTTTTTTGTTTTTTGTTTGAAATTTTTGTAGCTTTTGGGTATACTCATCCATTAAGACATGATATGCTCCAATTAAGACATGAGGTCCTCAAAAGTAGCAAGTTTGTAATGGTACCACTAATCCATTAAGACATGATATGCTCCAATTAAGACATGAGGTGCTCAAAAGTAGCAAGTTTGTAATGGCATGACAACAAATTGTCCTAGAGGTGCTCCAATTGAGACTCTCCACAATAGTCTGGCAATAATAAAGGTGGAATGGCCATTTTAGTTTTGATGACTGGTTATCATGAAACTATTTAAGCTGACTGGATTCTTGAGTATCAGGATATTACCGAGGATAACTGCTACAGTCAATAACCTTTCTCTTGAAGCCTAAGCCTTCCCATTGGTAGCAAAACGTTTATTCAAAAATGTTGATCGGGATCAAGCAATAATAATAAACAGAGTAAAACGAAGATCAAAACAATGCACACAGATATACATGGTTCAGCAAAGCCTACATCCACAGGAGAGAAGAAGTTTCCACCATGTCAAAGACGAATTAGGGTTACAACTTATACTCCTACCCGATATATAGGGCAAATCCCCAATATACTCTTACCGTACCACGAGGGGCTCCGCCTCCCGCACCCCTCAACCCCATGCTACTGACCCGGCACAACGAGTTACCTGTGACCCGATGAGGTTCCTCCCTCTTGGATCTAGAGACTAGTGAATATGACCCATCCACTATCTCTAAAAAAAAAACTACAGGCTTACGGTATGTCCTTGAGATGGGAAATAAGTTGTTTATTAAAGCATATTTCCTTTCTTTTACTAGATGATGGCCAATGCCAATTCCGCCATGGAGATGAAGTAGATGATATGGAGTATTTCAGACTTCTACACAACTATTTCGTAAACTGTATCATTTAATAGACTTAAGTGTTACTTATTAGTGCACATGACATCAATTGCTCATTCATTGACAATGACTTCTCCAATTGTTTACTTTAGATCTGTTTTGATAATGCTCTCCGAACCGTGCAGGAAAGTTTCCCATCACACAGCTCACCAACTTGATCTCCTGCGGACCCCAATTCAACTCGGGAGGATTGGGTGCGGACTCAATTTGTGAATCATTGAAGCTAACTCGGGAGTCATGTCATTTTTTTTTTAATTTCTAGAAATAAAAAATATGGACACATAATGAAAGTTGACAAATTGTAGGTGAAGATTGCCAACATTTCATAACAAAAGAGTATTTACTATAACCACGACCTAAAATTTAAACATAATCGTTATTGTTCTACCAATGTGAAAGTAATTGAGTTAACTAAATTCTAAACTCTAAACCCAAATTATTATGAATAGTGAAAGGTATGTAAAAAGATTAAAGGGCAACAAATCAACCACCTAAAGAAAAGCACACATCAATTCCAATTAATAATGCACGGGCAAGAGAACTACAGTAAATAAGCTTCAATTAACGATTCGTTTAAGAACTAGGGGCCCATTAATAAGCTCCAATTAACCATCCATCATGCACGTTCAGACAAGGAATCTTAGTTAATCTTTTGTGGGGACAAGCAATCTTACTTGATCTTTTGCATCAGTGTTGGGTAGAAACTTAAAAAGTTTATGTTTTTTTCCTTTTTTCTTTTTTTTTCCAGTATGCTTCTTCTTCTTCTTATGAGATTTAAATAGTTTTTTTTTAGATTATTTACCTTCATTTCATAACAACAAAAAAAACATTTTCTATGACCACAACTAAAAATTCAAACATTGTCATTATTATTCTACCAGTGTGAAAATAACTGAATTAACTAAAGTCTAACCCTAAACCCAAACTATTATGGTAATGAAAGGAATGTAAAAAGATTAGAGGTCAACATATCAACCACCTAAAGAAAATCACACATCAACTCCAATTAACCATGCATGGGGGGCGGGGGTGGCGAGGGGTGCTCTACAACTGCAGTGGACTTGAGAGCTATTAACCATGCGTTTAAGAGCTAGAGGCCCTCAATAAGCTCCAATTAGCCATCCATCATGCATGGTTAGTTAATCTTTTGTGGGGACAAGGAATCTTCATTTTTGTTGGCTTGCTGCCTTGCAAGCCATGGGTTGACAATAATTTATTTACAAATCTGCAGTCTTTTGAGCAGAAGCATTCGAGTTTATCTGTGAGGTTGGCCCTCCCAAAACCCCACCCTAGATTATGGCGGCCTTAATCTGTAAATCAGTCTTCTGACAACCCACAAACCAAACTGTGACCTCAGTCCACAAGACAGACGATAACTTCACTCTGGGGCAAGTCATGAAATCATGGATTTATGTCATTTGGCTCGTAGTAACAAAGGAATTTGACAATTAATTTGTGCCACCAACAGGTACCAAACTATAAAGTAAATGCACAGCATATGCCACTGTATGCCATGACAGGACCTTATGGGCATGTTACCTCTATGACTGAATGTGTTGCTGTGAAGGCATCCAGTTGTATGGGGTTTACACAGTTTTGGGTAGAGCGAGGTTCCTTGCAGGTAATAGATAGTACTCCATACAAAGTTCATCCTCCACAATGCTTACAGATTTCTCAGCGAAGTATGACATTTGTTAGAAAGATCCACTGATGTTAGATATCACATGTATTACAAAAGAACAATAGGGTAGCAAATAGTCTAACATTGGTTGAATATACTCTTAGGAGTCAGTCTGAATGGTTCAATGGCTTTCCCCATTTGGTGGCCCAATGATTCAAAAACGAACTTGTAGGGTTCTAGTTTTTTCAGGAAAGAATCAGTTTAATTATCCCCCTCCCCACAACAAAAATCAAAAATAAAAAAAAGTAGCATATATACCAAAGATAAAAAGGATACGTGAAACTTATCGTGATAAGGAAGACCAAAATTTCAATAAAGAGAAGACACATAATCCAAGGGAAGTAAATCATCTCATAACAAAATCTGATAGAATATGAGAAAAAATTTCCAAGGAGGGAGAGAGACTTGGAACCACTCGTCATTGAAATGCAAACTATTCAAGAGATTATCCAGACAAAAGGCATGAATTGATCGCTTTGGATGTTACGAATGTACAGGGCAACAATTCAAAAACCAATTCCTTACAAGCTCACTATAGAGTTGTCTGTATTCGGAATGAGAGTGATGCCCTGCTGACGAAGGGACCTTGAAAAGAATACGTTGACTTAAAATAATTAATGAAAGATGATCTCATATTGGTGGGGTCTTTTTTTTTTTGATAAATGATGAATTATATAAATGATAAAGAGAGGGTCATATTGGTGGGGTCTAGCCACTTGTCTCATTCTGGAGTGAGGCAAGGCTTTTCTTGACTAAAAGAATGGCACATAAGCCTAAGGCCTTGATCATGAGCCTCATTAGCTTGCATCTTTTATAAATTAAAAAATAAACAGAGAATAGGATAACATAAGAAAGAATATTTTTTTGATTAGTAAATAAGTATAATATATCATTAGTTGAACACGTGTAAAAGAAAAGATAGGGTCTTAAGTTCATGAGAAGTGTAGAAAAACCAAAAACGGGCCTATTTCAAAGGACCTTGTGTTCATATCAAGTGTAGAAAAACCAAAAACAGGCCAATTTCTAACTTTTAAGACCAAACCTCATTGCCTTAAATGCATGAAATCACCAAGGGACACATTCTTGAATTCCAAATACTGTGAAACGCAAAAGCCATATGAAAAAATCTTCCTCACTCTCACACCACCAACCCTTTTCTTTCCTTCAAAAATTCTGGAATCATTTTCATTCCAAAGTGTCCAACCAATTGCCACCAGACATGTTACACACCATACAACTTCTCATGGTACTCTTTCTTGTCCATCCCTCAATTAAAGCTTCAACCTTGGTTGCACCCAAAACTGCCCAAATTTTGACAAAAGAGCAGCCCAGCATTTGTCAGCCATCTCATAATGGATAAATATATGATTAATCAATTCCTCTGTTTTTTTCTTTTGCAAACTACACCAGGGCACCTCCTCTTGAATATGAATAGTCAGTTCATTCATAGTTAAAACAAAAATATAGGGATTCATAGCTCCTTGATGTAAACCTATTGTCAATAGGAACGAACTCATTTGTCTCACAACCCTATGGTTGCACCCTAATTAGTGCTCCCTCATACATGTCTTTAATGACCTCAATATCTTAAATATATTTCCTTCCCGAATCAGCCTCTTGTTAAAACAAAAATATAGGGATTCATAGCTCCTTGATGTAAACCTATTGTCAATAGGAACGAACTCATTTGTCTCACAACCCTATGGTTGCACCCTAATTAGTGCTCCCTCATACATCTTTAATGACCTCAATATCTTAAATATATTTCATTCCCGAATCAGCCTCCACTCTTCTCATCCCCAGTCCTTATATACAATCTCTCACTTCACCAAATGGTCTTTTTTAGCACTACCACCTCCCATAAAAAATCCCTTTGAATTTTTCAATCATTTTTGCCACTCTAATTGGAACTTTGAACGAGGATATGTAATAGATCGGGAAGTTTAGTACCAACGTAATCCTACCTCCTAGGGATGAATAATGCCTCTTCCACATTGTAAGTCTATTTTGTAACTTCTCTTAGATTGGTTCCCAGAAAGATGGCCCACACGAATTATCTCCTAGGGGAAGACCCAAGTATCTAAGAGGTCATTATGAAATCCCAAACCTTATCACATCCTCATATGACTGAAGCATCTCCAGACTCGCATAAATTCCAGTAATATTACTCCCTTTGTATTGAATTTCAGACCCGAAAGTACCTCAAAGCACTTGAGAATGGATTTCGTCCAGTAGACATGTACATCCTCTACCCTAAGAAAAGTATTATATCATCAACCAAACTAGAGATGAGAACTATTACAATGACTACTCATCAACCAAACTTGAGAATGGATTTAGTAGGGAACATTTGCTTTTTCTTTCGCTTTTTATAGTATAAATATATATACATACATAGATATATATATATATATATATATATATATATATATATAT